>JANAVB010023800.1:14029582-14237082 GCA_029216955.1 Iris pallida
CTACTGGCCGATTCCTCGTGTGGCCAAGTGTCGTGTCCGACGCGTACGAAGCCCATGTCCTGTACGACCTGTGCGCGTGTGCACAGAACAGTGCACCACGTCGTGCACGCGTGTCACGCCCCCTCCCGTAGCGTCGTCCTCGCTAAGGCGTGATGCCGCACGAGCCTAGATTGCTCTCGTGCAAGGCAGTTTCATAACGGCCGATTACATCGACGGCGACGGGGTCGTCGCACAGAAGTCCCAAGCAAAAATATTGAAACATGCAGCGGAATTTAAGAACAAGTAACACATTCACACAAGTCATTCAAAAGAAGCTCTTTTATTGATATTGAATACAAGATTACATCTGTGGGCGCAAGGCCAAATTACAAGTCTCTCGTGCTCACTTTTCTCTCATTTACAAGTCACTCAACTCTCTCATCTCTCGATACAATACTTGAATCCAGCGGAAGCTTCGGAAGGCGATGTCCATACATTATGTCCTGTATAAGTCTTCAATCCACACGGTCGCACGCTTCGAATCGCCAAGGGACTCCGTGCCTCGACGCATACAAGCGAGCTCCGCGCCACGAGCTTCTACCTGTGCCTGCACATGAAACACTGTGTGGATGTCAGTACCACTGTACTGGTGGAGTGAGCTCCTCGCCCACCCATACAAAACCTACACGTTCATTTACTTTGTGCGGCTTAAATCCCTTTCGATTGTCTTTCTAGTCTTGCCTTAGAATCAGTTTTAGGACCGGCGCCTTGGCGCAACTTGTGTATCAGAACCGTCCCGTGCTTGTAATGTCAACGTTAACTCATTCTTTGTCTCTAGACCCCTTCTTGTGCCAACAACATAACCTATCAAGTCGTGTTTGCCTTACGGCCAAATCAGGGACGCAACTACACGATAGACTTCATTTCCGTGTGACCGTGCTATCGTACTGATAACATCCTTATCCTCAAGTCTCGAAACCTTGTCGTTTTCTTACAATGTCAACATATCGACTCAGACTTGTCTTGTGACAACGCGGCCGTGCCTCGTATTTTGAGGTCGTGCCCAGCAACTCGACATAACTTTCAACCAACTTGCCCTACGGCCCTTCTCGACTTTACACTCGACGCCATAACTCGTGCCGAAGCACAACGCCTACGTTGATACCCAATCTTAGGCCCAACATTATGTTTTTAACTTGTACACTCACCTTCAACTCGACTCCTTGATATAGCGCACTCAATACTCGACTAAATCCAAAGGCACACTCGCGGATTGTCGCCGCCATGCCAACATCTATATGAACTTGGTCACTAGCACGACAAGCTATATTGGACCTCCATTGGATATTAGGGTACGTTCGTATATAACGAGGCACGAACTCGCCGAATTTCCCCTAATACCCGCTCTACGGCGCACCCCTTGGGTAGGTCGCACCCCGTCCAAGGGTCCCGTAGGCACGTGTTCCTCCTAGGCCAGATCAGTCCCGTGGCCGTGGCAACTGTCTGAGGAACAAAATCAAAACCCTTGTGCACCGGTACACAAGTTGTCCAATGACCATGCAGACTCGACCCACTTCCTCATTTCTGGACCGTTTCATACTTCTCAACGTGGATAGGAACGCGAGACTCCCGACAGAGGGACCGCCTCGAACTACTTAACGTGGATAGGAATGCGAGACTCTCGACCGAGGGACCGCCTCGAACTACTTAACGTGGATAGGAACGCGAGACTCCCAACCGAGGGGCCGCCTCGAACTTCTTTGAACTCGAGGGAACGACTACTACGTAGCCTTCCAACTTAACTTAAACCAAACGTGTTCCTTAAATGCCATAGACCGTGGCTAACTTTACACTGAACCAACCGTGGCTCGCCTTAGACCAACACATATTCTATGCAACGCTATCGCCCGAGTTATACCTCATTTGACGGGCTTTGGGGTCGTAGGACTATTTATCTTGACAACCGCAGAATGAGCGGGATAGCACGTAGAATAACTTAGGTCGACCGGCACAACTTTGCCAACTCACTCAAGCCTATAACATAACCCAAGGGACGAGCAAAGGCTATGCCAAGCCTTGCGGGACAGGACCGTGCATGCTTTAGCAAGCATTTGTGCGGGCGACGCCTATGACTTAGGCTAACTCTCAGCTTTTGCACCGAAGGCCAAGTTTCCTTCTCCCAAGCCACGGGACGAAGGATCGAGTGTCATTTCAAAGCACGCCGTGCACCAACTCTAAGCCGACCGTGGGACGTTTTCCATGTTCTAACTCATTTTGACCCGTCGGAATTATTCCCTTAGCTATGTGTATGTGTAGCTTTTATTATCAAGCCTAACTTGTGCGAGTTGAAACACGATTTATTATGTGAAGACAAAGATGAGGAGAGTTCACCGAAACTACCCCACCTGAGCGATGTCTCCGAGCAAGCCGTTGCAAGGCTAAGTCCGAATGCCGTCGGCGTTTCGATTCCTCCGATTGACCTTGTGGGACGGGGCACTACATCATACACCACTTAGAACAAGTCTCGTCCTCGAGACTTTCTTGAAGGCAAGTCATCCTACCATTTCTATGGCCAAGACTTAATCGTACACATTTCGCCTACGCGTTCCATCGATTCCGAGCCACGCTCGCACTATTATCGATCTTTCCTTTAACACGATTTCAAGATCTCGACACACTTCCATCTTTCAAGCCTTGCTTGAACTCGTCGTATCAATTGGCTGGATCGTGCATGCATTTCAAGCATCCCCAGAATACCTGCATTCAGCCAAGCCGCATGATAGAAAATTTGTCATTCTCACTCGAGTCGCATCGTACACATACCCAGGCGTCCCTGAAATATATGCATGTCAGCCGAGCCTCGTGAGCAGGGTTTCCTATATTCGCAATTCACGCTATCCATCCATGCCAATCCTCAAGATCAATCATTCTGATTGCTAGCACTTAAAACAGGGCGTCTCGCCTAACCGCTAGGCTATTTCTTTTCGAGGCTAAGTCAATGTCAGGATTGGAATCATAGTTCCCAAACAATAATGCCAATACTGACCCCAATCCTAGGGTCAAACCAAAGTCGATTATACGGGGTCTTCTACCCAAGCTCGCGTCACTCAGATTTCTAAACATCGAGCACGATCACCTAATTCGCATTACTGCACGCATTGCGTATATTCAAATCCCTTCAATTCACCAATTCTAACCAATTCATGTATTTGATCATGAGGTCGTCTCGCCCGACAATACGTTGTGCCCCAATCTCATGCGAGTCCGATTATCCACGACGGTTCGTGAATCACCACGCAACGCTCCCGCAGAATAATCATTCTCATCGGAGCGTAACTCTTGTTTGAGTTTAGACTCATTCATTCTCGATTCGCGGATTGGACCTGCTCAATCCTCAAGTTCAATCGATAAGCACACTAATTCAATCTTGAGTATATCTTCGCGTCAAACCACAAGTCGAAGCACAAATTGTCGCACCGTGCAAGTTCGACCACTTTCCGCTGTATGAATCACCATACCAGCGCTCACGCAGAGTGATCGCCCTAATCGGCATGACGCATGTGCGAGGCTGGAGTAGCGCTCGCATAAGACAAGAACGTCAACGTTGTGGTTATCGACAAAGCAAATCCAAACATTCCAGTTTTCATCCAAGCCAAGTTCGATCGTCATTCATTCAACTTAGAAAATCTTCGAGCCAAGTCTATCTTTTCCTCGACACATTTTAACATCTCGATTATAACATCCATCGGAACAATGATATTTGCATGATCGTCATTTGTCGAGTCAGAGTACCCCCGAGTTATCGCATATTGATCCTTGATACGCCTTAATACCATTGTCGATATGCGTAACCTGACGATCTTCCTTGCAACCAATTTTGAGTCGTGCATTGATGCTGTCGTCCGAACTGGATATTCCTCAATTTTCTCGATACTCAAGATCAAGTTCAGTCGCTTTTCCTCAAGCTCGTTTCAAGATTGTTATTCAAAACTCAAGTCATATTTCAGTTGCATTAATCCGATATCGCACGCATGATCCTCTAAGTTTCCTTGATCAAGACCATTCATTTTCATTCATCGTTTCAAATCATTTTCTAACAGGCATTGCCCATCGACAAGTTGTCCGAACGAGATGTTCGTTCGGGACATTCGAAGTCACGACCAACTAAGCGTGACGCGTTCTAAGGCTTTGTGCGATCGCATCGCCTCGCCGACATACTCGTAATCCTCAATATTCACTCAAACAATTTCCAAGACGAACCATACACCACTCGGATTCGAGCCACTCGACTAGTCGTCGATACTCATTCTTATTCTTCTCCGAACCTATCGCATACACCACTCGGATTCAAGCCATAAGTTTTAGTCCTCAATCACGTTCACGTCATGCGCTAAGACATCCTTCAGATTCGTTCGACGAATCACTAGCGTAGTCGCTCGCATCGTATCGACGCACTAAGTCATTCGCACTATTTCCTCAAAATCCAAATCAATCTTCCGTGTACGCCTAAGCGTTAGTCCGATAGCGTTCCTATCGATAGACACTCTAAGTATATCTCTGTTCCCGACCGAGCGGTACTTGATATCGCTCGCAACTCGTTTGCACCAAGGGTTGAGGTGCGCGATGCGAAACACAACTTAGCCCAAAGGCCGTGTGCATAGCCATCCCATGCGGACTATATTCCGAGTTTGCACGCTCAATTGCTAGGATCGACGTTGGACTAATTAGGCATGCATGCGACTTGCTAAGGTCGACGTAGGACTATTCGGGCATACGCAGGACTTGCTAACATTAGCACATGTTTTCTATCGAGTCAAGTTTGCAACGTTCGGCACAAAGGCCCTATCGACGCATTTGGCAACGGCCTACCGATGCGTTAGATTGAACGCTTGTATGAGCTTTCAAAAATATTTAGACTTATTGTATGGACATGCCGAGGGACATTTGAGAGAGAGCGCACCAACGATAACAACTTGCGGAAGCAACAAAGTTTTACGGAAACATCGAAGTTAAAGAATTCAATCGACGGTCCAAGGACGTAAAGCCGTGCTCTGATACCATTATGTCACGCCCCGCTCCCGTAGGAGCGATCGTCCTCGCTAAGGCGTGATGCCGCACGAGCCTAGATTGCTCTCGTACAAGGCAGTTTCATAACGGCCGATTACATCGGCGGCGACGGGGTCGTCGCACAGAAGTCCCAAGCAGAAATATTGAAACATGCAGCAGAATTTAAGAACAAGTAACACATTCACACAAGTCATTCAAAAGAAGCTCTTTTATTGATATTGAATACAAGATTACATCTGTGGGCGCAAGGCCAAATTATAAGTCTCTCGTGCTCACTTTTCTCTCATTTACAAGTCACTCAACTCTCTCTCATCTCTCGATACAATACATGAATCCAGCGGAAGCTTCGGAAGGCGATGTCCATACATTATGTCCTGTATAAGTCTTCAATCCACACAGCCGCACGCTTCGAATCGCCAAGGGACTCCGTGCCTCGACGCATACAAGCGAGCTCCGCGCCACGAGCTTCTACCTGTGCCTGCACATGAAACACTGTGTGGGTGTCAGTACCACTGTACTGGTGGAGTGAGCTCCTCGCCCACCCATACAAAACCTACACATTCATTTACTTTGTGCAGCTTAAATCCCTTTTGATTGTCTTTCTAGTCTTGCCTTAGAATCAGTTTTAGGACCGGCGCCTTGGCGCAACTTGTGTATCAGAACCGTCCCGTACTTGTAATGTCAACGTTAACTCATTCTTTGTCTCTAGACCCCTTCTTATGCCAACAACGTAACCTATCAAGTCGTGTTTGCCTTACGGCCAAATCAGGGACGCAACTACACGATAGACTTCATTTCCGTGTGACCGTGCTATCGTACTGATAACATCCTTATCCTCAAGTCTCGAAACCTTATCGTTTTCTTACAATGTCAACATATCGACTCAGACTTGTCTTATGACAACGCGGTCGTGCCTCGTATTTTGAGGTCGTGCCCAGCAACTCGACATAACTTTCAACCAACTTGTCCTACGGCCCTTCTCGACTTTACACTCGACGCCACAACTCGTGCCGATGCACAACGCCTACGTTGATACCCAATCTTTGGCCCAACATTATGTTTTTAACTTGTACACTCACCTTCAACTCGACTCCTTGATATAGCGTACTCAATACTCGACTAAATCCAAAGGCACACTCGCGGATTGTCGCCGCCATGCCAACATCTATATGAACTTGGTCACTAGCACGACATGCTATATTGGACCTCCATTGGATATTAGGGTACATTCATATATAACGAGGCACGAACTCGCCGAATTTCCCCTAATACCCGCTCTACGGCGCACCCCTTGGGTAGGTCGCACCCCGTCTAAGGGTCCCGTAGGCACGTGTTCCTCCTAGGCCAGATCAGTCCCGTGGCCGCGGCAACTGTCTGAGGAACAAAATCAAAACCCTTGTGCACCGGTACACAAGTTGTCCAATGACCAAGCAGACTCGACCCACTTCCTCATTTCTGGACCGTTTCATACTTCTCAACGTAGATAGGAACGCGAGACTCCCGACCGAGGGACCGCCTCGAACTACTTAACGTGGATAGGAACGCGAGACTCCCGACCGAGGGACCGCCTCGAACTACTTAACGTGGATAGGAACGCGAGACTCCCAACCGAGGGGCCGCCTCGAACTTCTTTGAACTCGAGGGAACGACTACTACGTAGCCTTCCAACTTAACTTAAACCAAACGTGTTCCTTAAATGCCATAGACCGTGGCTAACTTTACACTGAACCAACCGTGGCTCGCCTTAGACCAACACATATTCTATGCAACGCTATCGCCCGAGTTATACCTCATTTGACGGGCTTTGGGGTCGTAGGACTATTAATCTTGACAACCGCAGAATGAGCGGGATAGCACGTAGAATAACTTAGGTCGACCGGCACAACTTTGCCAACTCACTCAAGCCTACAACATAACCCAAGGGACGAGCAAAGGCTATGCCAAGCCTTGCGGGACAGGACCGTGCATGCTTTAGCAAGCATATGTGCGGGCGACGCCTATGACTTCGGCTAACTCTCAGCTTTTGCACCGAAGGCCAACTTTCCTTCTCCCAAGCCACGGGACGAAGGATCGAGTGTCATTTTTAAAGCACGCCGTGCACCAACTCTAAGCCGACCGTGGGACGTTTTTCATGTTCTAACTCATTTTGACCCGTCAGGATTATTCCCTTAGCTATGTGGATGCGTAGCTTTTATTATCAAGCCTAACTTGTGCGAGTTGAAACACGATTTATTATGTGAAGGCAAAGATGATAAGAGTTCACCTAAACTACCCCACCTGAGCGATGTCTCCGAGCAAGCCGTTGCAAGGCTAAGTCCGAACGCCGTCGGCGTTTCGATTCCTCCGATTGACCTTGCGGGACGGGGCACTACAACGCGGGTCGACGAGTCTAGGGACTCGTGTGTCCCACCGCACGTGTCATGTTCGTGTCCTAGGATGGGCTAGGTACAGGGCTACATGTAGGACACATTGGATCGAGTCCACGTGTCCTCACGTGTCGGCACGAGGGCCGTATTAGCGGCGGCTGTGCGCGCGAGTGCGTGCGTGCGTCGACCCGTGCGGTCGCGATTTCTCACCTGATTTGATTCGCGAAGATACGAAACTTGGGTGACATGTCCACAGACGTTGCCCCCACCTACACGCCAAGTGGCATACGGCCACTTGGCCTGTGCATCGTGCAATCAACGCACGGCAGCAGGACACGCGCGCGGCCTGCCCATGCAGCATGTTCGAATCCTGTTTGGACACGGACACGAGCCCGATTCGTATCAAAAACTACGAGGTCGGGATCCTTTTTTCTAGGGCTATCCAAATATATAAATAGATTCAAAAAATAACAAATTTTAATCCATTGGGTAATTTCGTCGAACACCTATGTAGTAACTCCGATACGTGTCTGATACGCACATCAAACGGACACGAAATTGAACAAAACTAAACCTACAAGTTAAGGGTACCTAGATGCATGCTAACATGAAGAAAATTCAGAAGAAACATTACTAGAACGAGATTTACCTATTGAGAGTCGGCATCTCAATGAAAGTGAATCCTCGAGCGCTTCGATGACCAATTTCTCCCGAGCAACACCTCCAACTCCTTGCTAGCAGTGCTCCAGCAAGTTCTCCTCCTCCCCATGGTCGTAACGCAATTAGTTTGGCACGAATCGAATGCCGGATGAGAAAGTTAGGGTTTTGAAGGAAAAAAGGGAAACTAGGGTTTTTTTGGACCTAGTAGAGGCTATCGAATTCTTCACAAATAAGAGGTGGCTATTTCTAGGATTGGCCGGCCACGGGTAGAGGCTATTTGGGTTAGGTTAAGTCATGGGCCAAGCATTCCTAGGTTGCTACATAGGCCCAATGACAAAAGCTTAAAAAGGCTTATAAAAATGACTTAAAAATCACTAAACAATTCTAGAAAAATAGGTAAAAAAATTCTAAATTAAATCTAAAAAGTTAATAATAAAACTAATCATATTATTAGGCTAGGCAAGGTTGACTATGGTTATAACATCTAGGTCCTATTAATGCACCAATCCAAAACACACCATAATCAATTTAATTAACATTTAAATAAATTCAAAATAATGCACAAAGACTAAAATACCCTTAATTAGAAAAAGTGAGTGTGACAAATCTATGCTCCTTAAAATAATTTTGTCCTCGAAATTAAAGACAAAGCTGAATGTATGAGAAGGATAGAAAAATCATACCTCAAGACTGAAAAAGATTAGGGTATTGCTCGTGCATCTCATCCTCCCTCTCCTAGGTAGACTCACCTGGAGAGTGATGCCTCCAAGCTACGCAAACCAAGGATATCGTCTGGTTCCTCAGCACCTTCTTCCGTCGATCCAAAATTTTCATGGGCTGTTCTGGAT
Source organism: Iris pallida (assembly GCA_029216955.1). Classification (NCBI taxonomy): domain Eukaryota; kingdom Viridiplantae; phylum Streptophyta; class Magnoliopsida; order Asparagales; family Iridaceae; genus Iris; species Iris pallida. The sequence continues at coordinate 14,038,503 of JANAVB010023800.1, forward strand.
AACTAAGAGTAGGACCCACCTCGATCTCGAAATGATCCAGTATATGGCTGGGATCTGCCACATATCGTCTCAACTGTGACACGTGAAATACGTTGTGGACTCCCTTTAATGCAGGGGCAAGTCCAGTCTATATGACACATCATCGACTCTTCTACTGATAACGAAAGGACCGATGAACTGCGGACTAAGCTCTCCACCTCCACCAAAGCGAATAATACCACGCGTCGGAGATATCCTCAAGAATACCAAATCTTCAACCTAGCAAAAACATGGTGTCAACTTAACTATAACAATCACATGATCAAACAAAATAATAAAACAAACAAGATCCTAATCCTAAGTCTAAGTTGTACCTCAAACTGCAAGGGTCTACGGTGGCTATCGGCCTAATACCGCTGTCTGTCCTGCGCCACACGAAGTCGATCTCTGATGAGCTTCACCTTTTCGGCTGCGTCAACAACCATCTCAGGTCCCAATAAAGCTCGCTCTCCAACGTCATCCCAAGACAAGGGTGTACGACATCTACGCCCGTACAGTGCCTCGAATGGTGACATTCCAATGCTGGCCTGGAAACTGTTATTGTATGCAAACTCCACTAAGTGCAGGTGATCCTCCCAAGATCCTCCAAAATCCAGAACACAAGTCTGCAGCATGTCCTCGAGTGTCTGAATAGTCCTCTCTGACTGTCCGTCCGTCTGAGGGTGGTATGCAGTACTGAACTTGAGCTGAGTGCTCAAACTAGTCTGCAGACTCCGCCAGAAATGGGAAGTAAAGCGACTATTCCGATCCGAGATAATGCTCACCGAAACTCCGTGTATCCTGACAATCTGTCGCATATACATCTCTGCTAGCCTTTCAGTAGACGTACCCACTTTAAATGGCAAAAAGTAGGCTAATTTGGTCAACCTGTCTACGATGACCTAAATCATATCTTTCCCTCCTGGTGTACGCGGCAATCCAGAAACAAAGTCCATCGTGATGTGCTCCCACTTCCACTCCGAAATAGGAAATGGCTGTAACAGTCTTCCTGGTCTTTGCCTCTCTGTCTTAGCCTGCTGATGGACTAAACATCTGGCTACAAAGCGTGCTACCTCCCGTTTCATCCCATACCACCATACATGCTCCTTCAGATCCCTATACATCTTGTTGGCACCTGGATGCATAGAGTACTGAGAACGATAGGCCTCCTGCATAACCTGCTCCCGAAGCTCTCCGCTAGGCACACACAGTCTGGAACCATGCCTCATTGCACCATCCTCTGTAATGAAAAACTCATCATCCACTAATACTGCTCGAACCTGCTATCGGATACACCACAGAGACATCGTCAAACTGAGCAGACTTGATCCTCTCTATCAAGTTCGACTGAATCTGAAGGCCCTACATCTGTATCTGAACTCCTGGCACAATCACCTCGATCCCCAAGCTCTCCAAATCTTCTAACAAGTGACGATCCATCGTCAAACACATAGCTACCAGATACCTACTCAAACCATCGGCAACCACGTTGGCCTTTCCTGGATGATACTGTAATAAAATGTCAAAGTCCTTCATCAACTCTAACCATTTGTGCTGCCTCACGTTGAGCTCTTTCTGTGTAAACATATACTTCAAGCTCTTGTGGTCTGTGAAGATCTCCACACGCTCTCCGTATATATAGTGCTTCCACAACTTAAGAGCAAAGATAACTGCCGCCAACTCCAAATATGGGTAGGGTAGTTCTTCTAATGCGGACGTAATTGCTTGTATGCATAGGCAATCACCTTCCCATGCCACTGTAAGACACAACCCAAACCCTTTTCTGAGGCGTCACTGTAGATAGTGAACCCGCCTGATCCTGATGGCAATGTCAAAATCGGGGCTGTCGTCAGTCGCTTCTTCAACTCATCAAAATCAACCTGACACTCCTCTGACCAGATAAACTCTGCGTCCTTCCGGGTCAGCCTAGTTAATGGCTTTGCAATCCGGAAGAAATCTTGAACAAAGCTCCTATAGTAGCCTGCCAATCCCAGAAAGCTCCTGATCTCCGCAACTGAAATCGGTGCTGTCCATACTTTAACTGCTCTGATATTCTTCGGGTCGACTAAGATCCTATCTTCGGTCATAATATGACCTAGGAAATCAACTCAATCCAAGAAAAACTCACACTTCGAGAGCATTTCGTAAAGCTGCTCCTTCATGAGAGTCTCCAGAACCACTCTTAAATGCTCCTTATGCTCCTCTGGGGTCTTCAAATACACCCAGATATCATCGATGAACACCACCACGAACTTGTCCAAGTACTGGTGGAACACCTTGTTCATCAAGTTCATGAACACCGTCGGGGCGTTAGTTAACCCAAATGGCATCACCATTAACTCAAATTGGCCAACCTGAATGTTGTCTTCGGAATATCCTCCTTCTTTACCTTCACTTGATGATAACCTGACCTCAGATCAATTTTGGAGAATACCTTCGCTCCGCTCTACTGATCGAACAGATCATCTATCCTCGACAGCGGGTACTTGTTCTTGATCGTGAGGTTATTGAGTGCTCTGTAGTCGATACACATCTGTATCGACCCATCCTTCTTCGGTACAAAGTGTACTGAAGAAATCGATCAGATGAAGCCTTTTTCCTGTAACTCATCCACCTGCTTCTTCAACTCAACAAGCTCGCTGTTGTTCACTCTATAGACATGTTGAGATATCGGCTCTGTGCCGGGCACTAAGTCTATAGTGAACTCCACATCTCTGTCCGAAGGTAACCTTGGCAACTCCTCCAGAAATATATCCATAAACTCAGCTATCAATGGATGTGGCACGCTCTGCTCCTCTACTGAAACTCCGCAGAAAACTTTGCTGCTCTGCTCTGCCTCCCATCTGGTGAACTCAAACTTAGGCTCTCCTGGCACTCTGGAAAGAACTCTACCACCGCGATAATCTATACTGGCATGGTGGCTACTCAACCAATCTATACCGTGTACAATGTCGTAGTTCGGTAATGGTATTACGAGAAGACTCATATCCCGTTTTCGGCCTCCCAAAACTACTCTCCGATCCTTACAAACATCACGGACGAGGATAATACCACCCCCAGTCGTGATCTTATAAGTCCTGGGCAATGGTTCAGAAGAAAGCTGGTGTCTAACAGCAAATGATACAGACACAAAGCTATGAGAAGCACCCGAATCAAATAATACGAATGCGTGAAAAGAGTCGATAAGAACAAAACCTGCTATAAGATCTCCTACTGGCTCGGACTCCTCAGCTGCTATGGCAAAAGCTCGTCCCTGCTGACCTCCTCTGGTTTGCTACTGGTACTGGATAAACTTTTGTTGCTGGTTCAACAATGGTCCCTTCTGCTGTCCCGCCGGAGCCTTGGCTCCTACTCCTTGAGTTGTACGTTCTACAGCCATGGGACAATCCCTCAACTGATGTTCTGCTGCACCACAAAGTAGGAACTTGCCTAGCCACTTCCTACACTTGTTTCACACATGTCCTGGCTTCTTGCATAAAGTGCAACTGATGGCCTGCTGCTGTCTAGGTGCATGCTAAAACTGCTTCTGCTGAAAGGGCTTCTGCTGATGCTGCTGCTACTGATAATGAGGCCTCTTGGTCGGGCCCCCAGTGCCGTTGGCTCCATGTGAATTACGACCTCTCTTCGACTTCAGTTCAAGGTCGTCCTTCGCTGCCATAGCTCCCATCAACATCTACTCAAAAGTAGCATTTATGTTGCTCTTGGTCAAGGACTTGACTTCCTTAACCAAGCCCTTCCCGAACATCCTAGCCTTTGCTATCTCGCTAAGGCCCACCACAAATCTGCCCAGGCGGCAGAACTTTCCTACGTACTCCTCTACTGTCTGGTTCCCCTGAACCAGGTTCTCGAACTACGTTTCCAAAGTACTAAATGCTATGTTGGGAAATAACTTCTCCTTGAAAAGCTTCTTGAAAGCCTCCTAAGTCTGCCCCTCTATACCAATCCTGGGGTAGATCTGGTACTATGTGCGGGCAAGGTCCTGCATCTGACTGCCCGCTGCTTCTATCTGAAGCCTAGCTGGTATCTCCGCGAGACGATAGATCTTCTCTATATGCTCGATCCAGTCGTCGGCATATAGGATACCCTCGGTACCCTTGAAGTCTCACGGCCGCATCTTCTGGAAGTCCTGAATGCCTGGAGTCCTCGGCTGTATCTGCCCTTCCTGTGGTTGGGCATCCACTTTCTCTACTGCCACCATGGCTAGCTAATGGACATTGTCAATGCCTTGCCACATATCCTCCGCCTAGCACCACTGGGTCTCCATCATCTGCTGCATGAAAGCAAAGAACAACGCCATATCAACTGTCCCTTGAGGCAATGGTGGTAGCATCCCCTGAACTCCTGGGGTAGTCCTCGGAACCGATGGAGGAGCACCCTCAAAAGTTGCAGACGGGCCCACCTGAGCTGGAACAAGAGGTATTGTGGTTCCAGGGTCCTGCTGAGTCGGACGAAAAGTGGCAGACCTCTCAGCGGTATCCCTCTGTGATCGTGTCTCCACCATCCTGAAGACAGATCAAACAAAGAATCAATTACTAAGAAATAAGCAATAAAATCAAAGGAGGACAGTTCACTTCCAAAAGAAGGCAAGTAGTAGCAAGAATTAGATAAGAGTTTTCCTAATGTGATTGAGTACCTTAACTTATATCCTATATCCTACTACAGGTTGTAGTGATACTCTAGTTCGAGTACCACTACGAAATTGCACTAGTTGTGACTAGACCTGCATGGGCAACCACTAAAAATGTGTCACGACCCGCACCCAGTGTAAGGGCACGAAAAGTGGGTACGTCCAGCCTACGCCGTAGTCGACGGTAGAACGCTGTCCTAGGTCCAACATCTAACACAATCTAGAATATGCTCCGAATGGAGAACAATATAATAAGTAATCTTAATCACAACTAAGATGGAAAATAAGATAAGATAATCTCAACAGAGAGACACAATATAAATAATAAGTCTCGGTGTAAACCACACCATAAATAATATCTCAATATAATCACAATGTCTCAATGACTAGATAATGATATAAGTCCAATCTAAAATAATGGCAAGTCCTCAGCGACAACTGGATCTTGCTGAGGGTCCAGGTCACCTGTGTCAACTAAGCCTTCTCCATAGTAAGTGTCGCAGCAATCCTCATCATCTGTAATATTTCAACAGGTCCGGTCAGGACAGGAACGATTATATATCTCTCACACAGATCATAACATGAAAGAAAATATGAAACAAACTATAGAATAATATACATGAACTGCTGATAAAGAAATGAGACTGTAAAAGAGAACATGATATATGGAAATAGATATACATGTTATAATAAGAGAACTGAACTAACTACATGGTGTAGACACTACCAGAATAAGTCATTTTAGCGACGCATAAAGATGTCGCTAAAATGACAAATTTCGTCGCTAAAGATATTTAGCGACGGAATTACCGACGTTTCGTGATAGTCGCTGAAATGTAAGTCGCTAATCTTCTAAACGTCGCCAAACGTCGCAATTATCGACGTTTGCCGACGTATATATACGTCGGTATATTGCCGACGTCTACCGTCGTAACGTCGGTGGATTAGCGATGTATTACTGCGTATCGCTACGCGTCGGTAAATTACCGACGAATCGTCGGTGGTTTAGTGACATGTTCAAACTCGCTAAACGTCGATAAATCCTAAGAATTTCTGGGAATATTACCGACGTGCACCGACGTTTACCGACGTTTTTCGATATATTATAACGTCGCTAAAACGTCGGTAAACTGGATAATATCGCATATTTACCGACGTTTACCGACGTAATCTAGTTATGACTTATTTTGGCGATGTTTTAAGTTGGCGTCGCTAATTACGTCGTTGATATGACTTATTTTGGTAGTGAGAGCATAATCTGGTTATGTAAACTGGCTTAGGTTATACATGACTTAAATCTAGTTTGGAGTTGTACATGAAAAGAGTGGAGTTCACATAACCAAATAAATACTCCCCTGCCCCAATTAGTACACAAGGAACTGTCCACGTTATGTTATTGCACATGAAATTAGTGTCACATAGATAGCTAGTCCACATGAACACTGGGTTATACATGAGGGCTCACATGATCATGAGTGTACATAAATGTCACATGAGTATACATGAATAAATATGAATACAATGAGTAGACGATGCACATGATAAAGTACATAAGCACAAAATATCCGATGTATCCGAGGGGATAACATCGCATGAATAAATTCATATAGTACTAATCTGTGATAACATCGTGACAGCAACAAGTAAACTAGTCTATAACAAGTAAATATGTCCAAGTAAAAATGAAACGGTAAGAGAATGTACTCGCCTGGCAATCCAAGCTGCTGATAAGGAAGTACAACTGAACTGGAGTGATGTAATCCTATTTAGAACAGCCACAAGTCACAACAAGGTCTAAAATATCATAAGGAATGCCTACAATGTAATTCTACATGATTCTAGGTCCTTCTAGGTTAAAGTCAACCCTTGGTCAACTCTGGTCAAACCTGGTCAACTCTGGTCAAACCTGGTCAACAATAAGGTAACTAGTTCGTTTACTAATTTTTAGGTCAAGCATAAGTTTTCAAGTCATTCTAAGTTCGTTTGAGTCGATTTGGATCAAGTTTGACCCAAATTTGACTTTTGTCAACTTGGTCAACTTGTCGGTCGACTCGGCCATTCTAGGCTCCTTGGGTCAATCCTAATCTGACCCAACACTCCCTAGGTTACATTCACAAGCAAACAATTATATATATATATATATATATATATATATATATATATATATATATATATTCATTCATTCATTCTAGGCAGTGTATCTACATATATATATATATACACACACACATATTATATATATATATATATATATATATATATATATATATATATATATATATATAATATATATATATAAAATATATATATATATATATAATATATATATATATATATATTCATTCATTCATTTTAGGCACACATATTATATATATATATATATATATATATATATATATATATATATATATATATATATATATATATATATATATATATATATATATATATATATATATATATAATTAACTTATGAAGAGAGATGGTGTGTGTGTATGAAGAGCTGCTGTTAGGGGGGGTACAAATATGAGAATAAATGGTTATATATATACCACTATATAAATATCTCATATATATATATACATATATACACAATCTATTTAAGGGAAATTATATATATATATATATATATATATATATATATATATATATATATATATATATATATATATATATATATATATATATAACCTAATATATACACATATATGTATAGGAGAGAAAAATATTGGTTATACGAAGGGAAATGAAACTCAGACCTGGGATTGAAATAGCTCAACAAATCTCATCACAATATATATACATATATCTATATTTAAAACACACACACACACACACACACACACACACACACACACACACACACACATATATATATATATATATATATATATATATATATATATATATATATATATATATATATATATATATATATATATATATATAAGGTAAATAGGGATATATATACATATATGATGGAAATAATTGAAAGTAAAATTAGGGACTAAAACCCACAAGTCCAAAATCTTAATACCTTCATAAACCTCAAAAATTATGAATTAAATCTCAGCAATTTGAAATATCACAAAATAATTCAAATATATATATATAAACCGAAAACCCGAAATCCAATTCAGTACCCAAAATGCAATTTGCACAACTAGAATCCACGAAACTTGGCAAACACGAAGGTGTCTATGTGTGTGACGTGTTCAGGTACTCACGGGGTCGAACCCGTGTCCGTATCGTGTCCACGGAGTGCGTATCGGAAAACCCGATATGCGTGTCAAATGAATCGGTGCGAGTTCGATTTCTCGCTCCATTTTGAACCGTTTCTCATGAAACTTTGCGTACACCTAGGCTAACACATCCCTGACCTACTGGCCGATTCATCATGCGGCCAAGTGTCGTGTCCGACGTGCAGGAAGCCAGTGTCCATGCACGACCTGTGCGTGTGTGCACAGAACAGTGCACCGCATCGTGCACGCGAGTCGGCGAGTCTAGGGACTCGTGTGTCCCAGCACACATGTCGTGGTCGTGTCCTAGGATAGGCTAGGTATAGGGATACACGTAGGACACATTGGATCGAGTCCATGTGTCCACACGTGTCGGCACGGGGGCCGTGTCAGCGGCGATTGTGCGCGCGCGCGTGCATGCGTCGACCCGTGCGGTCGCGATTTCTCACTCGATTCAATTCGAGATGACACGAAACTTGGGGGACGTGTCGACATATGTTGCCCCCACCTACACGCCAAGTGGCACGCGTCCACGTGGCCTGTGTATCACACAATCAACGTGCGGCAGCAGGGCACGCTCGCGGCCTACGCGTACAGCATGTTCGTGTCCTGTTTGGACACGGACACGAGCACGATTCGTGTCAAAAACTATGGGGTCAGGATCCTTATGTCTAGGGTTATCCAAATATATAAATAGATTCCAAAAATAACAAATTTCAATCCATTGGATAATTTCGTCGAACACCTATATAATAACTTCGATACGTGTCCGATATGCACATCGAACGGACATAAAATCGAACGAAACTAAACCTACGGGTCGAGGGTACCTAGATGCATGCTAAAATGAAGAAAAATCAGAAGAAACATTGCTAGAACGAGGTTTACCTATTGAGAGTCGGAATCTCAATAAAAGTGTATCCTCGACCGCTTCGACGACCGATTTCTCCCGAGCAACGCCTCCAACTCCTTGCTAGCAGTGCTCCAGCAAGTCTCCTCCTCCCCATGGTCTCAACACAATTCATTTGGCACGAATCAGATGTCGGATGAGAAAGTTAGGGTTTTGAATGAAAAAAGGGAAACTAGGGTTTTTTTTTATATCTAGTGGAGGCTATGGAATTCTTCACAAATGAGAGGGGGCTATTGCTATGCTTGGCCGACTATGGATTAGGGGTATTAGGGTTAGGTTAAGTCATGGGCCAAGCATTCCTAGGTTGCTACAAAGGACCAATGACAAAAGCTTAAAAAGGCTTATAAAAATGACTTAAAAATCACTAAACAATTCTAGAAAAATAGGTAAAAATTCTAAATTAAATCTAAAAGGTCAATAATAAAACTATCACATTATTAGGCTTCTAGACAAGGTTGAATAAGGTTATACCATCTAGGTCCTATCAATGCACCAATCCAAAACACACCACAATCAATTTAATTAACATTTAAATAAATTTAAAATAATGCACAAAGACTAAAATACCCTTAATTAGAAAAAGTGAGTGTGACAGTGTTCAACACTCGAAACTTGGCAAATAATAATACTACGATGCCAAGAATCGAAGTGTTTGACGCTCTGGACAAACTCAGCGAGGCTCACAAACGAAGAAGGCAAAACTGGGAGGAAACATTGCTGCTTTCCCAAGCATGCGGCCAGAGTCATGAGCCCAAGGTAGTATGTGGGCGCATAACTCTAACCAGAGGACTTCTTTCTTCTATAGGCTATGCGCCCAGGGCCATACGCCCAAGGCTATTCGCCCAGGCTCTGATGACCCATTCTATCCGCCCACATTCAGGAGGGCCAGACATGCTGCAAGGACCTCAGGGAGGCATGCGCCCAAGGGCACACTCCAGGGTCTATGTGCCCATAGCAAAAAGACAGACCCCACCGCGTATAGCACGGGGCTGTCTTCAAAGTCATTATAGAACTTATGTGTGGGGGTTGCCCCTGCACGTGAACTAAGTCCGGATGCGCCAACTCCCCTTACAAACCCATATGCAAAGCTCGGCGATACATGTGACATGGGTTTTAAGGCAAAACTCCCTTCCGCTGATTTACACGACATAAAAAATCATAAGCATAAAGTGAGGGAGGATACGATAATTCATGGCGTACATCCATGCACCAGTATTGTCATCAACTGTTGCTGCTCGAAAGCAACGAGAGTGCCTCAGAGGCAGTCCGTGTTTCGACGACTTCATCACTCTGATGATGAAAAGTCGCTATGTGTTTCATCCAATATGGCTTTATGGGGTCCTCCTTACGGGAGCCCCAATCAAAGAAGGTGGACCACGAACCCAACGTTTTCTCTCAGTTCTGCCAACAGAAGAAGAAGAAGTATGCCAACAGATAGCCAGTGAGCTGTTACATCTGAAGGAGTCGATATGGGTACTCGGTCAAGGACGAGATTCTGTATAGATGACGGGGACTCCCAAGCTGGAGGTGATGATCCTTCAGCTGGGGGTAGTATTCTCTCAGGGTATGAAGCAGATGGTCTTTACACCGAGGGTAGCCTTTCAGATGACGATGATCTCTCCGAGTCTGACGGTGACTATCTACCTCCCTACCTGAAGACAAGGGAATTTTTAACTCAGAGACAGACAGTATCAGCACCAGTTGTACTATCTCCTATATTCATCCTCACATGTTATCTACATACATGGCGGATGGAAAAAGACTTGAAGAAGCCAGTGATCAGACCAACAAGAGGCTAGAGAGTCTTGAAACAACATTTGCCAAGATCACTGATATGCTTACCAGTATTATGGCAGTCCAAACTGCTGGGGCTGTTCCTCCTCCTCAATCAAACGTCTCAGCACACTTTAGTCCGACTCATAGCAACAACCCTCCTTCACTACATAAGGAGTATCATTCCGTTGTGCCTCCTCCAAATCTTGTAAATGCTGGAGGTGGTCCTTTACCAACGATGCCTGACAACCGTACAGCAGCCGTTTCTTAATATCTGCTCAATCAACATGATGCAATTAATTCTCTTATTGCCCGTCTCGATACCATCTCACACAAAGACGAGCTTCAGAAGATGGGAATATCTCAACCTTATCCTCCTGAATGGGAGAATGCTACTTGCCCTTCTAACTACAAGCCATTGACACTAAATTCATTTGACGGGATGACTTCTTCTCGCCAACACATGACATACATCAACATGCAGACTCTACACTTACCCAGGGATGATCCGTTCTTGTCAAAGCTATTTATTCGCACCTTGTAGGGGTAGCTTTTGAATGGTTCTACAGTCTGCCTGACGGTTGTATTAATTCCTTTAAAGATTTGGAGATGTTATTCCTCAATTAGTTTTATAAGAGTGGCATGCATGTTAGTATGTCCACCCTCATTGAGACCAAACAAAGGAGGACTGAGTCTGTTATTGCTTTCATCGAACGCTTCAGGCAACTAGCATTGAGGATGCCCTTCGATATACCAGAATCAGAACTTATGGATACTTGTCGACATAACTTTCTTCCTACAATGAAGTTCTGTCTGGGTATACATAAGTATGATACATGGCCTGTTTTCATTGGGGCCGCTGAAGCTGCTGAAAATAACATCTCTAATATAGAATTACTGAGGTTGAAGACACCCAATCTGAAGACAAAGGCAAGCACCCTCAAACTATCCCTGTCCGTGGGGGTAAAGGAAAAGAAGTCTTGAAGGTCGATACTTCCAAGGGAGCTTCCAATTCTCAGGGCGATCCTGACAAACCTAAGGAGACTTTCTCCTTTGACGAAGATGATGTTATTACCATTTTTCACACATTGATGAAGGGGTAATAAACTGACATTACCTCCACCACGACGTCCTGCAGAGGTAAACCAACTCAACGATCCCAAGAACTGTCTTTATTATCTGTACGTGCACCGCTCTACTAAGGATTGCATTGTCCTGAAAAAGAAAATACAACAGCTTATCGACAGCCAAGTGATCAACCTCAAAATTGAAGACAAGGTCGTATCTTCTAACATGATCTCTCTTCAAATTTGTGACTTTCCTCCCACAGAAGTCCTAGACGGCGTAGTCCCAATCCCCAAGGCAATAATAGAAGTCGTCAAACTGCCGCCAGCTCGTAACTCAACCTTAGTACCACTCATGACAGAACATGGTGAGATCATGTGGGTCCATCCAGACCTTGTGCAAGAAATGATGCAGGGGGTGATATCTTCCAAAGTAAAGAGCGACAAGAAATACAAATCATGCCATATGGTGTCTTCTCCCATTTACGAAGTTCTATCTGGCGAGACGCGATCTGGGAAGGCTTACCTACAGACTTATGACCCCGCACAAGAAGATACAGTACCTTCTCAAGCTCCTGCTGCCCCTACAAGTTCAGAAGTCGGTCCATCTAAGCCCTCAACTATCGACAAAGCCAAGTAGAAGGAGACGCAATTTGACAATTCTTTGAAGGCACCAACTCTCGAAGGCATGGATCGGCCTTACAACTTTGACATACTGGCACAGCTAGCCAATACACCAGCCAGGTTGTCTTTATTCAATCTATTGCGACTCTCCAAAGAGACGCAGAAGGCCTTGGGTGAGGCATTACTACATGCCGACTCTTATCTCGCTGAAGTCAAAGCCTCCGCTGAAGATCCCGTCTCCTGTCCTCACTACCACAGCACTATGGAAGTGGTGTCCAACATCACCTTTTCACAGGAGGACATGCTACTAAAAAATCGTCATGATAGACCTCTGTACTATACAGGGTATATCGGGGCGATTAAGGTGGACCAGATATATATCGATCCAGGTTCCTCCCTAGGCATCATTCCTAGAAGTTTACTCCAAATTCTAGGGATCCCTTTGCACAAGCTATCTGCAACTAATACAACTATCATGTCTTTCAATGATGGGAGAAGCCACCTGCTAGGCAAGATCCGTCTCAAGTCCCAGATTGGTGATCTCCGAACGAAGGTTTCTTGCTATATAATCGATGCCAACGTGTCCTACAACGTCTTGTTAGGATGTCCATGGATATACGAGAACATGATCGTTCCTTCTACCCTTCACCAGTGCTTCAAGTACGTCAACAGCGATGGCATCATGAAGACGAAGTTTGCCGATGTCGATCCTTTCAAGGGTATTTAAGCCTACTATGTAGATTCGGTACTTTACCAATCTCAGCCCTCCAAGGATGACGACAACGAAGCTGACGATGAAGCTGAAGTGAGTTCATCCGCCAGTGATGGTCCCTTGATTATCCCAGTCAAAGGACGTACTACTCCAAAAAGTACTCCAAAGCCTCTTACAATCTGGTTTAAAAAGAATAATCCTGATAAGGTCAAACCACTGACCATCACTTTCCACAAAACACCTCGGGTAGAACCTGCTGAAGTTCGTCCCCCCAATCATGAAGAGTTACCCTATGTGACGAACTTGGCCAAGTCTGTGGCTCCTGTTCCAGATAATAATCCCCTCAATGAGTATATCAATACTTAAAATAATGTACCATCAGTGGATGATGTTATCCCTGAAGAAGAACTTGCATATTTTCTAAGTAAAGGATTATCTTTGAATTACTCCGATGTCTACCAATCTGTAAACTAGTACATAGATACAATATACGCCCTAGAGCACGGCATAGGACCACATCTCTACATGCCGGTCACGACGCCTCGTCTGCGGAAAAAAGTCTGGCCAGAAGATATCCACTACTTCATCGTTCCAGCTAGAAAGAAGGGTGAAGAATTGATCATCTTCGGTCAAATAATTGGCAAAAGAAAGTTCATTCTGGACTATACTTCTCCCAATCATAACACTGAAGCTGACTATGATTCTGGGAAAATGTAACTTTACCGATATAGTTGGCAGGCCAAGAACATCATCCAGAACATGGGATATGATATAAAAAGCAACCAGGGGCTAAACTACGGTCAGGGACGACGATTGCCAATGCGTCACTTTGCTCCTCCTGGCAAACCCGAGAACTATTATCAGCAAAACGATGTTGGTTTGGGTTACGTTACTCCTCCAACAACACTTGAAGGATCAGACGTCGAAGCGGATCGTTGTTCTCATTCTTCTGATTCCTGTCTTTGAGATTCAGACTACATCATTGGAGACATGTTCAAAGCAACTTTGTCCATCAACATGGTGTCAGTTGACCAAATTGCAGACGATATCCAATCGATCGAGCTTGAACAATGGACTCAAAAGATGGATACTAGGTGGGAGTTACGTTTCGAACAACGTGAACCACCTACTGAAGACAAAGTCGTCCAAGTTAATTTAGGAGATGAATCATCTCTTAAACCAATCTTCATCAGCAAAAGTCTGTCTGGCAAAGAACGACAATATCTTATACAGCTTATAAAAGAATACATTGGCGTCTTTGCATGGAGCTATGAAGACATGCCAGGCTTGGACCCTAAAGTTGTTATGCACTAACTAAATATCTCGTCCAAAGCTAAGCCAGTGAAGCAGCAACAACGACGATTCCGAATAGATATCATGGAGGCCATCAAGAGTGAAGTCAAGAAGCTTATTTCAAGTAGGTTCATTCGCGAAGAACAACACCCTGACTGGGTCGCTAACATTGTTCCAGTCATGAAAAATAACGGTAAAGTTTGAGTCTGTATCGATTACCGTGATTTGAACTCTGCATGCCCAAAAGATGAGTTCCCTCTACCGATCACCGACGTAATGATTGACAATACTTGCGACTTCGAGCGAATGTCCTTCATGGATGGGTTCTCAGGCTACAATCAGATCAAGATGTTCCCTGATAATGAGAAACACACATCTTTTCGAACACCGTTGGGGGTATACTGCTACACGGTGATGCCCTTCGGATTAAAAAATACAGGGCGACATACCAGCGAGCTATGAACACAATTTTTTAAGATCATTTACGAAAATAGTGGAATGCTACGTAGACGATAATGCAGTTAAAAGTCATTTCAAGGACAACCACCTCCAAGATTTGAAAACGGTGTTCGAACTAATGTGTGCACACCAACTCAAGAAGAATCCAACCAAGTCTTTTTTCGGAGTCTCCAGCGGCAAGTTATTTGGTTTTGTTATCACTTCAAAGGGTATACATCTTGACCCAGAGAAAGTAAAAGCTATCCTCGATATGCATCCCCCAAGAAATCTCAAAGAGCTACGCGGACTTCAAGGAAGGCTAGCCTACATCAGACGATTCATTTCAAATCTTTCTGGAAGGTGTCAACCGTTTACTCAGCTCAAGAAGAAAGGAGTATCTTTCGTCTGGACTGAACAATGTCAATGCACATTTGACGACATCAAGAAGTATCTCACAAGCCCCCAGTATTGGTGGCTCCAATAATGGGGAAGCCCTTCTTACTATATGTCCATGCTATGGACCATTCCCTTGGTGCCCTATTACCTCAGAAGAATGAAGGCGGCCATGAACAGGAAATTTACTATCTCAGCCGCACGATGGTGGGTGTCGAGCACAGATTCACACCTGTAGAAAAGGAATATCTCGCACTGGTATTTGCTATCCAGAAGACACACCACTATGTGTCTGGGAAAACTATCCTCATCATATCTAAAGTCAATCCTCTCAGAATACTCATAACTAAACCGGGTTCTCTTAATTCCCGTTTACCTATATGGACAATGTTGTTGACTCCATACGATATGTTGTTCATCCCTTAAAAGGCAGAAAAAGGCCAAGCGTTAGCTGATTTCCTAGCAGCTCGTCCGGTGCCAAAAATTTCTAAACTCTATGATGAAATCCCGGATGAAGTAGTGGAGTCTAACACCACAACTGAGGAAATCTCCATTTGGCGAATGTTCTTTGACGGTGCATCAAGAATAAGGCCTAAAGGAAATATCGTGGCCGGATTAGGCATCATGCTTGTGTCACCTGACCATCTGGTTATACACCGTGCATATTCTCTTGTGGAATACTGTACTAACAATGTGGCCGAATATAATGCTCTACTGATCGGCCTTCAACTAGAAGAACAACTAGGAGTTGACTTTCTAGAAGCTTATGGCTATTCTAAGCTAATAGTTAGTCAGGTCCGAGAGGATTATGAAGTTCGTCACGAAGACCTCATCCCATATCACAAAGCGACAATCGAATTGGCTTCATCTTTTGCTGGATTCTTCATCGAGCACCTGCCTCGACTACAGAATATAGAAGTAGATGCTTTAGCCGATCTTGCTGCTTCTTTGACCGTCCCTACCAATACTCAGCATTCGATCACAGCGTCTGGTCAAGAGCTATTCTATGTGAAAGATGCCTTGCATATTCATCACAGTTACGCAATAGAAACAAATATCAACGTTAAAGACTAGAGATTTCCTTTTATAGACTACCAATCCTTGTCAGTACTATCATCATCCTCGCTACTCTCCTCCATGCTACGCGCCTCGCTAACGCGCCTCGTCGTCACTGACGAGGATTGGAGTGGGGAGAGCGAGGCGAACGAAGTGAGTCAAAGTGAGGCGAGCGACAGTGAGGTGACCGATAGGGTGCAAGAGCTAGTGAGGAAGGAATGATAAGGAGTCTGGTTAAGCCCCTTATTACGTAAGGCCATCTATGGAATCCTTCCTGAGGACCCAAAGAAAGCAGTGTCTGTCCAAAGACGAACCCTCAAATTTTACTATGATACAGCTACCAAAATATTGTACCGACGCTCTTACGATGGGCTACTGTTCCGATGTTTATCAGATACAGAAGACAAACATGTACTCCGTGAGGCTCACGACAGAGTTTGTGGTGCACATCAACCAGGCCCCAAATTACAAGATTGCCTCAGACGAATGGGTTATTATTGGCCCACGATGATAGCAGATGTTGTTGAATATGCAAGGAAGTATAAGGCTTGTCAGTTCCATGCCAACTTCATTCATCAACCTTCGGATTTTGTACACCCGATGGCAGCATCTTGGCCTTTTGAAGCCTGGAGTATGGACGTCATAGGCCCAATCAGCCTACTATCTTCCAGAGGACATCGGTTCATCCTAGCTATAACCGATTACTTCTCCAAATGGGCGAAAGCTATACCGCTCACCGAAGTGAAGATGTCGAACGTGATCAGTTTCATCAAACATCATGTTATCTATTGCTTCGGCCTACCTCGCAGGAAAATCCATGATAATGGTCTACAATTCGCGAGCCATGCATTCTATCGGTTCTACGATAAGAATCGAATACAGAATGTAGCCTCTACTGTCTACAATTCAGCGGCTAATGGGTTAGCAGAAGCCTTCAATAAGACCATCATTAAACATTTGAAGAAGTTCGTGTCTTCAAACAAGCGCAATTGGAATGAGAAGCTTGGTGAATGTCTTTGGACCTATCGTAAAACGGTCCGGACTCCAACATGCAGTACACCATTCTCTTTGGTTTATGGGAGCGAAGCAGTTCTTCCTCCTAGGAATCTAGATTCTCTCTCTTCGAGTAGCCTTAGCTAGTGGCTTGACTGTCGAAAAAAGTTACCTTCTGCGACTACAAGAGCTAGACGAAAAATGCTTATTAGCTCAACAACGTATTGAGCTATACCAAGCATGCCTTTCCAGAGCCTTTAATAAAAAGGTGAAGGAAAGAATCTTCCAAGTTGGTGATCTGGTCTTAGCAGTGAGAAGACCAATGGTCATGACGCACAAGACAAGGAAAATTCTAGCCTAAATGGGAAGGTCCTTTCGTTATAGAATCAGTGTATTCTAACAGTGCGTATCGACTAACCAAGCCTGATGGTGACTTTCTCATGATGTCGATCAACGACAAGTTCCTGAAGAAATATTATGTGTAACCTTCATGAACAATGTTCACATATACCCTATTTCAGTCATGTAAACGTACTGTACAATGTTTATGTGATTCAAAAAAATTATTTAACTATTATCCGTATTTCAAGAGTCTTAAATACGCCATAGATAATAGGTCCTCTAAAAAGATTCCCTAGTGGAATTATTTCTGTTTTGGACTCTGTCCAAACTTGGTCTGGCAAAAATAAGTCACGTCCATATTACCTCTGAACTATTTTTCGATAATTAGTCCCCCAGTGGGATGATTAAGAAACGTTTTGCCACGTCCATATAACCTCTGAGCGAAGCATTCATCAAGGATAATCACGTCCATATTACCTCTGAATTATCCACTCCTACCTAAGGTCATATATCCTTCCACGTCCATATTACCTCTGGTCAGATATAGAACATCCTCTGCTATTACGTCCATATTACCTCTACTAGCAGCTTCTTTTAACTTATTGTCTATATTCAAGAACCTTGAATATAAAATGGATAATAAGTCCACATCAAATTCCCTAGCGGAATACCCACCAAAAATATCCTTACTACGTCCACATTACCTCTAGTTCTGATATTTCACAA
Source organism: Iris pallida (assembly GCA_029216955.1). Lineage (NCBI taxonomy): Eukaryota > Viridiplantae > Streptophyta > Magnoliopsida > Asparagales > Iridaceae > Iris > Iris pallida. The sequence goes on from JANAVB010023800.1 coordinate 14,056,711, forward strand.
ACTTCATTCATGAATTTTGAAAGCCAAAAGATTCTTTATTAAAAACATCTATCAAAAGACAGAGAAAAAAAAAGATATAGGACTCATGACGGCTAATTAAGCCTATTACAAAAGAAGATCTAAGGGATATACAATCGATTGATGCTATCCTTTAGAGCCGCAATCTCGGTCTCAGACTTTGCAGTAGCACGACGGCGCGCTTCTTCTTGTCGGGCAACTTTATCCTGGAAGGGGATCAGTTTCACGTGCTCTCCCTCCAACTTCACCAGCTGTTCTTTTAATTGGTCTAAAGTTGTGGCAGTCACGGCAGCCTGAACCAAATAATCCTTTTGTTCAGACACAACTGTCCTCAAGCTGGCCTCCAGTTGGGAAATCATATTTTAGATATGCATGAGGTGATTATATTTCTCAGTAATTTGGGCACCCAGCTTATTCTTCGAAGCAACACGAGCCTCACTCGCGGCATTGAATTGTTCATACTGATCAGGCAATTCGCTGATCTCTTGAGTAAGGGCATCCTTCCTGGCCTGGAAAGTAGCCTCCTCCTCCGCAAGAGCCGCAACTAAAGTCTCATCTTCTTCACAAAACATCAACTTCGGACTTCGTTGTTTGGCTTTCCTGAGTTTAGCCATGCGGTCCTCCAAGTCATTCAGATCTTTTCTTAGAGCATTAGCCCGCTCCTCGTAGCCAGCATTGCTGTCAAGGGCCGCCACTTGGCATTCAGCGACAGCCTTCATAGGGCCAAAGGCGGCATTCTGATTCAGAATTCCAGGAAGCTTTACTTTCAGGATAGAATAGAAAGCTTTGACGACTTTCTGGACCATCTTGTCGTCTTCGGAGGAGGTCATCGGAGAGGAAGCTTGATGAGGATCTTCCACTCCATGAAGAGATGCTTAACAAGAAGCCGAACCTGACAAGAAAACAATATATATATATATATATATATCCGTAATGGAAAGAAGAACCTGAAAGAGTGCGAAGCAGTAGTAATTTCGTACCTTCAGCACACTCAGCGCCAACATAGACTAGGTCATCGGCCTTGGTTACCAAGGAACCAAGGGCAGGCCCAGGTTGTTCAAGAAGAACAATGTTAAGGCCCCGAGAAGCATCAGGCTGTATATATTCTACGGCCCCAGATGGACCGGGAGCAGATTCAGCAACGACCACCTCAGGAGGCTGTTCAACCTCTCTTTCTGCAGCCGATGTTGGCTTACTGACAGAATACTCCACATCAGCAACCCCAGAGGAGCTAGAGACAACCTTTTTTCCTCCCACAATATCTTGGGCTATCTCTACGCGTGGTTCCTTCTCCTTGTCTACAAGGGAATATACAATGGCAGTCAGCCTCACGAGGAGCACGCAAAATCGAAGTCAAAAAATCTCATCTGAAGAGAGGTGCAAAGATAACATACCCAGAGGAGAGTGAGCTTATTGGACTTGATTTTCATCCAAGTCTTTCATCATAGCTCCTATCACAGACATATCCTCCAAAGAAATGTCATAGGAGGGACTGGCTTTCTGATCGCCGTCATGGTCTGGGCCTTCGCCCTGATCATCCCTTTGCTCAAGCCTTACAACTGAAGAAGACCTGCCCTCATCCATCGGTTGAGGATGAGCAAGGGACATTGTTGTTATGTCCACCTCTTCAGACGAAGAAGCACCTGCCGCAGTCGTGACTTCAACGTCCTGCATAAAGGACAAACGCAATGGTGAGAAAGCTTCTAACGGTTAGACCAAAATGGCTATAGAGTCTAGGATGGGATCTACCTTCCGAATGGTAACGGCCCGTGACGTCGTCTGTCGAGAAGATCTTTTGGGAGGAGGCGATCCGGCGCTCACGTCCTTGACCTTCTTTCTCCCTCGGTAGACAACAAGCTTCTTCCTTTTGGGCCGTGGAACCAGCTCTGTGGAAGCTTTTCTCTTATAAGGAATGTCAGGAAGAGGTTCTTTAGTATCCTCTGCAACAACAGGCTCCTCAAGAACAACTCTCTGCCGTGGCGCTACAGCCAGCTCATTTGAGGGTACGGCCCCTTCTTTTCTGTGCCCCCCTATTGTGCACACTCGTCCTATATCAGTAAGAGTGGAGGCAAGCCTAGTCCCCGATATTAAACTCTGCTCATGGTCATACCGAGAATGAACGGTATTGACCTGAATGTAGAACTTGGCAGCAGCAAAGAGCATGTGGGTGTCAGGCTTATATTCTGGTGTGTGTGTATGAAGAGCTGCTACCAGACGGAGGCGACACTCTGAAGAATTCATAATTCTGTAGGAAACTCAAAGCCTTCCTGTAAACAGGCACCCCTGTAACAGTCCAATCCGCATCTTTGAATCTCCGAAGAAAGGTATCTCCTGCCAAAGAGTCTGCCATCAGCCTGACATTTATTAATCTGGAACAGTGCAGTACCAGCCATCCATCAGATAATGAAAGGAAAATTCAGTCCTAACAAAATCCTTTCTGCCATCGGGCATCACCACGTTCATAACAAAGTGTCACAGGCCTCGTTGGATGGCACAGACCATCGCAGGAATCAGGGCAAGCTGGCATCAAAAGGCCAGCTTTACAGCTGGAAGTATCATACCCTGGCTGATTCTTTCAATAGACCCTGAACCAGCAGGGACTACACAATCACGAAGCCACGTCATCAGGAAAGCGGCTAGCACCGCCTTTTTCGACAGCTTGAACTCGGCCTGCCTGAAGAAATGATAAACTGGAAAGTTCCCCTCGGGATGATCACTATCTTCGGTGTCTATAGCCCCATGATCTGCCATCAACTACTCTATCTCAGATTTCGTCGAGGGCTTGTGAGTCGAGAAATAGACTGGGCCGTCTCCTTCTTCTCTGATGAAGATATAGTTGGTCCAGGCCCTCGTATGGGGAAGGGACCCCTCAGTCTTACCCTTCTTTGTGACCTGATGACATATAAAGAGGTGACAGAGTAACTCTTTGTATACATCCATCATCTTGGAGTTCTCCCTCTCCAAATCCAGGAGCTCCTCATCACAGGGGACGTATTCTTCGTATAGCTCAGCCCCCAGGGAAGTTTTGATATTGCCTGCATCTCATGAAGAGCCAGACTCATCTTTCCATCCGGATTGAAGAAGGTACACATATGACAGTTGTACAACTCCACCAATGAGATAAACATAGGCCAGTTAACCTTATTGACATATTGGGTTGCTCTAACGGCATAAAAAAGGCCGACAGCTTTCAGGGTAGCCTCGTAAGTCGAGAGCACCCATCTAGTATGGTCGCTCCAGAATGAGACATAGTACCTCCAACCTTCCATCCATAGCTTCTCTCCCAGATACGACTCCTTCTTTGACAACATCATATTGGAGAGAGTCTCAGCAGCGTAAGGATGAAGATCAGTCGGGACATCATTTATTATGGCCCCAGGATGCAGCCCCCTCATGGAGTAGGACGTGGAGCCCTTGACATACTTGAAAGTGTCCTTCCTCCAGTCACCAAAGTTGAATTGGATCCTGCCAGAAACGACCCCATGCAGTTCAGGGGTCAGGTCCCATTTCATCTGCCTCCGCACAGCCAGATCAGTAAACGGTATTGGCGCTTCATCGATGGCAACCATATCCTTTGGTTATTTGACCTAACTTTCCGAGGGTCTTCTAGACATATCGTCTCGTCGTCCTGAAATCCCAGGTTGTCACCAAACAGGAAGTACGTTCTCTTAAAGCTCCGTGCCCCTCCGAGTGTGAACTTCTCATCATTTATCATCTGCTTCAAGAATATTTTATCCTGTTCAAGCATAGCAATCACCCGCACCAAAGGCTGGTCATGGCTGATCTTCACCTGAGCTTTTATAACCATTACGGTGACAAGGCTTGAATCCAGAGCATGGCGGGCAGAGCCAAGAGGAATCCCACCAAGAATCGGGACAACCATGTCAACTGCGAAGACATAAGGAAAAGTCAGACATAGAATCTACAGAAAAAAGAGCTAAGTACTGAGAAATTCTATGCGCCCAAAGGACCTGTTGTAGGAACGAAATAGGCGTAATACTCTAGAGGGAGGTGAATAGAGTTGGCAGCGGAATAATGCTAATTAAAAAAAGTTAGCAGCACAATCAAAGAATATTAATCACAACTAAAATAAAGTAAAGACAGAGTTAGGAGAGCAAACGCAAAGACAGCGATGTATACTGGTATCCCTCTGTTGAGGACTAATCCAGTCGGTAGAACTCTTGCTACCAGTTGAATCCATTATTGGAAAAACCGTAAGTTTTCTTTCGAAGTCCTTGCAACTTCTACAACGCGAGCTTTGATACGAAGAACTCGTCCAACTTCAAATGTGAAGAGGTATTCTTCAATCAAGCCTTCTGATCATAATCTCTCAAAAACTTCTAGACCGTACCGCACTGGCAAATCGACTAGAGGATTGTAATTGGCTTGGGATCTGAAATTGAAAGCTCTAGAAAACTCTTTGAAAGACTGAAAGCTTTAGATAGAGAGAAGATTGAAAGTGAATGAGTGAGTTGAAATGATCGAAATCCTTCTCTATTTATAGGAATTTCAAAGGCAGACTTCTGACAGAATTCGGGCAGAATTCGAGCAGAACTCTATGAGCAAATCTCGGACAAATCCGCAACTGCAGGAGGACCAAGTTCCAAGGATTCAAAATCACAACGGCCACTAACCGAACTCTGGCCGAACTCGGTCCGAGTTCTGTCAGGGTTTAGTTAGGGTTTTGAAAAAGCTTTTTGGTGATTTTTGAAAACCTTTTTGAAAACTTTTTTGTAAACCTTTTTGAGAGGTTATTTTAAAAACATTTTGAACTCATTTAAGGGTAGCCTATTTGCCAGTACGACTCGGTGTACAACATATTCCTAGACTCAAATAAAATAAAAATTACATTGCATAAGGAATTACAGACTCGAGTAGGCAAACAGATCTTCGGTCTTGAATTCAGTGGATAGCCATTCTTGATCATGTTCAAGAGTCTGAGATGTCCCGACTAGCTTTGTATATCCAGACAGAGTTTATTTAATTATTAAAATCAGGTTTGACCATATGACCAAATGGGCCAACAATCTCTCCCATTTTGATAATTGACCAACTATGAATGATATAACATTAAGCTTGTTCAAAATATCAAGAGAAGTAGAATTGTTCATATCCTGTATTATCTCAAAAAAAATGTTAGATCTTTAATTTTCTCCCCCTTTGTCACTTAGCAAAATAATTGCAAAAGATAAAGCTCCCCCGCAATCAAATGCATAAGTAACAAATAGTGAGAAAACATATATAAAAGAAATAAGGCATAAAATTAGAGAAATATCACAGGCATGTATTGTAAGGAAATCATCACAGGCATGTAATTTCACAGGCAGTTATAAAGAATGAAGCAATATAAGAAATAGTGCTAGCATAAACTGAAACTGAAACAAAGTGCTGAAATAAACTGAATGCCATAAACTGAGGCATAATAAACATGTCCATGAAAGAAAAGAGTACTAAAGCATACTAAAAAGTGCTAATAAAAAAGTACTGATAATAACTTGGAATGTCGGAGCATTTCCAAGTGCACTATAAAATATCACTCAAAATCATATAGTCACATCTCCTCATCATCATCCTTATCATCATCATCAGCAGCTCGACCAGCATGTCCTGAAGTACCAGCTCCAGAGGTACCATCGCCAGAAGGATGTGGAGGGGCGCCAGCATAGAACTCACCAACATAATCATGATGTGGAGCACGGTCAGGACGGTACCAATCATAGGCGTTACCGGGCTGGAAGTAGGCATGAACAGCCTCATCCTCACAGCGGTAACCGGAGAAAGCTGGATCTCTAGGGATGGAACCGACTGAATGACCAGTCTGGGCGAAACGAAGATCAGCTAAGGAGTTTGCAAGCGCCTGATAACGGGTGACGTCGCGGAACTCACGCTCGCGAGCCATGTCCGTCATCGAGACGTACAAAGCAGATAAATGCTGATGTATGCCCTCAAATGACATGGCATACTGATGAGGTGGTGGAGGAGGTGCAGTAGGAGGAGCAGGAGGTGGAGCTGAAGCAGTCATGCTACGACGAGATAACTGAAGAAACTTGGGCTCAGGGTCCTGAGTACAAGTCGACAGATCGATATCGAAGTGCTGAAAGATGCGTGGGAGAATCATCGCGTAAGAGAGATTTCTATCTCTTGCACGACAACGACCCATCATCTGAATCATGGTCTTAGGGGCAGAAAATGGAATCCCCTTAAGAATGTGGTACATGGCGGACAGCTCAAGAGAAGTCACATCATCCTTTGAAGTAGATTTTGGAAGGATAGTGGAATAGATGATGCGATGCAATTCATAGTTAAACAAGTTCAGGTTGTTAGCCTTGAACTTTTCAGAGTGTACTCTATCAGGTGCACAGAGTTCCGCTTTGAAACTGGCGAGTGTCGTGCCTTCAGGAAAATCAAGTTCAGTGATGTCAACTAGCGGTGCACCTTCGTTAGGGATACCAAGGATCTTCGCTAAGAGGTCATCATTGAAATTGATATCAATACCTCCAACACGAGTGCTCACATAAAAAGTGTTTAATATGAGATTGCAATAAAATAATCTAATGACATTAGTTGCTATAGGGAAGCAAATTTTAACAAAAAGATGTAACCCTAATGCCTCAAATAAATGACGATGATCAGGAAATACAGTCCATTTGACTGGAGCGCCTGTGCATATGGATCTCATGGAAAAGTCTCCATACCACAGTAGGGCTTGGTCTAGGGTTTGAAAGAAAAACCCGTCGAACGTACCGTCGCTCGTTTGGACCGGCGAGAAGAGGGAATCCGTATGCGGATGCGAAGATGACCCTTCTTCACTAGGGTTCGTCTTCTTCCTCTTGGAAGGATTGAATTTAGGTGCCATTTGTGTAAAATGAAATAAAAATGCACTAATTGAAAAGTGGAGAAAGATGGGGTTATACCTCCCGAAATTAAAGTATGTCGAAGAGAACGACGAACTTCGCACGAATCCAACTTTTGGATTGATTTCACCACTTGGATTGGAAGAATGAGGGTGGTGAAAAGCTAGGGTTCGGGGCTTCTTCGCGGCTGCTGCTACTGTTGTGATTGGTTTGGAAGCAATGAAGAAGAAGGGCTGCTCCGGTTCTGTATATATAACTTGATACCCTCAACCGAACTCGGGCCGAATTCGGTCAGAGCTCTGGCCGAATTCGCCTAGGGTTCTTTAAAGTTGATTTTTGCTATTCTTTTTTATTGTCTCATTTCAAATATTTAATTCAAAGATTAGTCATTTAAACTTCAATTAACATAATTAATAATATTTTATAGACTAAATGTCGTTACACAGCGACTGTTTCAGATTAGCTGTAGGAGTACTGTCCCAGCTGGCGGAGGTTCACTGGGGAACTCTTAAGTACCGCTTCGCTTCAACCATAGTTGTGGTGACAGACAGACTCTTTATTGGCTTGTCTCTAACACAGTTTTTGTATAATAATATATAATCATAAAACAAAATTAATTAATATTATTGACGTCCAAAATTCCTAATTCTCGACGTAAATAATTGAAACGATCTTCCGCTAGAGGTTTAGTGAAGATGTCAGCTAGTTGATTTTCAGTATCTATGTACATAAGGTTTATATCTCCATTTTGATGATGATCTCTAAGAAAGTGATGTCGAATCTCGATATGTTTAGTACGAGAGTGACATACTGGATTCTTAGTCAAATTAATAGTGTCCGTGTTATCACAGAAAATGGGAATATGTGTATAAAATAAATCATAGTCTTCTAGGGTTTGTTTTATCCACAAAATCTGAGCACAACAACGTCCTGCGGCGATGTACTCAGCCTCTGTTGTTGATAGGGCTACAGAATTTTGCTTTTTACTAAACCATGAGACTAAAGCCTTGCCTAAGAAATGACATGTGCCACTGGTACTTTTTCTATCGACTTTGCATCCAGCAAAATCTGCATCCGAATAACCAATAAGGTCAAAGGACTTAGTTTTGGGATACCATAAGCCAACAGAAGAAGTGCCCTTAAGGTATCGAAGGATACGCTTAACTGCGGACAGATGTGATTCCTTTGGGTTAGCTTGAAAACGTGTACACAGGCAAACACTAAACATTATATCTGGACGACTAGCAGTTAAATAAAGTAAACTACCAATCATACCTCGATACTTACGTGTGTCGACTGGCTTGCCTTGTTCATCTGAATCAAGCTTCGTTGAAGTTGCCATTAGAGTGCCAATAGGTTTGACATTGTCCAGATCAAACTTCTTTAGCAGGTCTTTTGTATACTTGGCTTGATTTATAAATGTCCCATTATCAGTTTGTTTGATTTGCAATCCGAGAAAGAATTTCAGCTCTCCCATCATGCTCATCTCAAACTCATTCTGTATACACTTAGAAAATTCTTGACACAGAGATTCATCAGTAGATCCAAATATAATATCATCAACATAGATTTGAATTAAAAGAAGTTTGCCATTAAAAGACTTAATAAACAGTGTAGTGTCAACCTTGCCTTTTGAAAAACCGTTGTCAAGTAGGAAAGAGCTTAGACGATCATACCAAGCACGAGGGGCTTGTTATAAACCGTATAAGGCTTTCTTTAACTTGAAAACATGATCAGGGTTTTTAAAATCCATGAAACCTGGAGGTTGTGCTACAAAAACTTCTTCATTTATAAAACCATTTAAAAAAGCACACTTGACATCCATTTGAAATAGTTTGAAATCATGAAAATATGCAAATGCACATAACATGCGAATGCATTCTAATCTCGCAACTGGGGCATAAGTCTCATCGTAGTCGATACCTTCTTCTTGATTGTATCCTTGAGCTACGAGTCGAGCCTTATTAAGAGTCACTAAACCATTCTCATTTAGTTTATTTCGGAATACCCAACGGGTGCCAATGACCGGATGATCAATAGGCCTGGGAATAAGTTCCCAAACTTAATTCCGTTCAAATTGGTTTAATTCCTCTTGCATAGCATCTATCCAAAAACTATCACTACATGCTTCATCAATAGTTTTGGGTTCTAGCTGTAAAAAAAATATAACACTAGAAACAATATCTCTACTGGATGTACGAGTACTTACTCCTTTGGTAATATCACCAATTACCAAATCTTTTGGATGATTAGCTGTAAATTTCAACCTTTTTGGAAGATTCTGAAGATAGCTGGTTCCTGGATCTTCTCTAGGAGGTTCAGCTAGTGCAGAGCTTGGTTGAGGATCAGCTGATGTTGAGCTTGGTACAGTTGGATCTTCGTTATTGTCATTGATCGTCATCTGATTTAGTTCATCAAAGATGACGTTGATTGACTCTTCGATGATCATGGTTCTTTTGTTGAAGACTCTGTATCCTTTGCTTTTGGCCGCATAATCTAAAAATATACCTTCATCGGCCTTTTCATCAAATTTTCCCAAATTATCTTTTGTATTAAGAATAAAACATTTACAGCCAAATATTCTAAAGTATGAAACAGATGGAATTCTATCAAACCATAACTCAAATGGAGTCTTCTTCGATTTGGGTCGAATTAGAACTCTATTGAGTACAAAGCAAGCTGTGTTGACAGCTTCAGCCCAGAAATATTTGGGTAGGCTAAACTGGTTTAACATCACTATGACCATTTCGGTTAGAGTTCTGTTCTTACGTTCCATAACTCTATTTTGTTGTGGAGTCCTAGGACAGGAGAACTCGTGTACAAAACCGTGTGTGTCACAAAATTGCTCAAAATCAGCATTTTCGAATTCGCCTCCATGATCACTTCTTATACGAGTGATCATGTAACCTTTTTCATTCTGTACTTTCTTGCAAAAGGCGACAAATTCGGATAATGCATCATTCTTGCGTGTCAAGAAATATACCCACGTGTATCTAGAGAAATCATCTACAATTACGAAAGCATAAAGTTTACCTCCGAGGCTAGCAACTCTGCTAGGACCAAATAAGTCCATATGAAGCAATTGTAGAGGTCTAGTAGTACATACTGCGTTTACTGACTTGAATGTGGATCTGGTAGCTTTGTTCTTTTCACATTGGCTGCATACCGAGTCCTTCTTGAATGTAATGTCCGGTAAATCGCGTACTAGCTTCTTTGTGGATAATCTTGAGATTGTATCCATATTAGCGTGACCGAGTCTCATATGCCACAAATGACTCTTATCACTTTTGGCCATTAAGCATCTACCTGAAATGTTAGTTTCTTCTAACAAATAGAAAACATATATATTGTCTTCCCTGATACCTTCAAAGATAGTACTACCAGTTGAGCTATCAACTATAGTACATTTGTCTTTGCCAAAGTTGATGCCATAACCATGATCAGCTAGATGACTTATGCTGAGTAGATTATGTTTCAATTCGGTAACCAGACAGACATCCTTAATCACAGGATAGGGAGACTTACCAACATCACCGATACCAATAATATACCCTTTCAAGTTATTACCGAAGGAGACATAGCCTTCCATCTTTTTCTTCGACAGTGTTGCAAATAGGATAGCGTCACCGGTCATATGCCGTGAGCAACCGCTGTCGAGGATCCATTTGCTTCTAGCATGTGAAGGGTGTTCCACCTACAAAACAGTTTGCAGATGAAACTTTTGGTACCCATTTCTTGTAGGGTCCTGAATTGTTAGCTTTAGGTATCCAAGCATAAACATTTAAATCAACAAGCTTTGTTATTCTACATGCAGATAAAATATGACCAATGAGGCCACAATAATGATATTGTGTATGTCGAGTGTTGAAAGCTGAGTGGTGTGCATGGTTGGTAGGTTTAGGTTTTCTGGTATAGAAGAAAGCATACCTATAATCTTGTTTGGGCTTAACCTTTTGGGGTAAAGGTTTTATATGGTTAGGTCTGACAGTGTTTGGCTTGGGAATGTTCTAATTTTTCGGTAAGTGACACGTGTTAGGGAAGGAAGCAGCAGGCTCAGGCTATTTTCCTAACCTAATTTCCAATCTTTTGGAAGTGTCATACAACTTAGTATAATCAGAAGTGAGTGATTCCATTCTGATTTGTGCACATCGAAGACTTTTCTTCTCTATAGAAAGTTCTTCCTTGAGTTGGTCAATAATTTTGTCTTTCTCTTCAGATGACTTGGTAGTCTCGTGTAATAAGAGCTTTGTTGAAGAAAGCTCACCAGACTCATTAACATTATTTCTAACCTCAGCTAGTAGGTCGGTAAGTCTACCTATTTCACCTTTGTACTCTTTGAGTACCTTCTTAGCGGTCTGATACTTGCTACGCAGTTCCTGTAATCAGTCATCAGGTCACTGAAGGCATCTCCTAATTGCTCAAAGGTGAAGTCATCATAAGTATCAACTACAGGTTCAGTAGGTACCTGATCGGATGCCATAAAGCATACGTTTGCAGCGTCTTCTGATTGTTCGTCTTCTGAGTCGCTGGCTTCACTTTTATGCCATATGCTGGTATTGGTATAACTCCTAGATGTTGATCTCTTCAGGTTCCCTTTTTCATACCTGTTGCTCTTCTTGCTTGATGATGAGTTTGTGGGACAATCCTTCTTCATGTGTCCCTTCTTCTTGCAACCATAGCAGACAGCATCTTCTTGATACCAGTTGTTGCTGTTGTTCTCTTTGACTCTCTTCTCATGTCTCATGAATCTTTTGAACTTCCTTGCTAGGCGAGCTTGATCTTCAGCGTCAGATCCACTGCTGTCTGAGTCACCGTCAGCAGCTTTTCTGTGCTGAGCCTTGAGAGCGATCGTCTTCTCCTTTGGTGCAGGCTCTTCAAAATCTTGTAGCTCCAGTTCATGAGTGAGTAGTTTACCCATGAGTACTTCGAGGGACATAGTTGTGAGGTTGTTCCCTTTAATGATTGCAGTAGCCTTCGGAATCCAATTCTTGGTAAGTGCTCGTAGGAGTTTGCGAATCTTTTCATGGTTACTGTAATCTTTGCCTAAGGAGGACAAAGGATTTACAATATCCAAGAATCTCTCGAACATTTGTGTAACTGTTTCATTGGACTTCATCTTGAACGCCTCGTACTCTTGAGTAAGTCTGCTGACTTTAGATTCTTTGACTTGAGTCGTGCCTTCATGTGTGACCTCAAGTAGCTTCCATACTTCATTAGCCGTTGTGCAGTTTGACACCCTGTTAAATTCAGTTCTGTCTAAAGCACAAAAGAGAGCATTAATGGCACGTGCGTCAAGACTGGCCCTTTTCTTTTCTTCCTCTGTATATCTGCTGTGGGGTTTTTCAACTAAAACTCCATCAACATTTATACGAGGTGGCTTTTGATAGCCATCAAGAACAATGGACCATAAATCAAAGTCAAGTGATTTCAAGAAGAAACTCATCCGTGTTTTCCAATAGGTATAGTTCGTACCATCAAACAGTGGGGGTCTGTTTGTGGCCTGGCCTTCACTTGTGAATTTTACAGTTGCCATGTGTTGTGCTGTGATCTATATAACAGTTAATTAAAATGAATAAATAATTGTACTGTTACCTTTGCTTTACCTGTAACACCCGCTCTGATACCAATTGTAGGAACGAAATAGTAAAGCGTAATACTCTAGAGGGGGGTGAATAGAGTTGGCAGCGGAATAATGCTAATTAAAAAAAAGTTAGCAGCACAATCACAGAATATTAATCACAACTGAAATAAAGTAAAGACAGAGTTAGGAGAGCAAACGCAAAGACAGCGATGTATACTGGTATCCCTCTGTTGAGGACTAATCCAGTCAGTAGAACTCTTGCTACCAGTTGAATCCACTATTGGAAAAACCGCAAGTTTTCTTACGAAGTCCTTGCAACTTCTACAACGCGAGCTTTGATATGAAGAACTCGTCCAACTTCAAATGTGAAGAGGTATTCTTCCATCAAGCCTTCTGATCACAATCTCTCAAAAACTTCTAGACCGTACCGCACTGGCAAATCGACTAGAGGATTGTAATTGGCTTGGGATCTGAAATTGAAAGCTCTAGAAAACTCTTTGAAAGACTGAAAGCTTTAGATAGAGGGAAGATTGAAAGTGAATGAGTGAGTTGAAATAATCAAAATCCTTCTCTATTTATAGGCATTTCAAAGGCAGACTTCTGACAGAATTCGGGCAGAATTCGGGCAGAACTCTATGAGCAAATCTCGGTCAAATCCGCAACTGCAGGAGGACCAAGTTCCAAGGATTCAAAATCACAACGGCCACTAACCGAACTCTGGACGAACTCTGGCCGAACTCGGTCCGAGTTCTGTCAGGGTTTAGTTAGGGTTTTGAAAAAGCTTTTTGGTGATTTTTGAAAACTTTTTTGAAAACCTTTTTATAAACCTTTTTGAGAGGTTATTTTAAAAACATTTTGAACTCATTTAAGGGTAGCCTATTTGCCAGTACGACTCGGTGTACAACATATTCCTAGACTCAAATAAAATGAAAAATACATTGTATAAGGAATTACAGACTCGAGTAGGCAAACAGATCTTCGATCTTGAATTCAGTGGATAGCCATTCTTGATCATGTTCAAGAGTCCGAGATGTCCCAACTAGCTTTGTATATCTAGACAAAGTTTATTCAATTATTAAAATCAGGTTTGACCATATGACCAAATGGGCCAACACCTGTGGACGCATAAGCACAAATTCTGCGTAGGCGCATAAGCACAAAATCTGTGTGGGCGCATAAGCACATGTTCTATGTGGGCACATAAGCACATGTTCTGTGTGGGCGCATGACACAACCAAGTGCCTAGGCACATAACACAACAGAGTGCGTGGGCGCATGCATCTGTGAGCGCATAAGTCCGCTCACAAAAGAAGTGTTTGCTTTGGGGGCATATCGATGGTTATGCGCCCAAGCAGAGAAAAGTTCGAGCGTCACAAATTAACGCTCGAGACTTTATTTTTTGAGACATCGTCTCACCCAGGATGGGGTCCTGAACCAGATGCGACGCTGCCAAAGGAGGAGGACTAGCTGCTGCAGGCTTCTTGCCCTTCGCAGACTTCTTGGGAGTCGAAACAGCCTTTGGAGACATGATTGCTCGAAAAAGAGTAAAGGAAAAATTCTTTGAAAATTCTGAGGAAAATAAGAGAGAATGAGCTTTCCCTCTCTTCAAGGCCTATTTATAGGCATGAACGTAGAGCTATGCGCCCACATGGCATATGCGCCCACATGGTCTATGCGCCCACACGTTCTATGTGCCTACACAAAGACAGTCTTTTGCAGATTATGCACATGCTATCTGCTGTTGTAGACTATGCATAGAGAACGGACCTTTTCAAATTTTGTACCAAAATGGGCCTATCACTTCATATTTCCAAGGAAGATCTCAACAGCCACATTTCGACATCCTGGCAGACACCTATGCGCCCAAAGGGGTCGTTTCTAGCATGCGTCCATGAAGCTAGTGGAGACAGTTTTACCCATGCTTCTATTCAAAGTATTCTGATACTCGTTCGAGTCTCAAATACTTTGAAGGGGGTCTTGTAGAAGCTTGAAAAATACAAAGACAAAAGAAGCTATGCGCCCACATGGTCAAAGAGGGGGATATGGGCCCACATGGTCGAAGAATGAGGTATGCTCCCACAGGATCAAAGAGGAGCTATGCGTCCACATGATCAAAGAGGGTCTTTGCGCCCACACTGTTTTCATGCAGATCAAACATGCACACAAGTGTAGGCGCATAAACTCACTCCCGCTCTATGCGCCCAAGATAGCAGATCCCTCCGACTCAGTCAAACTTTACGATCAATCGTGCATCGAAGCATGCGGCCACGTCAGTCTCCACGAGCAATCGTGCATCGAAGCATGCAGCCATGTCAACACCACGGCAACCCCACGATCTACCTACGATCATCCAGTATCCATGCGCTACACCTTATGCGCCCAAAGGAGTGTTATGCGCCCACAGTAAAATCAGTATATTTTCCACCTGTGGGCGCATAACAGTCGTTTTCAATGCCAAAACGACAATAAATAGAGGGCGTCCCCCTCTATAAAGACAGACAGAACGGAAAGCATTTTAAGAGACAAATTGCTGCCCTTCTTGCCAGTGAGCCGAGAGTTAGCAATTTTTTTAGGTTTTCTTCCACTTTTGTAATCGGAGTGTCTACGGAGTAAAGAAGCAACTGTCGCTCGATCTCCATCGTCCCATTCCCCAGAATTATTTTTGTACTAGGGGATCCTCAGCGCAGGATCTCTCAGGCGTACTCGATTTGTGGTGCCTTGCGCCAATAAGAAAAGACGGGTTTCTTCTTCTTTTTTGTGTGTGTCCACACCTGCATGGGCCACCACAAAAACATATAACGTTCTAGTCCCAAAATACTTAGGACTAAGTACGTAGATATGCCAGCTGTATACATACGAAGTATGCTCCAATGTATGGAACCCCGTACGTATACATAAGCTGTAAAATGCAGTAAAACCATGATAACTAAATCTCATCCACAACAATAAAGAATAATATTATAATCAACTCAAGAATTTGTCACTTATATATTTAGTTGGGCGAAGACAAATCCACTACCAACCATTTTAAATGAAAAAAATATCCAAGGAAATGATCGATAAAATGACAAGACGAACCAAGAGCAATCATCTTCGAAGAAATGGAGAAGATCACGGCCTTGGCTAGAACCCTTATAAAAGTCACAAAACACACACCTAGAGAGATAACCAGGTCCTCAGAGGGACATAACAAGATACATAAAGAACATGCCATATTATCTGTGATATATTATAAGGAGTAAAATGAGATGAATGAAAAAGGTGCCTACCAGTTCTATAGTAAAAATGCAGTTAAGAACAAACCTTCAATGCATGGGCACTCTGGCTACATGTACAGAAAACTTAGGTATGGTCCCATCAGGATACCAGGGACCTCAAAGCATAACATTCATCAAATGTCGGAGGCCAGCAGGAAATCAGGTATCAGGATCCAGGATCGTATCTCCAGCGGATCCGACAATAATAGGGAATTGCATACGTGACCCATACGTTAAGGAACTATTCTCCCCACCTAATGCCTAATAGGATCACATCCATGACTTATAGAAACCTCTAGTAACTACCAAGTCTACTGGCATACAATTTTATTGGCAGTTACTCCTAACCGTCGCACGTCTCATACGTATCGGTGGCCAGCCGGCTACGCGAGTACGTGTCCTATATGTGACTCATATCACGTGATAAAGTACGTATCAAGGCCGTATGAGATATACCAATACCTCATCATCAATGGGTGGTCACTAGACTAAGTCAATGCAGGAGAAATAAATCTAAGCAAAAAAAACGACTGATAGAGTCGCTTGCACCCAAGTGTGACTCGGACACACAATTTTATAATAAAAACAAATAAAAAATACTGAAAATAGTAACTAAAAATAAGAATATGTAAATCACAGAGTAAGGTGGCAAGGTATCTTGTCTGGCATTACAGAAATGGCAACTCCAAGCAATCAGTCACGTCAGCAATAACCCTCAAAGTCCACGAACATTTTCGGATGCTGAAACAAACATCAAGAACGTTCCCGGTGTAAAATATATCTCTAGGAAACGCCTATCCAAAATTCCAATTCTGGAACAGGAGCAAAATCGTAATTTCGGGTCAAAATGATATCCGTCGTTGGACCCGTTTTGTACTGAAATGCGTGCCAATGTCTATGGTCTCTAAAGTTGACAAAC
The DNA here is from genome assembly GCA_029216955.1 of Iris pallida. Taxonomy (NCBI): domain Eukaryota; kingdom Viridiplantae; phylum Streptophyta; class Magnoliopsida; order Asparagales; family Iridaceae; genus Iris; species Iris pallida. Next base: position 14,073,340 of record JANAVB010023800.1, read on the forward strand.
TACATGTCTTTGGGTCTGGTTTGAGGAGACGAACCCAAGCGTATATCCAAAGTTGGATTTCGGCAGGCCGTGTATAATTTTGTCCGTTGGATCGTATCGCGGGCCCACCAATTAGGCGTTCCAGTCGACCTTCTCAAAATCGAACAAAACTTGGCATACAGGACCAGAATTTTGATTCGGTCCTGCTGGTGCAAGTTTTGTCTCGATACGACGAACGTACACCAAGTTATGGCCAAGTTTGCAAAAGATTGATACGGGGGTATCTCGACAGATACATACTAATTTCGTCGCGCACACGCAACAAAATTGGGTTCCGTCAGTTCCCACACGTCGGCAACATCTATACGCACCTTTCGATGCATATAGTGTGCGACCATGTCGCCCAATTTGTCGCGGCGCAAGCCGTACCGGGAAGAGTTTTCTAAAATTCTCAGTTTTTAATACAGTTTTTCCTCTAACTTCGACATCTAATAACTTCATGCATAATAATCAAAATCTAGATCTAACAGGTGTTTCAATCTTGTTTATATTGAATTTGACTATTTTTCACTAGCTTATCAAAAACTCTAATATTTTGTCCATAAATTGGCTTCCAATTTGGATTTTGAAACTGGTTTAATATACTGTTTTACGACAGTTTTCGTTCGACTTGGTGTGGAGTTTACGGCCGATCCATGGGACGACATCGAATTCCTTTTGAAGGGACTTGAAGAGGGTTACATAGGCTATCTAGACGAACTTCTAGATCGAAATTTGATCAAGAATATATAGATATAGGAAGATCAAAAGGTGGGTACCTGGCTGCGTTACAGGGGACCCAGTTTGCCGTCGGTTTGGGCTGCATTTTCGACCACCTCGTGCTGCTTGGACGGCCGACCGGTGGCCCACAACGGCGCTGGCACACGCGCACGGGTGGCTGGGGTACGCGCGTGAGGTCGATGAGGTATAGGTTAGGGTTTTTAGTTTTTGTTGTTTGTGTGTGTATATATATATATATATATATATATATATATATATATATAATATATATATATATATATATATATATATATATGTTTTAAACCAAACATCATTTTATTGAATAATAAAAGTGGCTCTTAACGAGCAGCACAGGTGCCATGGGCCAAAACAAGTCCTGGAATGCAAAGTAGAAAATACATAAAATTAAATTTCGAAATTGCGAAAAATTTCGAAATCATAGTGGGCTCTCAGCCCTACGTGGAACAAGGCATACTGCCCAAAGGAAATTTCGAACAATTTAGATTTTAAAAAATTAAAATTTCAAAAATTTCAAAAATCTAAAGTGGGGACTGGTGCGGGCACGTAGCCCAATGGACACTCTGCACGAGGAATGTGGTGCGCTGCACAAGGCGGGCGCAAGGCCCGAGGGTCTCGCCCCCTCTCCCCCCCCCCCTCCCGCGTGCAGGAGCACCGACGACGATGGGGCCCAGTCCGAAGGGCGGAGCCGGAGACGACCGGGCGAACGCACAGTAGGGGCGTGCAGACTGGCCGGCCGACGCAAGGCGTCTGCCACCGGGGAGGGGAGGGGCTCAGAAAGGGGGGAGGTAAAGCGCCGACGTCGTCCAGGCGATGGACGGTGACGTCGGCGACCAGATCGGCGATCGGGAGGGGGAAGATTAGGAGGAGCGGGTGAACGGGGAGGGCTCGAGGACGGGGGCTCCGGCTGAGGAGGTCGGGGCAAGAAGCCCGAGGGGGCGGAGGGGGGAAAACGATGGGCCGCCGGTGGGAGGGAGTAGGAGCTCGACCTCCGTGCGGCCTCCGGCCTACCGCCGGCTAGGAGAGGGGACCGCCACCATGCGGCGGAGTGAGCGTCGGAGCTCAAAAGGAGCGGAGGGCGGCGCCTCCGCAGGAATGGAGCTACTGACCAATGGCAGGGAGGAGGGCCCCAGTGTGGTGGCCGGGATCGAGCTCGCGGTCGGCTGTGCGACCACCATAGCCCACGAGGGGGGAGGCTCTGACGCCGGGGGGATATATATATATATTATACCGCCGACCGGGGCGGGGTTCGGAGTGCCGACGCAGTATATATATATATATATATATATATATATATATATATATATATATATATATATATATATATATATATATATATATATATATATCTATATATATATATACACACGCACGGTTGGCTTGGAATGGCTGGGTCGTGGGTTCAATGGGATGGGATGCTCGCGAGAAATTGCTTTGGCAATTTCTCGTGAGCAGCCTTTGTGTATTTTTTCTTCTTTCTTTTACTCTCTCTCTCTCTATATATATTATATATATATATATATATATATAATCCAAAAAAATATATATAATCCAAAAGTGTCACTTTATTAATGTATAAGGAACAAAATGCCGAAGCCTATACAAGACGACGCGAGTCGCACGAAAAGACCCAAAAAACAAAAAACCGGTTAGTGGCAGGGGCTAACTGAACCGGACCAAAAACCTCTATGTCAGAGGATAATTCCACTACTTATATATATATATATATATATATATATATATATATATATATATATATATATATATATATATATATATATATATATATATATATACATAATATTTCTCTAATAGAATCCAAATAAACTTGTAAAAATTTCTATAAATCACAAAAATATTTTTTAAAAAATCCTTTTAACATATATTAACAAAATTGCACTATTAGTTATTTAATATATAGAAACTACTGCTACTATAATAGGAAAAAAAATCATAAAAATTTAAATACACATTATTTTAAGATAAACACTCTAAAACTGAAATAAAACTTAATTAAAACTTTTCAAAAACATTTTATTTTTCTGCAGTATGAATTGGTACTGTTTCCATGTATCTAGGTAATGCAGCTTTACTTGCTACCAATTTATCAAAAATCCAAAAGCTTTAAAATTCTCTGAATTATTTTAAGCAAAAATTAAAAAAACATCTAAACTTTTGGGGGTTTACACCTACGCTCCCTAGGGCGATTGACTATCCCAGATGAACTTCTTTGCCTTCAGTTCCTCTACCTACTGATACATCTTGTCCAACTCTGACTGTAACATTCTGTAAACTCTGTCAACTATAGGCTTCGTCCCTAGAATCAACTCGAAGAAGAACACTACGTCCCATACTCGTGGTATTCTTGGAAGCTCATCAGGAAATACATCAAGAAATTCTCTGACCACTCTTGGAATCTGCTCATATTCTGCTACTGATGCTGTAACCACCCCTTGGAAAAATCCTCTGATGATCAGACAATGACAAAATCCTCTATGCCCGGAATACTAAATAATATTATTCCTCCTCGATAATATATCGTAGTATGACTGTCTCTCAGCCAGTCCATGCCCAAATGATATCAAAGTTACCCATAGGAAACTATATCAATCTTGCGGGTAATAAATGCCCACACACTATGACCGAACATGTTATACACACTCTGCTGACTCCTACAAGCCCATTACCAGTGAGTATATTCATCCTCTCTGGCTATACCTCAAACTCCAATCTAATACGTGTCATGAATTGTGCAGATACAAAAGAATATGAAGCTCCTGAATTAAATAATGCTATCGCAAAAAAAGATACAACAAAAATATTACCTGCAACTACGTCACTCGATGCTGATGCCCCCTCCAGAGTCAAGTTGAAAGCCGACCCTGTCTTTGCTGAGCTCCTCACTGCCGTCTCCCCTGGCCAGGATGCTGCGACCTCTACAGGCCCTGCTGTTGCATTTGCTCAAACATCTGAGCCTACGTCCGTAATAGACACAGGGCTAATGACCTTTCTGCTAGTACTGGCCCTCTAATCGATGCTGCCCCTAGAGCTGGCAATGTCGGAAGCTGTTGAGCCGGCCCTCCTGGCCTCTATATTATCATGCAATTAGCTATCTCATGCTCTGGACTATCACATCTCATACACAACCCATTCGCTACCCGGTACACATCCCTAGTATTCTCCCTTACCACAATAGGTGCATCCTTCCGGTTCCCCCTGACGCTGCTGTTTCTAGTGCCTCGGCTGCTGTTGCCGAACTGGTGTTGTTATTGCCGATACCGCCGACCTCCGTGGCACTCTTGGCTCATGGATACGAACACCAGGCACTGATGCCAACGTCCGTTATACTTTTTCTCCTCCCCCACACTCTGCATGAGACCTCTTCTGGCCTCCAGCCCTAGATGCCAACCTCTACTAGGTGAGCTCGTGCCTCCGAGCTGCTGTCAAAATCAAAAGTCTAGTAGTCGTGCCCCTCTACCAATTATAGAATCTCCAGATGAAGCCCCTGTTGGAACCTTATAGCCTTATTTGGCTTCGTAGCCACCATAGTCGGGGCAAACCAACTCAGTCTGTAAAACTCTACTGCATAACCATCAACGGTCCTACCGGCCTGCTTGAGACCGATAAATCTTTGTTGAAGCTCATACCGTGCCACGACACCAAAATACTCAGCCTTAAATATGGTCCTAAAGTTGTCCTAAGATATAGGATGCCTCAAGCCAGCCTGCACTGATGCCCACCAATCACGGGCAAGGTCCTGAAGCAACAACCAGACCTGGTCGACTTGTTCCTCAGCCGAAACCTCGGTCGCCGCTAAGATCACCTCGATATCCTGAAGTCAAGCATCTACGATAAGGTCATCCTCCGTGCCATCGAAGTACCTTGGGTTGAGCTAAATGAATCTTGCTAACGTACCCAAATCAGTCCTTCTGCTCCTTTCTAAGGCTGTCTGCAAACCCTGATTCAATAAAGCATTCTACTCCTACTGTCATGCCAGCTGATGTTGTTGGACCGCCATCTGATGCTGTTGTATTACCAACAACCCTCATACAATCTCCAGGAGTGCTGTGGAATCAGGCACTGCTGCTACCACTGACATTACTGGGGGTGCAGAAAACATAAGGACCTACGGCTCAACTGGCTCTGTCATTACCTTTACTAGAATCTGATCAGTATTTGTCACTCCCTCATGTTGATGCCCAATAGAACCTTGCTCCATAGGATTCTCTTCCATGTCAGCTCCGCCGACTACTAAGAACGAGGTGCCCCTATAGTAAGGGATACAAGATATCAAGTAACAGGACGAGAGGGAACGAAGATGAAAATAAGTTAACAAACAAGGTGCTGGAGAGGAGACGAATTATGAGATCAATGGAACATATTTTGAGTAAGACTCCTATAATGACAATATCCTAGAAGTCTAAAAACTAGACCTGCATAGGCTACCACTAAAACCTTGTCATGCCCCAGTACCGAAATACGAAGACGGATATGGCTAGCTACCCCGTATAAGTATGAAGATGTCATACGGCGATCACGGTTGTTGCGAGGCTTCGGGGTACATGCTATAATCAAGTCACCTAGGGTCTCAGGAAACAACTATGTCTCAATTATTCAAGCAAGAATCAGTAACGAATGAGCATATGAGATAAAGAAGTAAGGCATCCCCAATGCTTCATCAAAATAATCATAAAAACTAGCCATACAAGATGCCAGTTAGCACAGAGAGTCAACAGTACATAACCATAGTCAGCTGTAGTATGATTAAATTACAATTATATAAAGAAAACTAAATGTCCAGAACAATCGGCTAAACATGTGTTGGTGGCTAAACGCCAAGTACAAAATGATGATATCAGAGTGGCGAAGAAGAAACCCACTCTTATCCTCCGGCATCCATGCTTCTAGTATGCACCATCGTTGTCAGGGAAAAAGGCTGGATCCTCAGGCGCATCTATGAGTTTTGGCCAAACAAAACTAGTGGGGTCAGCCCCGAATAGCAAGTACCACAAGAGAGCACATATAAACGAGACAAATAGCCAAGCAATAATATAAGATCTGGTCGATAATCATAGTTTATAATTTACCCGCGAGGCAAATACGATACCCTGCCAAACTGTAATGGGATATATTACATCCTATAATCGTGGTGAAAGATAGCGTCTAAATCGTAGCTTCGGTCCATAGCCTGTCCCAGCACAATAGCCCAACCTAACAACCAAACAAGGATATGGGTTGGACCATGCATCGTGACAGTCCATGTTCCTCGGCTACTAGCAGAAGAAAATATATCACAAGCAAGTCAATTTACAAGCGGCCAATCAGCCTTACGGCTTTCTATGTTTAGTCCGAGTTATCTCGGTAATTCTTATATAGGAATCCTCAGATCGTGTCGTACCCGAGCCGAGCTAACTGAACCGTTATTTACGTATAGCATATAGCATATAGCATATAGAATACACCCGTCCCTTATAAGGCTACCGTACAGAACAGATCAGTAGCAGTTCTAGTCCTCCTATAGGGATATACTGGCTCGACACAAGTCAGATACTGTACCCCGCTAGTGCGAGTGAATATATAGTATTTGTGGTAGCTAGCCTTGCACTCCCAGATAATTTATCTAACAGGGTCGGTAACGCATGACCTCGAGATTTCGTTCCCTCCTAATGCTTCTATCTATTTGAGTTGCCAAGATTAACCCAACCTTTACTTGGATTCACATGCCGTGGCCAAATGATCATCCTCCTAGATGTTGCACCTTGGTAGGAGTACCACAAGTATGGATCCAGAATAGCTCATAGAGTCCCAATTATAATTACATCCTTAGTGTAATGCATCAAACCATCAATCATCATACCACATCAATGTTACTGACCACTAACCATGACCGTACTGGAAAATATGATTGTACTGGCATATAACTCATGGGATCGCTTAGCACGTAGATTAACACCTCAGTACACATATAGGATAGCACCACTGTGCTCACACAGTTGTACCTCAGTATATGCATGTAATACCAGCACAACACAGGAAATCTAGTCAGAAATGTGGTCTAACAGACACATGGACTGGCCACTTAGAAACCGACTAGGTATACATGTGCAGGGGTATACACAAGCATATGGGTCATATAGGAGCATAGGTCATGCAAAGGCAATATGCGCAAAGCTCGAATAAACACCTAGGTGCATACATACTCCTGCGTGCATTGGCAGGTGGGCGCATGAGTCAAAAAAATAAGTCACAAGAGATTCAATAAAAAACCAATACAAATTATCAAGTAAGCACATGGGGTAATCCTGCACATGAATCAACATGCGCATGGGTCAACCGACGTATGAAATAGCATGCGCAAGGGGCCAACATAGTCTCTTGTGCCATGCGCTCAAAGGGACGGCCAGGTGTGAGCACCCTGAATTTCGGGTTGATTTTTTTAATTTTTCTGATTGATTTAGTTTTAATAAATAATTTTTCTATTTATTTATCCTTAAGTGTACTTTCTCGTGCCTTTGATATTTGGAGTGTCAGGGATGTTCAACTCTGGAAATCTTCTTTACGAGTTTTGTAGTGGACATGATTACCTTCATGACGGTATATAGTGTCCCACTCAAACTTGTTCCCTTGTGCTCTTTTTGTTTCGCAGAACTTCGGATCGAATTAGACCATTTGATTATTAATTGATTTTTCCACTCTTTTCCTTGATCATTATTGGCACGTTACCGTGACTTTTAATTTGGGAGCACAAGACCAGTCAGTTTCTTGAAACCAACTTCGCATGCATGATCTACTCGAGACGCTCGTCACCCATGACCTTCGTGTCCCACTCAGACACGCCATTTTATGCTCTATTTGCTTCATACAACTTTCCTGACACGTGACCCAATTTTATTTCACTCCACGGTGTCACATTTATTTTCAAACTTGATTTGTGGGTACCCTGTCGACCAAAACCTGTCAGCCCCAATTATGAACATGGCCCACATTGAGCCTACTATCCGCATGCCACTTGTATCCCATTTATTGGAATTCCCATGTGCTACTTAATTGCCCATGATCATCAACACCTATTTTTATTCAATTTTTGCACAATGTCTGATTTTGACCCAGTCCAGCTCCACCGAACCCAACCCAAGCTTCATGTTACCCCCCTCATGGACACCCACGTCCTAATTTTCCTACAAAATATTAAATCCCTACTATATTTTTTTTTAAATACTAAATGGATAACCCCTTGATTTAATTTCCTAAAAGAAAAATCAAATCCCCATTTAATCCTAGCCATGGATTTTCCCCCCATAAATCCCAACCACACAACTTTTTTCCTACACTCACTCTCACAATCTTCCACACTTAGCCGGCCCTAAATTTTTATGGAGAGAATCTCTTTCTCTCTCTCTACTTTATCCCCTCATTAATTTTCCCCCTCACAATTATTCATCTCTTTCTCTCTCTCCCCCTCTTATTTTACTCACTGCAGCAACACAACCACACACCCGATCACCATGGCTCACCACCACACCGCCACCTTCACCCGACCACCTCTGGCGTGGCCGAGCCACCACCTCCGCCGTCGGCCTCCACACACACCCGACCACTCCTCCAACTCCTCATCCTCCCATTCAAACTAACCGATCACCACCATCATCCATCCGCCCATCCATCCATCGATTCGGCCACCTCCATCGAGCTGCACAGTCGCAGCTCCGCGAGCCCTACCGCGCACTATCGGCCTCCGTCGGGCCAAGCGTGCCGTGCAGCCATGCCTCGCTGCAACAGCAGCAATGCACAATAGCAGCGACAGCAGCATGCACGGCCGTTGTGCGGCCACGGCGACCGTCGTCGCCGGCCACGTGCCGCCGTGGCACCCCCCTCCGACGAACTTCGACAAATAGCCCCGTGACGGCCACCGTCCTCCGGGACGCGCCGTCGAGGCGATTCGTGCATTTTGCACGAAGTCCCGACGTGACAAGCTCGGGAACGAGGCTGAAATAGCGTTCCATCGTAGCTACTTTGCGTGCATTTTTCCGAGAATCCGACCGTTGGATCGGCAATTTCTTCGCTCCGTCGCAATCTCGGTATATCCACCTTCATTCCTGTCAATTTTTGTCCGTTAATTTTATCATTTGATACATCAAAACCGGCCACCAAGTTGACCGTTTAAATTGTATTAAATTTGAACAGTTTCGTAGGGCCAACTTTGTCAGCTTGTACCTCCTCCACCGCAGCTCCATTTGGCGTGCTACCAGTTCCTATGCGAACCTGGTATAACCCTCTTAGTACCCCTCCAGTTTCGTTTCATTGTGAGCTTGTTTGATTGGTTGAATTCGACGCCAAAGTTGGTCGTCCGAATTCGTAATTTCCAACTTGTAAAATTTTATTTTTAAACACGGGACTCCAGATTTCATTTCTAACACCACCAATAGACTCATGGCATCGTTCTAGCATGTTTTCATATAAAATTTGTTAGATTTGGAGGACGTGGGCCCTGGTACGTTTTTCGGTGCAAAGTGGGTTCCACAGTCCGGATCAACGGGACTTTTTGACGTCGGCTCATCGGAATCCAATTTCGGATATACAGTTGAGTTTGTATAGTCATTCTGGACTCGTTGACATATAATTTGCCAGGTTTTGGTAGACATTGGATCTGGCACGCATTTTGGTGCAAGTCGGATACCAATATCTGGGTCAACGGGTCATTTTGAGATCGGCTCATCGGAATCCAATTCCGGATATACCGTTGGGTTCGTATCGTCATTCTAGACTCGTTGACATATAGTTTGCTAAGTTTTGAAAACGATGGCTCCGGCACGCATTTTCGTGCAAACCGGAATTCCAAGTTCTGGTCAACGGACCAAATTGAGATCGGGTCAACGGAATCTAATTCCGGATATACTGTTGGGTTCATATCGTCATTTTAGTTTTGTGGATATATAATTTGTTATATTTTATAGACTTATTTTCTTGCATGTTTTTCGGTGCAAAATGTCTCAGACACGGACACCGTTTTGACCCGAAATTATCTTTTTGCCCTTGTGTCCAAATTGGACCGATGGGTAGGCTATCGTAGCTAATTTGACCATTCTGGACACGTTGACGATGTTTATTTTATCGTCCGACAATGCTTGTTGTTAGTTTCTCTGAGTTTAACCTTTTTATAATTAATTAATAATTAATTCTTATAATGTTCGTATTTCGGGATTAGTACAACGAAACTGAGCTCAGTCAATTCCAGTGATCTCACATCGCTGAAATTAACAAGATGGACACGTGGATCACTATAATAAGATTATCAATTTTATCGTTAATCATCTTATCTTGATTTGCGTATCGTAAGTTTTGACGTACGAATAACGAAGTACACTTTATATCTTTAATAATTAGACTAGAATTAACCCTGTTGACCAGAGTTGACCAGTTGACCAAAAAGTCAACTGTAAGTCAACACTTGACCTAGTTTGACTAGATTATTGACCCGAGTTGACCTAGAGTCGTTTTGACTTAGAAGAACCTAGTATAAGATAGATCGCTAGTAGAGATTCTTTTATTGCAACTTGAACACCTTGTAACCTGTGTTGCTTTAAATAGGACTCTGTGGCTTCAATTGGACCCCTATACTTATCAGCTGTTCAGGTTATCGAGGCGAGTACATTCTCTGATATTTTCATACTTGTTTGGACTATACTCTAGCTCTAGATTACTTTACTTGATGCTGACACGTATCTTCACGGATTAGTACTATATGGATCCTTTCCTAAGATGTTATCCCTCTACGGGTGCATCGGGTATTTTATGTTCATGTACTTTATCATGTGCATCAGGTACTCCTTGTACTCGTACTAGTCCATGTATTTACATGTTCTCATGTAAGTCATGTGCTTCATGTGCTTTCATGTGCTTCATGTGCTATCATGTGCCTCTTATACTACTCATTACATGAGTTCACGTATCTTTAGCTGTATTTATGTGCCTATAACGTAACTCGAATGGATCCTTGTGTATTGATTGGGGCGGGGTGAGTAGAATTGGTTATGTGAACATTATCCCCAGTAGCTGTATTCATGTGCTTCTTAGCTGTATTCATGTGCCTCCTTAGTTGTATTCATGTGCCCCTAAGCCGTTTATATAACCATATTGTGCTCTAAATCACGTAGCCACTTACAGTCTCTACTATCATGTATTTACTTTCAGTTACAAAATATCTCATGTTTACTCGTACTTCCTATTCAGCACTTCCTGTATTTTACTCTATTGCATGATTTATACTCCTAACCTGCTATGAACTGTTTGAAAGATATGTGTTCGTTCCTGTCCTGACTGGACCTGTTGATAAATTTTACAGATAGCTTGGAGGTTGTTGCTAGCCTAGAGGAGACACAGTAGAGGTCGGAGTAGATAGCTAGAGTTTCTTCTTTTATTTTCAGTTGTCTTGAGTTGTATTATGGATCACTGTATTTGAGCTTTGAGATGTATTTCTGGATTTGTGTATCTTAGACACTTAGACTTCTATCTGCTGTATCTTTTTTGGATTTCATGTTTTGTCTATTTCCATTATGCTCTACCTTAGATGTGATTGAGTTTACATTCTGCTATGTCACCCCCATTCGGGGAGTATAAACTGTTTAGCGTTATACGGTTAGATGCATGAGACCTAGGACAGCGTTCTACCGCCGATACTGCGGCGTAGGCTGGACGTACCCACGTCTTGCGCCCTAACTCTAGGGTACGGGTCGTGACACATTTTTAGTGGTGGCCCATGCAGGTCGAGTTTGTATAGTGGTATTCGAACTAGAGTACCACTACAGCCTGCAGTAGGAATATGATATATTTTAAAGATACTCAATCACAGCTAGGATCCCTTGAGAGATTTCTGGGACGACCCTTGAGAATCTTATTTAACTTCGATTTGAAAACTCTTTTTTCCTTGATTTGATTTATCTTTATTTTTTGTTGTTGAAATTGATTTTTGATGGATTATTGTTGAACTTGAGTTTGTATTTATTGATTTTGATCGAAGATTGTTGAATTTTGAATCTTGATGTTAGCTATAGCATCCGAGTTTGTATTTATATGATTTGAAGGATTTTTGTTCATTTTTGAATCTTGATGTTCGTTGATAAATTTGATTTTTGGATATTCATTGTTGATTTAACTTAATTTTGTCAAGATAAAATTATATGGGCTAGGTCATCTAAGTTTGCAATCTAGTCTTCTATAGTCACATTAGCCAGCATGGTGAGGACACGTAGTCTAGCTTTGGATATATTTCTTGGGTGTGGGAATTTAAGGTTTTCGCAGCCAAGCTAGCGGCATCGCAAAAATGTTAAATACCACGATTCTAGAGGTATGTGCCTAAGTTGAGGACTTTGTGATTATCGTAGCCTTGCTTACTAGTATGACGAGGATTTAGAGCACCATGATTTTGGATAGACGCATATGATTATCAGATTGTATCTTAAATGTTTTTGAACATGTTTTCACTACTTTGTTCAGTCTTTCAAAAAAAAAATAAGAGAATTTTTGTTTTGTTTTGTTTCTCATTATTTAACTTAGTAGTAGCTTTAGCTGTTTTTATAAACCTTTGTGTAAATTCTTACAAATTCTTCTTAATACAATGAATCGATGATTTTGCTAGATCTTATTTTGGATTTGATATTATAGCTCTGATTTCAAATGGGTCCCTCTTTTAAATAGATAAGCAGAACAGATTCTTTTATCATTCTCTTCCTGCCAATATTTTATTTCTATCATTCTTGTCTTATATAGTTGTCATGATTACATCAATTCCCTGTCTTGTATATAATTCTGTCAGCTATACCTTGAAAACTCTTGAATCTTCAGATCATTTTGTCTGAAAAATGTTGAGGAAGTGACGTAAATCATCTAGTGCAGAAATGACGTAATTGGTTATCATAGGATGATTTGTAGGAATCAGAATGTTGGATGTCAAAAAAAAATTTGAGAGGGAGATGTGGTAAAGGATTAGAATGGAATCGAGTGATAAATGTTATCAAATTAGAAAAAAAAATCGCAGAAAATTTGGGTTACGAGAAATTCATGGATGTATTTCAAAAAAAAACTAATAAGGATATCAGAGGTCAACCTAGTTTTGAGAACTTAAAAAATCTTAGTTATTGATTCTTGGGAACTATTACAAGGCTATGTAGAAATTTAGAGATGGAAAGGAGAATTTAATTGTATTCAATGATTATGCGAAATTGAACTAGATATTATAAGAGTGTGACTAGAGATAGAGAGAACACAAGGATTTTAAGTTATAGGAATTATTTTTAGATGATTGGAGAAAATTGTAGAATTCAAAAGGATAATATTTGAAGGTGAACGTTGAAGAAAATATGAAGGTTGATTTATAAATAAAAATAAATTTTGTGTGACATAGTGGTATTGGAGTTGAGTAAATACGAGACTTGATTTAAACAAGTTCAAGGATTTCATAAACTGGATTTATAGGTTTCGAATCTAATTTAGAACGAGGTGAAGGAATTTGGAAATTTGATTAAATGAATAAGTGTTGATACCTAATTAAGAGGGGTATGCTTCGTGGGAAATATTTTAGAAATTAGAAATTAGAAATTTTGTCTATGGTGATCGTGGTAAAGGTTTAGATGACTGAAGTTATAAAAATTTTGAGGGTGGTCATATGAAGGTTGATTTTATATTGGGGTTGTGAGAAAATATGATTAGCAAATGGTAAACTGATAGTATCAGAGAGAGACGATTTACTGACTTTCGTATGAAATCCTTCTTGTTTTTCTCTAAAAAGGGTTTTCAATATCATTAAATCCTAGTTTCCTTAATCACGACCAAATCGACTCCGATTATCTTTTCTTATCATATTAATATCTTGGGTTGTACTCAGTTGAATTAAATTTGATTGTGACCTGAATCACCATCCTTGTATGCTCGTTCTCAGACTTGTTGAACTGTCCTCCATATTGCCCAAATCTTGATTTCCCCAATTTGATCAACTTAGATCGTATCGAGACTAAATATTCTTAATATATATTGTGATTGGATTTTCATGCAATTGACTTTCATTCTTTAACTTCTGATTTTGATTTTTGAATAGTACCCCTTTATGGATAATTGGTAGTTATCTTTATTTATTTATTTTGATAAGTACCAGTTTTCACATAGGATGGTAGGCTGTCTTACAGTTTTGATGATTTGTATTCAGTGTCTTTTTCGGTTTAACACCCTAGATTGCTTGTGTGTTTTGATACCCTATGACCGATTCAGTTAGCATGACTAGTATACCTAGATGAGACTTTCACTACCACCGTATGCCATAACCCTGTATGACGTCCCTTTTGATGGTATGCTTTGTTTAAGTTCCGGGACTTGATTGTGGGGGTTTGACCTAGAGGGAGTATGAACATTTTAATTTCGAGGACGAAATTTTTATAAGGTGGGTAGGATATGAGCACCCTGAATTTCGGGTTGATTTTTTTAATTTTTCTGATTGATTTAGTTTTAATAAATAATTTTTCTGTTTATTTATCCTTAAGTGTACTTTCCCGTGCCTTTGATATTTGGAGTGTCAGGGATGTTCAACTCTGGAAATCTTCTTCACGAGTTTTGTAGTGGACAGGATTACCTTCATGACGGTATATAGTGTCCCACTCAAACTTGTTCCCTTGTGCTCTTTTTGCTTCGCAGAACTTCGGGTCGAATTAGACCATTTGATCATTAATTGATTTTTCCACTCTTTTTCTTGATCATTATTGGCACGTTACCGTGACTTTTAATTTGGGAGCACAAGACCAGTCAGTTATTTGAAACCAACTTCTCACGCATGATCTACTCGAGACGCTCGTCACCCATGACCTTCGTGTCCCACTCAGACACGCCATTTTGTGCTCCATTTGCTTCACACAACTTTCCTGACACGTGACCCGATTTTATTTCACCCCACGGTGTCACATTCATTTTCCAACTTGATTTGTGGGTACCCTGTCGACCAAAACCTGTCAGCCCCAATTATGGACATGGCCCACATTGAGCCTACTATCCGCATGCCACTTGTGTCCCATTTATTGGAATTCCTATGTGCTACTTAATTGCCCATGATCATCAACACCTATTTTTATTCGATTTTTGCAGAATGTCTGATTTTGACCCAGTCCTGCTCCACCGAACCCAACCCAAGCTTCATGTTACCCCCCTCATGGACACCCACGTCCTAATTTTCCTACAAAATATTAAATCCCTACTATATCTATTTTTTTTTAAATACTAAATGGATAACCCCTTGATTTAATTTCCTAAAAGAATAATCAAATCCCCATTTAATCCTAGCCATGGATTTTTCCCCCCATAAATCCCAACCACATAACTTTTTTCCTACCCTCACTCTCACAATCTTCCACACTTGGTCGGCCCTAAATTTTTATGGAGAGAATCTCTTTCTCTCTCTCTACTTTATTCCCTCATTAATTTTTTCCCTCACAATTATTCATCTCTTTCTCTCCCCCCCTCCTCATTTTACTTACAGCAGCAACACAACCACACACCCGATCACCATGGCTCACCATCACACCGCCACCTTCACCCGACCACCTCCGGCGTGGCTGAGCCACCTCCTCCGCCGTCGGCCTCCACACACACCCGACCACTCCTCCAACTCCTCCTCCTTCCATTCAAACCAACCGATCACCACCATCATCCATTCGCCCATCCATCCATCGATCCGGCCACCTCCATCGAGCTGTACAGCCGCAGCTCCGCCGAGCCCTACCGAGCGTCATCGTCCTCCGCCGGGCCAAGCACGCCGCGCAGCCGCGCCTCGCTGCAACAGCAGCAGCGCTCAATAGCAGCGGCAGCAGCATGCGTGATCGTTGCGCGGCCACGGCGGCCGACGTCGTCAGCCACGCGCCGCCGTGGGCACCCCCCCCTCTGGCGAACTCCGACGAACAGCCCCTTGACGGCCACCGTCCTCTGGGACGCGCCGTCGAGGCGATTCGTATGTTTTGCATGAAGTCCCGACGTGACGAGCACGGGAACGAGGCTGAAATAGCGCTCCATTGTAACAACTTCGCGTACGTTTTTCCGGGAATCCGACCGTTGGATCGGCGATTTCTTCGCTCCGTCGCAATCTCAGTATATCCACCTTCATTCCTGTCAATTTTCGTCCGTTAGTTTTATCGTTTGATACATCAAAACCGGCCACCAAGTTGACCGTTTAAATTGTATTAAATTTAGACAGTTTCACGGGGCCAACATCGTCAGCTTGTACCTCCTCCACCGCAGCTCCGTTTGGCGTGCTACCAGTTCCTGTGCGAAGCTGGTATAACCCTCTTGCTACCCCTCCAGTTTCATTTTATTGTGAGCTTGTTTGATTGGTTGAATTCGACGCCAAAGTTGGCCGTCCGAATTCGTAATTTCTAACTTGTAAAATTCTATTTTTGAACACGGGACTCCAGATTTCATTTCTAACACCACAGTCGGGGTCAACGGGACTTTTTGACGCCGGCTCATCGGAATCCAATTTTGGATATACCGTTGAGTTCGTATCGTCATTCTGGACTCGTTGACATATAATTTGCTAGGTTTTGGTGGACATTGGATCTGGCACGCATTTCGGTGCAAGTCGGATACCAATATCAAGGTCAACGGGTCATTTTGAGATCGGCTCATCGGAATCCAATTTTGGATATACCGTTGAGTTCGTATCGTCATTCTGGACTCGTTGACATGTAGTTTGCTGAGTTTTGAGAACGATGGCTCCGGCACGCATTTCCGTGCAAACCGAAATTCCAAGTTCTGGTCAACGGACCAAATTAAGATCGGGTCAACGGAATCCAATTCCGGATATACCGTTGGGTTCGTATCGTCATTCTGCTTTCGTGGACATATAATTTGTTATATTTTATAGACTTGTTTTCTTGCACGTTTTTCGATACAAAACAGCTCCGACACGGTCACCGTTTTGACCCGAAATTAACTTTTTGCCCTTGTGTCCAAATTGGACCGATGGGTAGGCTATCCTAGCTAATTTGACCATTCTGGACACGTTTGCGATGTTTATTTTAACGTCCGACAATGCTTGTTGTTAGTTTCTCTGAATTTAACCTTTTTATAATTAATTAATAATTAATTCTTATAATGTTCGAATTTCGGGATTAGTACAACGAAACTGAGCTCAGTTAATTCCAGTGATCTCACATTGCTGAAATTGACAAGATGGACACGTGAATCACTATAATAAGATTATCAACTTTACCGTTAATCATCTTATCTTGATTTGCGTGTCGTAAGTTTCGACGTACGAATAACGAAGTACACTTTATATCTTTAATAATTAGACTAGAATTAACCCTGTTGACCAGAGTTGACCAGTTGACCAAAAAGTCAAATGTAAGTCAACACTTAACCTAGTTTGACTAGATTGTTGACCGGAGTTGACCTAGAGTCGTTTTGACTTAGATGAACCTAGTATAAGATAGATCGCTTGCAGAGATTCTTTTATTACAACTTGAACACCTTGTAACCTGTGTTGCTTTAAATAGGACTCTGTGGCTTCAGTTGGACCCCTATACTTATCAGGTGTTCAGGTTATCGAGGCGAGTACATTCTCTGATCTTTTCATACTTGTCTGGACTATACTCTTGCTCTAGATTACTTTACTTGATGCTGACACGTATCTTCACGGATTAGTACTATATGGATCCTTTCCTGAGATGTTATCCCTCTACGGGTGCGTCGGGTATTTCATGATCATGTACTTTATCATGTGCATCAGGTACTCCTTGTACTCGTACTAGTCCATGTATTTACATGTTCTCATGTGCTTCATTTGCTTCATGTGCTTTCATGTGCTTCATGTGCTATCATGTGCCTCATGTACTACTCATTACATGAGTTCACGTATCTTTAGCTGTATTCATGTGCCTATAACGTAACTCGAATGGATCCTTGTGTATTGATTGGGGCGGGGTGAGTAGAATTGGTTATGTGAACATTATCCCCAGTAGCTGTATTCATGTGCTTCTTAGCTGTATTCCTGTGCCTCCTTAGTTGTATTCATGTGCCCCTAAGCCGTTTACATAACCATAGTGTGCTCTAAATCACGTAGCCACTTACAGTCTCTACTATCATGTATTTACTTTCAGTTACAAAATATCTCATGTTTACTCGTACTTCCTATTCAGCACTTCCTGTATTTTACTCTATTGCATGATTTATACTCCTAACCTGCTATGAACTGTTTGAGAGATATGTGCTCGTTTCCGTCCTGACTGGACCTGATGATAAATTTTACAGATAGCTTGGAGGTTGTTGCTAGCCTAGAGGAGACACAGTAGAGGTCGGAGTAGATAGCTAGAGTTTCTTCTTTTATTTTCAGTTGTCTTGAGTTGTATTATGGATCACTGTATTTGAGCTTTGAGATGTATTTCTGGATTTGTGTATCTTAGACACTTAGACTTCTATCTGCTGTATCTCTTTTGGATTTCATGTTTTGTCTATTTCTATTATGCTCTACCTTAGATGTGATTGAGTTTACATTCTGCTATGTCACCCCCATTCGGGGAGTATAAATTGTTTAGCCTTATACTGTTAGATGCATGAGACCTAGGACAACGTTCTACCGCCGACACTGCGGCGTAGGATGGACGTACCCATGTCTCGCGCCCTAACTCTAGGGTGCGGGTCGTGACAACAGGTTGGTCCTGGCACATAGCTCCCGGGCGCATAGCGGTCTGACTCTCAGACAAGCGCATAGCAACCAATGTGCATACGGAGCAGTCGCATAACAAATCCTACGCATGACCAGTCTTGTAAGTGGCTCCCAGGCTTACGGCTAGACAGGCACATGGCATTCAGTACATATGCAAGACTCGTTCGTGCCTCCAGTCCATGCGCGTAGGAAACCTACGCGCAGGACGTGCATAGAGTCGGGGATGCATTGCTGGGACTCCTAGTGCATCGCCTCCTGGGTGTATGGAGGTCGGAATGCATTGCCAGGAGTCCTGGCGCATGGCCTTTCGACGTATGGCCTCTCGGGCACATGGAGGTCGTCGTCCCCAAACAACAAGCTTTGGCTATGGAGTTCCAACAACTTCAAATGGCCATAACTTGAGTTCTAGAACTCGAAATCATTTCTACCAAAAATAAGCACTTTTAAGAGATCATTTCCACTAAAAACCCTAACTTTAATAAAACTTAGATCTAAAACAAAATAGCCATTGAAACCGAAAACTCTAAGAACTAAATGTGTAGAGAAAGTTTAGAGGAATAAAATGGTCTAATAATATGCAAGGAATCAAAGAAAATAAAATGGCAAGTGATATATCCATTTAGTGCAAGGTGTATTTTCCTTGGTGGGTTGGTGGGAGGAAAATGAAAATGAGAGCGAATAAGGAGAGAGAGTATGGAAGAGAATATTTATAGTGGATGGGGTTTGTCTTCCTGGAAACCCTAATCCTAAACATGTTCTAACCATGTGACTAATGACATGTTACACTCTACATGATACAACTATTGAATTAGTTAATTCAAGGACACTTTTGATTTCATCGTAACACGTATTCCTCTTTAATCGTCAACTTTTTTCTATACTAGAAAATTTAATTCCAACATATCTGAATCATTCTATAAACCAATGATAATTCTTTCGATCAATCCTCACGACATCAACATCAATGTCTCAAGTATCCAGCCTATGCAAAATATCATGTTGCCTTAAACCATATTGCTAAATATCCAAGTCTATTCCACTTCAACAATTCCACTTCACCAATATTTCCTCCGAGCACATGATCTAGAATCACCCGTCAACTTTTCATCCCTGTTTCATCCATTACTTTTACTTGAGCAAACACAAATGAGATAAACCATCAATATGCAACCAATCTGACTAATCTTCGATACAATTCCGTTCTTTCAATCGCTAGTCATCTATGCATCAAATATCCAATATCATAGTCAAACCCAATCCTATCAATTATCAATGCTCCTAAGAACATCCATTCAATTCAAGCCTCAACTCTGCAAACTGGATATTTCATCTCTATAATCTACCCATGCGACTTTCACTAGTGTCAATTCGCACCACATAGGGACATATGCCTAACCGCTAGTCTAACTCACTAGACAAATAGTCAAAGTCACGATCAATGTTCCACGCAACAACATCAAAACTCTCACCCCCAATCCTAAAGTCAAACCATAGGGTTTTCTACCTAAGCTCGCCCCACTCCGATTTTTAAACATCGAACAATAGATTATCCTACTCGCATTTGCAATATTTAGTCCAAGGCGTCCGATTTAGTTCAGTAAAGCCATTCCTAGGTTAAGTCCTTTCTAAACAATATACTTGATCATAACATTTCAGGACATCAATCTAAAATTGTCAGAAGTCTGAAACCTGATTTCCTTTAATAGATCCACCAATTTAAACTCATATACCACGACTACAAAATCAAAAGTCATAATACACCGATCACATGTCGCACTATCAATTCCAAATCTCATGTAGTAAAATCTTAATTATAACTTCGTCAACTATAACTTATAATGAATCCCAAACCTATTAGTCCTCAATCCATGCATCTATTTCATCGAAAAAGTGCAAGATCGCCTATTACAAAACTCTGAGTCATACAATCCTCATATCTCATATAACTAATTACATAACCCAATTCAACCGAATTACGTCATTCATCCTCTAGATATGTCAACATTCTTATTTTGTATAGTCTGACTAGCATTTATTCATGCCTATTCCAAGTTCATCTAGTTAATTCATTCAAAGTTTGATAATATCATTAGCATGCCAAATCTGCAGAAATACAAAATCCGTTCAAACAAAAACATTCGACACAATTCTCATTCGTCTTATCAGAGTACCACCGAGTTATCGCATATCGAAGTTTGATACGCCTTAATACCATCAATGATATACATAACTAGACAATATTTATTTTGCAATAAACTCTGAGTCGTGTAATAAATCCTATCATCCAAACTTAATATATAAAATCAGCTATAGCTATCTCCCCAACTAGTTACATGATCAACTCGAACTCAAAATCATATTTGTTAATGTCTATCATAGTTCATCGCTCAACATATTCCTTAAACCATATCGATGTATACTATATTTCAAACATTGTTACTGCATCCATTTATCAAACTTTAAGATTGATCAATTTTACTCTAACTCAAGTCATCTAGTGATCCTATCTCAAATCCTTGGTCAATCTTGTATTATCAAATCCAAACTTCCATGCACGCTATCTTCCAATCACGCCATCTTTCCTTAGTCAAATTTGAAACTCAATTTCGTTTAGTTTTGTACCAACATTTTCATATACTATCCATATCAGTTTCCTCGATTGATTCATCCATTCCATTGCATGTTAACTTCTTCTCGATCAATCTATCTACTCTATCAATTTGTATGTCATAACCAACACAATTCGTTACGCATCGTGAATGTAGTTTCTTGTTTGTCTAATCCAATCTCGTAT
Source organism: Iris pallida (assembly GCA_029216955.1). Classification (NCBI taxonomy): domain Eukaryota; kingdom Viridiplantae; phylum Streptophyta; class Magnoliopsida; order Asparagales; family Iridaceae; genus Iris; species Iris pallida. Next base: position 14,094,609 of record JANAVB010023800.1, read on the forward strand.
GAGATATCTAAAATCATGGCTAACTAGACATATTCCATCTACGACTTTGCATTATCCCGTTACATACAGATAGAACAATTTATGCACCAAATCCAATTCAGTCAACATCTCCAAGGCTATCTCATACACCACTCAGGCATTGAGTCACTCGAAAAATCCTTAAACCAATTTCAAATCATAACTGATACAATTTGTAATCACCGTTCAATCCAATCCTCAGGATTCAAGCAAGTGCATCCAAAATTGTACCAATGATATCATCTTCTTTCGATAGCTCCTCTATAGTTAACTACTCAGCATCTAATGAATCGAGTCCATCTCATCCTCCTCCAAACATATTTTGATCCGCACATGACTTGTTAATATCGACACAAGTCATAAACATGTAATACTCAGTCCAACTCAGCCAACTAGGCCTTCCCTATAACTATTATTAATTAACATAATACTAACGTGTGACTATAAAATATCTAGAGTTATTATATCGAACATCCAGCGGAACACTTGAGAAATAGCGTATCAACATCGAGTACGAAGGCAACATCAGAGTCCAAAAAAATTCATCAAAAATTAAGGATGTAAAGCCATGCTCTGATACCATTATGTCACACCCCGATTTTACAGAACTGAACATCCTTGTAAGGACATGATGTCGTGCGAGCCTAAGTTGTGCCTGTACAAGGCAAATACCAAAACAATCGATTAAACAGCCTAGCGATGGGGTCGTCGCATAAAATTCCCGAGAAGAGAAGTTGAATAACATAAGTATACCAAAGGAAATCATCTTTATTGAGTATTGAAGAAGAATTTACAAACGGCTCGAGGCTAAGATTTTAATTGTTCAAGCTCACACTCTCCCTAAATATAATGACTCAGATCTCTCTTATCTCTCAATACAAAAGATCATGCTCTTAAGCATACATTTAAAGAAGGCGATGACCAACATTGTGTCCCGTATAAGTGAAGTCTTCAACGCGGTCACACGTCTCGAAATGCGAAGGAATTCCATGCCTTAGCATATCCAAGCGAGCTCTGTACCGAGTGAGTTGCTATCTGAAACCTATACATACAAACTATTGGGGTATCAGTACATGGAATGCACTGGTGGGGAGGCCTCTTGCGTATCCATACAAGACAAATACGTTATTTTAGTGAGTATAATCTATTCTTTTGTACTTAATAATCTTGCCTTAGGATTTGTTTCAAGATGAGGCTTCCCCATCTAATCCTCCTCAGGATAGTCACCATTCACTGTTTAGTCCTTCGGTACCCGAAGAAGGCACTATTGATGGTTCCATATTTAGGAACTTAGAGACGTCATGTGATTGGTTCAAAGATTTTCAAAAGAAAAAATTTGTCCGGGTAACCCTATCAGTTTTACTATCTTTTGGGATTATCGATCAACTTTGAGAGATTTGGGTCTTGACGAACTTGTTCATATTGCATACCCAATTTATTCAAATATAATTTATATGTTCTATTGAAATTTGACACTCTTTCAAGGATCTATTTATTCTTCTGACTGCGGTATAGATATTAAATTTGATGATACCAATCTGAGTGAGATTCTCCATATTTCAAATGAAGGAGATGCTCGTGTCGATATCAAAAAAAAATTCAATCTTTATAACGACATGACCCTTGAATCCTTTAAGGATGCATTATGTGATCCTTCCCAGATCCCCTGGTAGACTAATGGCTAGATATTTAAACCAACATTTCTATGAGCTACATCGTATTATCTTTTCTGCTATTTTGCCTAAGACAAGATCTACTGATGAGGTCACGTACATAGAGTTGTCTTTTTTTTATATCATCTCTATTTTTTATTTCATTTAGTCTCCCAAAGAGCATGATTGAAGCAATGGTACAGTATCGCAAGAAAGGGCAAAACCTACTTTATGCTTTGTATCTATCTATCAGCTTTCGTAGGTACTCTATCCCTTTGGACTTTTGCCCATTCGAAGATATTCTATATAATCTCCTCAAAGCCCGTAGGACTGGACCCCATAGTCCTACTCCTGATGATGATTCATCTTCTGATGAAGGTGATGCTGAGGATGCTGCAACTGATGTTGGTGTACCTTCTCATGTACCTGTTGCTGCTGCTGTTGAGGCACCTCCTGCTCTAGTGACTTTAGACTATCTCCATGACATACTCTATCACTATTTTCTTCTTGACAACGATCGTCACAGACTTGAGGACTCGTTTGATAGATTTTCATTCTATCTTTCAGGACCAGGCTCTTAGGAACACTCTTTCTGATTTTCAGTGGAGTATGGCCCATGCTCCTGGTGGTCCTATCCCTCTTGTCACGACCCGCACCTACTGTGAGGGTACGAGAACGCAACAACGCCCAGCCTACGCCGCAGTGTCGGCGGTAGAACGTTGTCCTAGGTCACAACATCTAACAATATAAGCTAAGCAGTTTATACTCCCCGAATGGGGGTGACATAGCAGAAAATAAACTCAATCACAACTAAGGAAGAAGAAGCACGATATGATATAGAACTCAAGGAAAATACAGATGATCAAATAGTCTAAGATAACATCTCAGCAGATATCCAGAGTACAAGGTCTCAGCTACTGAATATGAAAGAATATACAACCCAGATCTGAAGGACAGAAATAAAGTCTAACTACTAGTCTCAAGACAACATAAGTAAGATAAAGTCTAACTAAGCTAGTCTAGGCAGTAGGATAAAGTCGTCAGCTGGAGCTGTCCTGCAGAAGGTATCCACACAGGCCTCTTCCTCGTCCTCTGTAATATTTTCAATAGGTCCAGTCAGGACAGAAGCGAGCACAGTACATCTCAATAGTTCATAGCAGGTTAGAAAATATAATCATGCAGTAAAGTAAGATATAGATACTGAAGAAATACAATATGTAAACAGAGAGAGAGAACTGTAATAGAAATATCTACTATAAGTAAAGAACTAACAGTGGCTAGTGAGTCAGAGTATAATATAGACATGTAAATGGCATAGGATGATTCTGATGCTACAATATGGAAAGATTCTGATGCTACACTACTTGGATATTATTCACATGTCTACTTCTACTCCCCCGTACCCCCAATCAATACACAAGGATCCAACCAGGTTATGTTATAATTCTATGTAACGGCCCCCGAAGGGTGGTACATAGTGTCACGACCCGTACCCACTGTGAGGGTACGAGAGCGTAACAACGCCCAGCCTACGCCGCAGTGTCGGCGGTAGAACGCTGTTCTAGGTCATGAACTATAACTAACATAATATGAATGCTTTCCATAAGGAGGCCAACACAGAGGTACAACTCAATCACAATCTAGAGATAGAATATGGCACGATAAAATAGATAAGAGAATCCTCAACCGAGGTACAACAGAAATAAAATACAAGTCTCAACATTTCTACAATATACAAACTCTGAATCAAGAACAACAACTAAACATAAAAGAAAAACAGTCTAAACTATCTATACTAAGCAAGGTATCGTCCTCAGCAGCTGCCTGAACCTCCCCTGGGGTCCAGGTCGCGAGTGTCAACTAGGCAAACTCCAAGTAAGGGTGCAGGGTGCCTCATTATCCTCTGTAAAATTTTCAACAGGTCCAGTCAGGACGGGAGCGAGCACAAAACATCTCACGCAGTTCATATCATGTTAGGAAATATAAAGCATGCAATAGAGTAAGGTACATGAAACGTTGAAAGTAAGAAGTATATGAAAAACAGTAGAGATTTGATAACAAAAAATATCTAAATATGATAAATAAGAACTGTAAGCCTACTGTGATTTAGAGTACAATATGGTTATGTAAACGGTCTAGAAAAATGCAATGGTAACTCCATTGTATGTGGGTGTACAATAGACATATACAATAGTTATACAATGTTGTACAATAGGATTTGATTACATAACCAATTCTACTCCCCTCCCCAAATCAATACACAAGGATCTACTCCGGTTATATTATCTTGCACAATAGTATACAATGTTAAACAATAGATGTACAATATTATACAATAGATGTACAATGTTATACAATGGATGTACAATGTTATACAATGGATGTACAATATTATACAATAGATGTACAATGTTATACAATAGTTGTACAATGGTCTATCCTTGGGACTCATGTGATACTGAGAGTACAATATGCACAAGGAGTATACAAGGATATGGGTATTCAATAAATACAATATGTAAGTAAAACGCACATCACAATATGTATTTAGTGAATACAAGGAGATAACATCTCAGAAAAAGATTCGTATAGTACCAATCCATGATAATGATCGTGCCAGCATCAAGTACAGTAATCTAGAGCAAGAATATAAATCCAGACAAGTATAAAACGGCCAGAGAATGTACTCGCCTCGTATCTGAATGTCTGAAGTAAATGTACTGTCCGAGATGAGGTACCTGACTCCTAGTTAGAGCAACACAAGTCAAGATGTACACAGGGAATGATAAATATAATCTACAATGCATCTGCATGCTGTCTAGGTCAAACTAGACTAAAGTCAAGACTTGGTCAACTCCAGTCAACTAGACTAGTCAAACTAGGTCAACTAGGTCAAATCCTAGCCCAACAAGTCTAATAAGTCTTACTTGGCCTAACCAAGCCTAGTCTAGCAATCAAACACCAATCACAAGGCTATACAAGCCAAACACAAGCCATCACATTTAATATTATACATAAGAGAAAGGAAGCTAACATGTAAAGCTATGTGTGTGTGTGAATATGGAGGTGTACATGAAAAGAAAATTCAACACTAGGCCCTATATCACATATATGTATATATAACTATAGGAAAACTCTATTTACCACATTAACACATTTAGCCATGTATAGTATATATATATATATAGAGAGAGAGAGAAGAGCATGTGTATGTGTTCATGGGTGTGTGTGTGTGTCATGAAAGTGCACAAGAACATGTGTGTGTTATCATGGAATGAGTGTTAGGCAATGTGTGAGTGAGAGTGTCAATGAGTGAGGGTGTGAGGGTTATATAGTGTAGTGTGCATTGTGTGTGGAGTGATAGTGAGGCATGACAGTTGTGTAGCAAAGTGTCAATAGGAAGTTAACATTCACATATATGAGTTCTCATGTATATCTTATTTAGTGAAACAAAACTAAATTCCAGTTTTATTCCTAACAAGGCTACATATATTACATCTATTATTATATTACATTCATGCTTGCATTCATTCATCATTCATTTATTCTCTTGCACCACTATATCCACCATACATTACATACTACGGAACCTACATATTCATTACAAGCCATACTTATACATGCTTATATTAGATAGGATACTTGCACCTCATATATTATTTATTTAAAAATTTACTCATGCTTGCATTCTCTATTTAATTACATAATGTATATACATTAACATGGGTTAAAATCAAATAGAACATTATATTACACACAAGGGTGCACAAAATGCATATGCCGAATAGTAACTCCTACTAATAATCAATACTGTACCATCTCAGTATGAATTAAAATCTAGGATTAAATTATGTTCTAGATCTATGTGTTAGCTTTCCGAAACTTCAAACGGATCGCGTTTTCGTTTCCGAAAACTCCCGGAATCGCGAAAACACCGAGAACGCGTTTGTCTTTCGTACAGCTAACACTCAAATAATTCTCCAGAAAGTTACAGAAAGAATTAGGCCTATTAATATATGTTTTTGGAAAGCTAACTTCAATATGCTTCTTTTAAAAAAAATGGAAGATTAAACCGAGCTTTGAGCTAGAAGTTATGACATTTCTACGTTAGGGCTGAAATTAAAAACGTGGATAAAAATCATGACGGATTTGGGTAGTTTGAGACAAAAGAACACAAGTATATAACATAATATATCAAGGACTCACTCTCTACACTAATATATATATATATGAGACACTATAGAACACATCTCCAATACAAAAATATGAGATTAAACATGTAATAATTCATTCATACATAACAACACATAGTGTGTCCAAATTTGGGATTTTCCCACATGGACACAACCACAACACAAAGGACACTCCTATGACCTCCAAATGGACACAAAATGGACACAAATGGAGATACAACCATGGGGGTCATTCCTATGGGTTCAATATAGACTTATATGCATGAGAAATGAAAAGGAGAAGGGATTTATACCTCCCGGTAGATCGAATCGAAGAAAAGCCTTTCCGGAGCGACACCGACACGTAGAGATTCCAAAAGGACACGAACGAGCTCCGAATCCTCCCAAACTTGGGTAGCTTCCTCCTTGGCTAGAATGGAGAAGGAAAGAAGAAGATTTGGTGGCAAAATGGAAGGATTTGGTGGAGAAATTGCTAGGGATTGCTCTCTAGAAATTTGGGAAAGAACAAGAGAGAGAGTGTGGATGAGAATAATGAAATGAACTTGAGCCTATCCTCTCCCAAAGTGGCTGGCCATATGGGGCTATTTGTCCTATTATGGTAAGGTCCAAAATGCTCCCACTAACCTATTCTATGAGTATTAGGAAAGGGCTAATTGGTTGGGGCTAAATTAGTCATTCTAAAGTCTCTAATCACACTAACCTTATCCATAATAATTAGTCTAACCTCTAACTAAAATATTTCTATCATGTGGACTAAATTTAATATCATGTGGGCCATGCCTAACTAGTGTGTGGGTCCTACTAGAGTCAAACTACCCCCGGGTTCCCGTTTCAAGTCGAATTGAGTTGAAATTCGAACCCGACTCAAATAACCCCAAAATAATATCATAAATAATAAAATGATATCAAAATAATTCAAAGAGGTCAAATGCAAAAATATCCTTAGGCCAAAAATGACATTAAAATATCATAATCACATGGTTATGCTCTAGGTCAAACAGTCTCTAGGGTTTCAGTAGCAAAACGTCAAAACCACAAGTCATAAATTTAAATAGTTTAAAATAATTTAAAAATCACTAAAAATCATAATATGAAATAAATATCATTAAATAATAATTATAATTATAAAATTTCAAAATTACCCTCATCTGGAAAACTGGGTGTTACACATAGTAGTCCCATAAATGGGGATTCTGAGAAATCCAATAAATGGGATAAGGATTCAAGAAAAACTCTATGATCATAAGAGTATGTGTCACAAGTAATCAAAGAACCAAAGAAGCATAGTGATACGCCATGTAAGTGAAATGCACAGAACATGTAGTACCCGATGCTCCCTGAAGGGATAATATCTCAAGAAGGGATCCATATAGTACTAATCCGTGTGACCAACGTGATAGTATCAAGTAAAGTAATTTAATGCAGGAAAATAATTCTAAGCAGGATATGAAATGATCAGAGAATGTACTCGCCTGTATCCTGAGTGTCCGGATGAAATGTACTGTCCGAGGAGAGGTGTCTGGCTCCTAATCAGAACAGCACAAGTCACAACAAATCTAAAATGATAACAAGATGCAATTCAATGCATTCTAGATGAATCTAGGTCAATCTAGGCCAAAGTCAACTCCTGGTCAACCTTGGTCAACCAAGAAGTCAAACCTAGGTCAACTATGGTCAAACTAGGTCCAACAAGTCTAAACTAGGTCAAACAAGTCATTCTAGGTCAACTAGTCTACATTAGTCTAACCAAGGCTAAATCTAGCCTATACTAGTATATCAAGTCTAAGTCAGACCATTCCAGGCTAATCACTATCTAGGCATATATATATATATATTACATATACACTTGTATACCTAAACTAACTTATACAACAATACCTAGGCTAAGCATCATCTATCACATAGCCATAACACAAAGCCTCAAAAACTGTAGCTTTCCTTCCCAGAATTTATTTTTTAAATATTTTTTATTATTTAATTGTTTTAAATGGTGATTTTAAATTTATTTTTATAAATAATTATTTAGTTAATTATTACGGTAGATGATTTTAGCCATGGTTGAGATTTGGAGTACAAGGTGACTAGGAATCATGGCACGGATAGCGCAATAGCGTGCTTTGACTAGTGTTTAGTCATGGTAGGGGAAGGCCGAGCCATAGTTATGTCCTAACTAGGAAAACCAGGCCAAGTTGTGACTTAACCCGTACCGAAGATCTTATTTATTATTTAAATATATTATTGAGTTTTCGGGAAACCGGTTGTACCGAACCAGTCCAGATTGGACCCAGGTCAAATCCGAGCCCATGTAGACATGTAGTGGGACCAAATACGGCCTTGTAGACATGTTTGGTAAATGCAAATATTTTTATATATATTTTAGGAATTGGCAATTTATATTTATTAAATCAGTTATTATATAAATGATAAGTATACATATGTGTATATATTTTTCTATAAATATGGCACCATATTATGAATATATATATTATTAGGGTACTATTTGGTTGCTATGAATAATTCTATATTATGAATGTGATTATATTTAAAATAATTTATTGTTGGTGTGGAATGTGTGGTAAATATATATATATATATATATATATATATATATATATATATATATATATATATATATATATATATATATATATATATATATATATATATATATATATATAAATATAGGAATATATAAAAAGTGATGTGTGTATTTATATATATAAATATATTATATACGCATGTGTATGTAAGTATGGTAAAGTAAATATATATATATGTAGATATATATGTATATATATATAGATAATTATATGTATACGTATATATATAGGTATATGTATGTATGAGTATATATATAAATATACTTATATGTATACATGTATCTGTATATATATAAATATATATATGTATACATTAGTTAATAAAAAGAAAAGAAAAAGAATAAATAGAAAGATGCTACGCTACAGTAACCTTGTTAACTAAGGCTCCTAGAGCAGCCCACAACCGCGCATATATAACTAGCAGTAGCACCCGAACTCCCCAACAATCCCGGCCCACATCGTTCAGCCACCAGGCCGACTCCAAAAAAGAGCCCAGGGCTCAGCCGAGCTTAGGCCTCCCCAAACCCAGCAGGAACAAGCCCCATCCCACGAGAGCTGTGCACAACACATTTGCTAAATCGCGCTCGGTTACAGCAGACCGAGTATATGTAGCTTTATGTTGTAGAGAAGATCGAGAACTTCGAAAAACCCAAACCCTAGAAAACCCACGACCCCTTCCCCGACCCCTGGGTGGTCCCAGCACCGCCGCAAGGCCGCCGCCGGCACGGCAAGGCCGGCCGCCCGACCGCACGAAGCCAGCAGCACCGCAAAAGCCGAGAAGCAACAGCAGTAAACGACAACCCGAAGAGCCAACTTCGTGGTCGAAATCCACATTCGTCGCTCGATCATTTTTCGAGATATTTTTCAGGTATGATCCCGATATATACGCCTTCGATCTCCATCAATTAGTTTGGTTTTAGGTCAACCATATCGTCCAGAAAATCGAACCGAAGTTCGGGAAAAACCTGCCCCGAAACAGGACAGGAAGCAGTCCAACTGCCCATATTTGAAGATCGATTACGATCGATCTAGTGTTGTTTTAGAAATTCTACTTGAACAATTATTTAGACAGCATGTAGGACAACAAGACCCTTCAGATAGATTAATTTTTCGTTCACAATTTAACGAGTAATTGGATTGTAAAGTTCACCGAAAAACTGTTTTGAAAACTTGAAAATTGTCCCACACGACGTGCGTCCCACCAAACCGGGCGACATGGTCACGAACCGAAGGCATCGAAAGCTGCGTAACGGCTTCGTGGTCATGTAGACTTTGGCGGAATTCAAATTAGTCGCGTGTGCGCAACGAATTTGATGCGTATCCGTCGAAATTCACCGTATCGTGCACTTTACAAATTCTTCAATTACTTTGTGCACGCTCGTCAGATCGAGACGAAACTTGCACCAACAGGACAGTAATATTTTTTTGGTCCTGCATGCCAAGTTTGGTCCAATTCTGAGACAGTTGAATCGTACGTCGTTTTACGGGTCCCACGGTCCCACTCAATGGGTGATTTTGTGCACGTTCCGCCGAAATCCAACTTTGGACATAGGGTTGGGTTCGTATCAAAAAACTGGATCCGTAGACATATAGTTTGACAACTTTAGAGACCGTTGACTCTGGCACGCTTTTCGGTACAAAGTGGGTCCAACGGCGGACATCGTTTTTACCCGAAATTACCGTTTTACTCCTGTATCCATAATTGGACTTAAGGACAGGCAATCCTAGCTAATTTGACTATTCTGAGAATGTTGGTAACGTTTATTTCAGCTTTCGGAGACAGTTGTGATGACTTGGACTTTCTGACTTGTGATTGGCGATACGTTATTGGTTCTCCGTGCAACATCCAGACAAGTATACCTTGCCAACTTGTACAGTATAATTTATATACATGTTCATCATCTCGATATGGTTCATTTTCTTATATTCGTGATTGCTTGATTCCATGTCTAGTACACTCATCCTGTTATGGTTTTACTTTACATGTTTCTAGTTTCTTGTTCCTTTTCTGTTATGATATTTTTCTACCTGTTACACTGTGTTAGTCTCATATGTGTTGCTTGATAGAGTCGTCTAGTCCCACACCACGATTTCCTCAACTTGATTATAACTTGACTTGACTTGACATGACTTGAGTGGGATTTGACTTTGATATTCTATAGATTATGAGTACTTACCTTGACTATGGTCTATAGGATTTTATACTAGGATTGGCTACTGTCTTGGTTGTGAGTACTTGCTTTGACTGCGATTGAGACATTATAGATTGTGAGTACTTGCCTTGACTATAGTTTATAGCCAGCCATTTCTAGTATGGCATGCCAGTGTCTTAGGATCCTCGTGTTTAGATTTTGTGTCTTGGTTTATTTTGTCTCGTTGGATACCCTTGATTGTTTTTTGCTTCTTTTTACTGTTACATGTTGGCTTGTATATTATGTATCTTGCTAGTCCTCTGAGGACCTGATGATCTCTTCAGGTTTAGCGACTGCATGGAGTTAGTTAGCAGGGCGAGATGGTAGAGGATTGCGATGTATGATACAGGTATTGCTGGTGTTATTTCTTTATTATCCTCCCGTGCTTTATATTCAGTACCATGATGTATTCTGCTTACTTTATGGACTCATATCATTCTTAGAGTCTAATCGGACAATATGCTAATGGGCTGCAGACCATGACCCATAATTGTTCATTCGTGTTTCGTATATTTATTGTGGATTGAGATATAGATTTGTTTGCCATGATTTGGCAGTATACCATGACCTTGACAGCTTATACGTACTCGAGTCGGGCTGGAGTCTGCTCGATACGTAGCTGGCTTGCTCACGAGCTCGTGTCCGAAAAGCGGGTACGGGTCGTGATAAGTTTTTGTGGTGGCCCATGCAGGTAAGAGCATATCGTATCGGTTACGTAACTGTACTGATACGAGCCTGCGACCTTGACTAAACCTTAGAAATCTCAATCCACTCTGCCTTGAAAATTCTTCTAGAAATTCTCCACGTCCTTGAAAACTCTATATTTGCTCCCGATTATACTTCCTTGCTTCCTGTGCCATTAATTCTCGTCCCTTTTATTTCGAGGTGACGAATGATCGTGCTATCTAGGATTTATCAGAAATTTTTAATTTATAGTATCATATTGCTTGACTATATATTGAATGTTTGGTTGTCTGATGGATATGAAGGGGTTGTAGAAGCCATATGTCTTAGATATATAAGGATAATGACTCTAGCGACTTGGAGGAAGGTTATAAGTTTTAGTGACATACCTTTGAGGGGGTAGTATGACCAAAGGTGGGTAGAAGTCCTCAAGTATTCGAGGTTATAAAATATTTTTGAGAAATTAAATTTGAAGAGACTAAGGACTTTGAGGAATAGTCATGAATTGGAATTTCGAGGACGAAATTATTTTTAAGATGGGTAGATTTGTAGCTTCCTTTCCCGGAATTTATTTCTTTAAACATTTTTTTATTATTTAATTGTTTTAAATGGTGATTTTAAATTTGTTTTTATAAATAATTATTTAGTTAATTATTACGGTAGATGATTTTGGCCATGGTTGAGATTTGGAGTACAATGTGACTAGAAATCATGGCACGGATAGCGCAATGGCATACTTTGACTAGTGTTTAGTCATGGTAGGGGAAGGCCGAGCCATAGTAATGTCCTAACTAGGAAAACCAGGCCAAGTTGCAACTTAACCCGTACCGAAGATCTTATTTATTATTTAAATATATTATTGAGTTTTCGGGAAACCGGTTGTACCGAACCAGTCCAGATTGGACCCAAGTCAAATTCGAGCCCATGTAGACATGTAGTGCGACCAAATACGGCCTTGTAGACATGTTTGGTAAATGCAAATATTTTTATATATATTTTAGGAATTGGCGATTTATATTTATTAAATCAGTTATTATATAAATGATAAGTATACATATGTGTATATATTTTTCTATAAATATGGCACCATATTATGAATATATATATTATTAGGGTACTATTTGGTTGCTATGAATAATTCTATATTATGAATGTGATTATATTTAAAATAATTTATTGTTGGTGTGGAATGTGTGGTAAATATATATATATATATATATATATATATATATATATATATATATATATATATATATATATATATATATATATATATATATATATGTATAAATATATATACATATATATGTATAAAAATATATATATATATATATATATATATATATATATATATATATATATATATATATATATATATATGTACAAATATAGGAATATATAAAAAGTGATGTGTGTATTTGTATATATAAATATATTATATACGCATGTGTATGTAAGTATGGTAACGTAAATATATATATATATATATATATATATATATATATATATATATATATATATATATATATATATATATATATATATATATATGTATATATATATATAGATAATTATATGTATACGTATATATATAGGTATATGTGTGTATGAGTATATATATAAATATACTTATATGTATACATGTATCTGTATATATATAAATATATATATGTATACATTAGTTAATAAAAAGAAAAAAAAAGAATAAATAGAAAGATACTACGCTACAGTAACCTTGTTAACTAAGGCTCCTAGAGCAGCCCACAACCGCGCATATATAACTAGCAGTAGCACCCGAACTCCCCAACAATCCCGGCCCACATCGTTCAGCCACCAGGCCGACTCCAAGAAAGAGCCCAGGGCTCAGCCGAGCTTAGGCCTCCCCAAACCCAGCAGGAACAAGCCCCATCCCACGAGAGCTGTGCACAACACATTTGCTAAACCGCGCTCGGTTACAGCAGACTGAGTATATGTAGCTTTATGTTATAGAGAAGATCGAGAACTTCGAAAAACCCAAACCCTAGAAAACCTACGACCCCTTCCCCGACCCCTGGGCGGTCCCAGCGCCGCCGCAAGGCAGCCGCTGGCACGGCAAGGCCGGCCGCACGACCGCGCGAAGCCGGCAGCACCGCAAAAGCCGAGAAGCAACAGCAGTAAACAACAACCCGAAGAGCCAACTTCGTGGTCGAAATGCACACTCGTCGCTCTATCATTTTTCGAGATATTTTTTAGGTATGATCCCTATATATACGCCTTCGATCCCCATCAATTAGTTTGGTTTTAGGTAAACCATATCGTCCAAAAATTCGAACCGAAGTTCGGGAAAAACCTGTCCCGAAACAGGACAGGAAGCAGTCCAACTGCCCATATTTGAAGATCGATTACGATCGATCTAGTGTCGTTGTAGAAATTCTAATTGAAAAATTATTTACACAGCATGTAGGACAATAAGACCCTTCAGATAGATTAATTTTTTGTTCACAATTTAACGAGTAATTGGATTGTAAAGTTCACCAAAAAACTGTTTTGAAAACTTGAAAATTGTCCCACACGACGTGCGTCCCGCCAAACCGGGTGACGTGGTCGCGAACCGAAGGCATCGAAAGCTGCGTAACGGCTTCATGGTCGTGTGGGCTTTGGCGGAATTCAAATTGGTCGCGTGTGCGCGACGAATTTGATGTGTATCCATCGAAATTCACCGTATCATGCACTTTACAAATTCTTCTATTACTTTGTGTACGCTCGTCAGATCGAGACGAAACTTGTGCCAACAGGACCGTATCATTTTTCTGGTCCTGTATGCCAAGTTTGGTCCAATTCTGATACAGTTGAATCGTACGTCGTTTTGCGGGCCCCACGGTCCCACTCAATGGGCGATTTTGTGTACGGCCCGCCGAAATCCAACTTTGGACATACGGTTGGGTTCGTATCGAAAAACTGGATCCGTAGACATGTAGTTTGATGACTTTAGAGACCGTTGACTCTGGCACGCTTTTCGGTGCAAAGTGGGTCCAACGGCGGACATCGTTTTTGCCCAAAATTATCATTTTGCCCCTGTGTCCAGAATTGTACTTAAGGACAGGCAATCCTAGCTAATTTGACTATTCTGAGAATATTGGTAACGTTTATTTCAGTTTTCGAAGACAGTTGTGATGACTTGGACTTTCTGACGTGTGATTGGCGCTACGTTGTTGGTTCTCCGTGCAACATCCAGGCAAGTATACCTTGCCAACTTGTACAGTATAATTTATATGCATGTTCATCATCTCGATGTGGTTCATTTCCTTACATTCGTGATTGCTTGATTCCATGTCTAGTACACTCATCATGTTATGGTTTTACTTTACATGTTTCTAGTTTCTTGTTCCTTTTCTGTTATGATATTTTTCTACCTGTTACACTGTGTTAGGCTCATACGTGCTGCTTGATAGAGTCGTCTAGTCCCACACCACGATTTCCTCAACTTGATTATAACTTGCTTGACTTGACATGACTTGAGTGGGATTTGACTTGACATTCTATAGATTATGAGTACTTACCTTGACTATGGTTTATAGGATTTTATACTAGGATTGGCTACTGTCTTGGTTGTGAGTACTTGCCTTGACTACGATTGAGACATTATAGATTGTGAGTACTTGCCTTGACTGCAGTTTATAGCCAGTCATTTCTAGTATGGCATGCCAGTGTCTTAGGATCCTCGTGTTTAGATCTTGTGTCTTGGTCCATTTTGTCTCGTTGGATACCCTTGATTGTTTCTTGCTTCTTTTTACTGTTACATGTTGGCTTGTATATTATGTATCTTGCTAGTCCTCTGAGGACCTGATGATCTCTTCAGGTTTAGCGACTGCATGGAGTTAGTTAGCAGGACGAGATGGTAGAGGATTGCGATGTATGATACAGGTATTGCAGGTGTTATTTCTTTATTATCCTCTCGTGCTTTACATTCAGTACCATGATATATTCTGCTTACTTTATGGACTCATATCATTCTTAGAGTCTAATCGGACAATATGCTAATGGGCTGCAGACCATGACCCATAATTGTTCATTCGTGTTTCGTATATTTATTGTGGATTGAGATATAGATTTGTTTGCCATGATTTGGCAGTATACCATGACCTTGACAGCTTATACGTACTCGAGTCGGGCTGGAGTCCGCTCGATACGTAGCTGGCTTGCTCACGAGCTCGCGTCCGAAAAGCGGGTGCGGGTCGTGACAAGTTTTTGTGGTGGCCCATTCAGGTCAGAGCATATCGTATTGGTTACGTAACTGTACTGATACGAGCCTGCGACCTTGACTAAACCTTAGAAATCTTAATCCACTCTTCCTTGAATATTCTTCTAAAAATTCTCCACGTCCTTGAAAACTCTATATTTGCTCTCGATTATACTTCCTTGCTTCCTGTGCCATTAATTCTCGTCCCTTTTATTTCAAGGTGACGAATGATCGTGCTATCTAGGATTTATCAGAAATTTTTAATTTATAGTATCATATTGCTTGACTATTGAATGTTTGGTTGTCTGATGGATATGAAGGGGTTGTAGAAGCTATATGTCTTAGATATCTAAGGATAATGACTCTAGCGACTTGGAGGAAGGTTATAAGTTTTAGTGACATACCTTTGAGGGAGTAGTATGACCAAAGGTGGGTAGAAGTCCTCAAGTATTCGAGGTTATAAAATATTTTGAGAAATTAAATTTGAAGAGACTAAGGACTTTGAGGAATAGTCATGAATTGGAATTTCGAGGACGAAATTATTTTTAAGATGGGTAGATTTGTAGCTTCCCTTCCCGGAATTTATTTTTTTAAATATTTTTTTATTATTTAATTGTTTTAAATGGTGATTTTAAATTTGTTTTTATAAATAATTATTTAGTTAATTATTACGGTAGATGATTTTGGCCATGGTTGAGATTTGGAGTACAAGGTGATTAGAAATCATGGCACGGATAGCGCAATGGCGTGCTTTGACTATTGTTTAGTCATGGTAGGGGAAGGCCGAGCCATAGTAATATCCTAACTAGGAAAACCAGGCCAAGTTGCGACTTATCCCGTACCGAAGATCTTATTTATTATTTAAATATATTATTGAGTTTTCGGGAAATCGGTTGTACCGAACCAGTCCAGATTGGACCCAAGTCAAATCCGAGCCCATGTAGACATGTAGTGGGACCAAATACGGCCTTGTAGAATGTTTGGTAAGTGCAAATATTTTTATATATATTTTAGGAATTGGCGATTTATATTTATTAAATCAGTTATTATATAAATGATAAGTATACATATGTGTATAAATTTTTCTATAAATATGGCACCATATTATGAATATATATATTATTAGGGTACTATTTGGTTGCTATGAATAATTCTATATTATGAATGTGACTATATTTAAAATAATTTATTGTTGGTGTGGAATGTGTGGTAAATATATATATGTATGAATATAGGAATATATAAAAAGTGATGTGTGTATTTGTATATATAAATATATTATATACGCATGTGTATGTAAGTATGGTAACGTAAATATATATATAAAGATATATATGTATATATATATAGATAATTA
Organism: Iris pallida; assembly: GCA_029216955.1. Classification (NCBI taxonomy): domain Eukaryota; kingdom Viridiplantae; phylum Streptophyta; class Magnoliopsida; order Asparagales; family Iridaceae; genus Iris; species Iris pallida. The sequence goes on from JANAVB010023800.1 coordinate 14,111,524, forward strand.
TATGTATACGTATATATATAGGTATAAGTGTGTATGAGTATATATATAAATATACTTATATGTATACATGTATCTCTATATATATATATAAAAAAAAAAAAAATACATGTATCTGTATATATATAAAAAATATATATATATATATAAATATATATATGTATATATTAGTTAATAAAAAGAAAAAGAAAAAGAATAAATAGAAAGATGCTACGCTACAGTAACCTTGTTAACTAAGGCTCCTTGAGCAGCTCACAACCGCGCATATATAACTAGCAGTAGCACCCGAACTCCCCAACAATCCCGGCCCACATCGTTCAGCCACCAGGCCGACTCCAAGAAAGAGCCCAGGGCTCAGCCGAGCTTAGGCCTCCCCAAACCCAGCAGGAACAAGCCCCATCCCACGAGAGCTGTGCACAACACATTAGCTAAACCGCGCTCGGTTACAGCAGACCGAGTATATATAGCTTTATGTTATAGAGAAGATAGAGAACTTCGAAAAACCCAAACCCTAGAAAACCCACGACCCCTTTCCCGACCCCTGGGCGGTCCCAGCGTCGCCGCAAGGCCGCTGCCGGTGCGACAAGGCCGGCCGCCCGACCGCGCGAAGCTGGCAGCACCGCAAAAGCCGAGAAGCAACAGCAGTAAACGACAACCCGAAGAGCCAACTTCGTGGTCGAAATCCACACTCGTCGCTCGATCATTTTTCGAGATATTTTTCAGGTATGATCCCGATATATACGCCTTCAATCCCCATCAATTAGTTTGGTTTTAGGTAAACCATATCGTCCAGAAAATCGAACCGAAGTTCAGGAAAAACCTGTCCCGAAATAGGACAGGAAGCAGTCCAACTGCCCATATTTGAAGATCGATTACGATCGATCTAGTGTCGTTTTAGAAATTCTAATTGAACAATTATTTAGACAACATGTAGGAAAACAAGACCCTTTAGATAGATTAATTTTTCGTTCACAATTTAACGAGTAATTGGATTGTAAAGTTCACCTAAAAACTGTTTTAAAAACTTGAAAATTGTCCCACACGACGTGCGTCCCACCAAATTGGGCGACGTGGTCGCGAACTGAAGGCATCTAAAGCTGCGTAACAGCTTCGTGGTCGTGTGGGCTTTGGCGGAATTTAAATTGGTCGCGTGTGCGCGACGAATTTGATGCGTATCCGTCGAAATTTACCGTATCGTGCACTTTACAAATTCTTCAATTACTTTGTGCACGCTCGTCAGATCGAGACGAAACTTATGCCAACAGGACCGTATCATTTTTTTGGTCCTGTATGCCAAGTTTGGTCCAATTCTGAGACAGTTAAATCTTACGTCGTTTTGCGGGCCCCACGGCCCCATTCAACGGGCGATTTTGTGCACGGCCCGCCGAAATCCAACTTTGAACATACGGTTGGGTTCGTATCGGAAAACTGGATCCGTAGACATATACTTTGATGACTTTAGAGACCGTTAACTCTGGCACGCTTTTCGGTGCAAAGCGGGTCCAACGACGGACATCGTTTTTGCCCGAAATTACCGTTTTGCCCCTGTGTCCAGAATTGGACTTAAGGACAGGCAATCCTAGCTAATTTGATTATTCTGAGAATGTTGGTAACATTTATTTCAGCTTTCGGAGACAGTTGTGATGACTTGGACTTTCTGACTTGTGATTGGCGATACGTTATTGGTTCTCCGTGCAACATCCAGGCAAGTATACCTTGCCAACTTGTATAGTATAATTTATATGCATGTTCATCATCTCGATGTGGTTCTTTTCCTTACATTCGTGATTGCTTGATTCCATGTCTAGTACACTCATCCTGTTATAGTTTTACTTTACATGTTTCTAGTTTCTTGTTCCTTTTCTGTTATGATATTTTTCTACCTGTTACACTGTGTTAGTCTCATACGTGTTGCTTGTCACGACCCACACCCTGATTAGGGACACGAGAAGCGGTTACGTCCAGCCTACGCCGCAGTATCGGCAGTAGAACGCTGTATATAGGGTCTGTAAATACTACGACTAAAACAGATAAATGTACCTGTATAGTATATACACTCCGAACGGAGGAACATAGAAATACAGTCTCAATCACATATATCAAAACTAAGGTAGAAAGCATGGAAAAGAGATATGATAGAATAAGCAAGAAACGAGTCCAGAAATATCCACAAGTCACAGCTAACACAAAATCCAGAGTCTCAGAATAATACTAAGTATAAAGATACTACAACAGAAATAAACTGGCTGGCTCGCAGGCCAGGCAAACCTAACTACAACTAGGCTACTCTGGGTGAGCGAAGTCAAGAGGCTCTACCACTAAGCCCCTGTCTAGGTCAAGTCCATCAGACTCTATCCCGTAGTAAGTCGGGCAATCAGCCTCTAAGTCATCTGTAAAATTTTGTCAACGTATCATGTCAGGAAAATGAGCAAGTACAAACACCAACAGCAGTTACATATGAATTGAGAAATACTATAAAAAAGCATAATAGAATACACGACAAAGATATAAGTGACATGGAAACCATTTGAAAGTCGAGTTACAACCCTTAAACCAAACAAGGACCGGGGTTGTAACCCTTCTTTCAAACAGAACTTAGTCAAAATATGGTACAGTAAAAGCAGGTAGAGTATGTGAGAAATGAATCATAGCATGGTGAAAGGTACAGTAAGTAAAGCTGAACTGGAATATAAGATATAGCAATAATGTAAAATGTGATTTGAATTATTAGAGCGATATGTGATCGGCTAGGGAATCATGGTAGGGTTATCCACTTGCCCCGACAATCACATGAAAAATCTGGAAAGGGTCATGTCGGCCAACCTGGATAACATGGACATGGAGTATCTGCTACACCCTACGTGAGGTGAGGGTGGCGCTAGCAAAATAGTGACATGGGGCTTTGATCACATAACCCCTAATAATTCCCCCATTTCCGAATAGTATCACGGATCCGGACATAACACGTCATGACACGGGACTTAAAAGCAGGTGATCAGCCCACTCCCAAGTCCATGTCTATACAAGTACAAGAACACAGAAATATCACATACTCATATACCAAGGGAGACAAGGAATAACATCTCATGACTGGATCCGACGTATACTAGTCCGTGAACCGTCGTGTTGGGAATCATGTAAAATACTACAACTGAATCGGATATGGTAGATATCAAGACAATGAAAACTATCAGTGAATGTACTCGCCTGTGGTCCTGAGCTGATAGGGTTCACAGACGCTCAGAGTGATCACAGACCTAAAATAAGATACTATGAGTCAAACAGGACTAAATGCTGAAAAAGAAACTAATACAAGTCATGAATGCAAGTCTAAGTCAAAACTAGGTCAATCTAGGTCAGACTTGGTCATACTAGGCCATACTGGTTCATACTAGGTCATACTAGGTCACTGGGAGTCATTCCAAGTCAAACTAGGTCAATCGGGATCAACGGTTGACTTACAGTTGACTTTTGGTCAAAAAGTCAACTCTTGTCAACTCTGGACAACTCTAGGTCAACTCTAGGTCAACTCTAGGTCAAACTAGTCTAATATTGACCAACTATTGACTTTCAGTCAACTGGTCAACTCTGGGTTGGTTTCGGTCAAATCGGGTCGCTTAAAGGCTAAGTTTGACCTTCGGTTGACTTTTGTTGACTTTTGGTCAAAACGGTCAACCGACGTCAAAACTAGTCTTAGAGTACCATATTTAATCATTACCAACCACGGAAATCAAGTTCTAACACCATCTTAGGCTTCTAACACTAATATATCCTATTTCTAGGCAAAACTAGTATTTACCCTTCTAAGGTAAATCCCGATACCTTACCCAAACCCAAGGAAACCCCGCCAATACCCATGGCACTAGCCTAGGCTCCCTAGGGTAGCAAGATATCAACCTATCTAAGGTTTACCTACCAAGAAATTGGGGTATCCTAAGCATCTAGGCCATCTTACGACACATGTTAGCCCTTTACCCATTACCTTACCTATATCATGAATTTACCCTTTTAATTACCCCACTCACTAACACCACTCTCCCTCACATGATACCACACTCTAATAGGCCTCTCTAGGTTTCCTAATAGGTTTCCTACTATTTTAGAGATAGGTTTTACTATAGGATACCATACTACTCTCAAAACACCTCACAAAACACTCACACACATCTCACAACACACACACACACACAAAGGTAAATATGGACAGATTTTGTAGACTTGGTGGACTGATTTTTGTAGTGATTAGGGGCTGTCATTTTAGGTTGGAAAGTGGGCCTAACTATAGGTAAATTTGTGGCTAAGAAGGGTGGAAGTTTGAGGGATTTTGGATGGGTTTTAAGGGGTTTCTTGGACTAAATGATAGGGGATAAAATAGGGGTTGTTTTAGGTGTTTTGGGGGCTGTCATTACCCCCTAATAGCTGCTGAAATTCAGCAGTAAAACACCCCCTAATAGCCCCACAAACTCATCTCTACAACTCCCCTCTATCACAAATAAATACACAAACACCACCACTACTCCAACGCCAACACCAACACCAACACCAACACCTCACCAAAACCAACCCCAACACCATCACCACATGGCCGGCCACATGGCTGTCCTATTAGGACACCAAACACATCCACAACACACCACAAATATATATTCCTCCATATATATATATATATATATATATATATATATATATATAAAAATATATATATATATATATATATATATATATATTTTTTTTTTTTATATATATATACATATATATATATATATATATATATATAGATAATGATATATATAACCATATATATATATATATAGATCCAAGGAAATAATACATGGAAACATTCTAAAATACATTAAAAATCTGGAATAAATGGGAACACACCCAAAACCAATGCACAACACAATCCATGTGTCCAAAAAGAGGGTTTTTTTCCTATTAGGACACAAACCTACATGTGGACACCCCTAAAAATGCCCAAAAGGACACAAAATGGTCTCTAATGGAGACACAACCATGGAGCACTCTCCTATGGGGTTTCCTAACCATTCTACATGAGAAGAAGAAATTATTTGGAGAAGAGAATACCTATTCTTGGAGGTTGAAGAATGGTGGAGCTCCCAAAATAGAAAAGTCCCTTTGGAGAAGAAGATGCAAAAGTGGATTGGAATAAAGAGAATGGGGTTTTTCTCTCTCCTCCCCACAACCTAATGTGGCCGGCCACATGCTCCATTTCCTCCCTATGGTAATTACAAGTTTGCCCTCCTATTTGTTTTATTAGTCCTTTACAAGTTGCTTAGGGTTTTGGGAGTAGTTTAGTCAAACCTAAAATAACTAAACTAACTTAGTCTTAACTAAAAATAATTAGTCTTGGCTCTAACCAAAATACTGACATGTGGGCTATGGCTAACTAGTGTGTGGGCCCGCTAAGGTCAAATCTACCCCGGGTCCCCGGAACAAGTCAAAACAACTCGGAATGAGTTGAAATTCGAACCCGATTCAAATATCCCCAAAATAATGCAATAAATAAATAAATAATTTCAAAATAATTTTTAAAGTGGAAAATGACAAAAATACCCCTGTTTCTAGAAACTGGGGGTGACAAATCTATCCACCTTAAAAAAAATTTCGTCCTCGAAATTAAAACCAAACAATAGTAAAATTTTAAATTCACGAGTCATGGCTAAAATTTTAAAATGATTAAATTCTCAAAATCAAAATAGGAATTAAATGACTAAATTTATAAAATTTAGAATTACTCTCAAACATGAGTCTATCCACCTTAAAAGAATCAACCAAAAACTTAAAACGAAGCAAACACACAAAACAACAAAAAAAATCATGTAATTTTCGATAATCGTACGCGTCTGTCCAATCATCATGATACCCAGAATCTCCGTCATACCAGTGAGCAAGGCTACGATAATCACAGAGTCCTCAACTACGGTACAAACCTCTAGAATTATGGTATTTAAAATTTTCGCATGCCGCTAGCTTGGCAGCGAAAATCTTAAATTCCCACGCCCTAGAAATACGTCCATAGTCCGACTATATGTCCTCACTCTGCCTGCTAGCATGACCCTAGAGGATTCTAAAATCTCATAATCGAGGCGACCTAGCCCATACGACTTATCTCAAAATATCACATCACAAGAACAAACTTTCATCAAACAGACAAGGAACAGATGGAATCGAAATTCAAGACAGTTTATAAGGAAGCAAATGCGGAATGAGATTGAAAGATTGGAACCTGCTATCTGCTCCGCCACTGCCTGAGTGGGCTTAACTGTCATGGCGAATGCACGCCCCTGCTGGCCTCCTCTAGCCTGCTGTATGCCGTCCTGGTCTCTTCGGATTCCACTAGCGTGGCAATCCCTCAACTGGTGGTCAGGCGCCCCACAGTACAAGCAGACGCCCAATCTCTTCCTACAAACCTCTCAAGTGTGCCCTGGCTTCCCGCAGAAGGTGCACTGTGTAGCTGGCCTCTGACCCCGACCCTGGTACTGCTGGGCATGTGCCGGTGCCTACTGGAACTGCATCTGAGGCTGCTGCTGCTGGAACTGCCTCTGCTGGGGATGTGGGCGCTTCGCTGGCCCCGCACCCGAACTGGCTCCCAAAACATCACTGCTCCTCTTCGGCTTAAGGCCGAAGTCCTCCTCAGCAATCTGGGCCTCCATCAAAATCTGCTCAAAGGTAGCGTCTCGTCGCCCGGACGTGCGAGTGCGCACAGCGTGAATAAGACCCCTCCTAAACTTCCGGGCCTTGCACCCCTCGTCTTGAACCAAACTCGGTGCAAACCTGCTCAGGCGAAAAAACTCTGCTGCGTACTAGTCGACCGACGAGCTCCCCTGCTCCAGACTGGCAAACTGCCCCTCCAAAGCTGTCAAGGCTACATCTGGGTAGAACTTCTCCTTAAAGAGTTTCCTGAAGTCCTCCCAAGATATACCTCTAACCGACGCACGCGGATCCGTGCGGTACCATGTCAGGGCTATGTCGAAGAACTGGCTCGCTGCAGAAGTCACCCACAGACCTCTCGGGACCTCTGCCAACTCCAGACTCCGCTGGACATCCTCTAGCCAGTCGTCCGCGTATAGGATACCCTCGGTACCCCTGAAATCTCGCGGGTTCATCTTCCGGAAGTCGAGATGCGTACCGGGCCTCCCCTGGCCCTGCTGCTGCGCTGGTGCTCCCTCAACTGTAGCCGGTGCACCTCTCTCCACTGCTGCCATAGCTAACTGGTGCGAGTTCTCCATCGTCTGTCTCAGCACCTCTGTCTAGCGCTGCTGCGTCTGCAACATCTGCTACAGAAGGGCTATCATCCCCTGGGTGTCTGTCGGTAGCTGAGGCGACAGTGGAAGAATGTCTGGAATGACCATGGACGGTCTCGCTGCTGGAGGTGGAAGACCTCCTGAAACCGTCGCTGCTGGTGCTCCCGCCGGAAGGGCAGGAACTGACGTGGCTGCTCCCTGAACTGCAGCTCCTCCAGCTGGAGGTGGAAGACCTCCGGGAACTGCCGCTGCTACTCCTGCCTGAAGGGCAGGGACTGAGGCTACTGCTCTCTCGACTGCTGCTCCCGTAGTCGGAGGTGGAAGACCTCCCGGATCTGACCTCTCTGGAACTGTACTGGGCCCTGCTGCCTGAGAACGAGTCACTGTCATCCTGAAGATGAATTGAACCCAAGAGATCAATATGGCACAAGATAAGATATTATCAAAGGAGGACAATTGAATTCAAATGCAAGAAGAGTTGTCATGGTAATCAAAAGATCAGAATTTTCCTAAAATGTGATTGAGTAACTCCTACCATACCCTAGATCCTACATCCTAGACGCAGGCTCGTAATTAGTACTCTAAGTCGAGCACCATTACGAGATCGCACTATTTGCGACTCAGACCTGTATGGGCCACCATAAAAATGTGTCACGACCCGCACCCTGATTAGGGACACGAGAAGCGGTTACGTCCAGCCTACGCCGCAGTATCGGCGGTAGAACGCTGTATATAGGGTCTATAAATACTACGACTAAAACAGATAAATGTACCTGTACAGTATATACACTCCAAACGGAGGAACATAGAAATACAGTCTCAATCACATATATCAAAACTAAGGTAGAAAGTATTGAAAAAAGATATGATAGAATAAGCAAGAAACGAGTCCAGAAATATCTACAAGTCACAGCTAACACAAAATCCAGAGTCTCAGAATAATACTAAGTATAAAGATATTACAACAGAAATAAACTGGCTGGCTCGCAGGCCAGGCAAACCTAACTACAACTAGGCTACTCTGGGTGAGCGAAGTCAAGAGGCTCTACCACTAAGCCCCTGTCTAGGTCAAGTCCATCAGACTCTATCCCGTAGTAAGTCGGGCAATCAGCCTCTAAGTCATCTGTAAAATTTTGTCAACGTATCCTGTCAGAAAAATGAGCAAGTACAAACACCAACAGCAGTTCCATATGAATTGAGAAATACTATAAGAGACAGCATAATAGAATACACGACAAAGATATAAGTGACATGGGAACCATTTGAAAGTCGAGTTACAACCCTTAAACCAAACAAGGACCGGGGTTGTAACCCTTCTTTCAAACAGAACTTAGTCAAAATATGGTACAGTAAAAGCAGGTAGAGCATGTGAGAAATGAATCATAGCATGGTAAAAGGTACAGTAAGTAAAGCTGAACTGGAATATAAGATATAGCAATAATGTAAAATGTGATTTGAATTATTAGAGCGATATGTGATCGGCTAGGGAATCATGGTAGGGTTATCCACTTGCCCCGACAATCACATGAAAAATCTGGAAAGGGTCATGTCGGCCAACCTGGATAACATGGACATGGAGTATCTGCTATACCCTATGTGAGGTGAGGGTGGCACTAGCAAAATAGTGACATGGGGCTTTGATCACATAACCCCTAATAATTCCCCCATCCCCGAATAGTATCACGGATCCGGACATAACACGTCATGACACGGGACTTAAAAGCAGGCGATCAGCCCACTCCCAAGTCCATGTCTATACAAGTACAAGAACACAGAAATATCACATACTCATATACCAAGGGAGACAAGGAATAACATCTCATGACTGGATCCGACGTATACTAGTCCGTGAACCGTCGTGTTGGAAATCATGTAAAACACTACAACTGAATCAGATATAGTAGATATCAAGATAATGAAAACTATCAGTGAATGTACTCGCCTGTGGTCCTGAGCTGATAGGGTGAACAGACGCTCAGAGTGATCACAGACCTAAAATAAGATACTATGAGTCAAACAGGACTAAATGCTGAAAAAGAAACTAATACAAGTCATGAATGCAAGTCTAAGTCAAAACTAGGTCAATCTAGGTCAGACTTGGTCATACTAGGCCATACTGGTTCATACTAGGTCATACTAGGTCACTGGGAGTCATTCCAAGTCAAACTAGGTCAATCGGGATCAACGGTTGACTTACAGTTGACTTTTGGTCAAAAAGTCAACTCTGGTCAACTCTGGTCAACTCTAGGTCAACTCTAGGTCAAACTAGTCTAATATTGACCAACTATTGACTTTCAGTCAACTGGTCAACTCTGGGTTGGTTTCGGTCAAATCGGGTCGCTTAAAGGCTAAGTTTGACCTTCGGTTGACTTTTATTGACTTTTGGTCAAAACGGTCAACCGACGTCAAAACTAGTCTTAGAGTACCATATTTAATCATTACCAACCACGGGAATCAAGTTCTAACACCATCTTAGGCTTCTAACACTAATATCCTATTTCTAGGCAAAACTAGTATTTATCCTTCTAAGGTAAATCCCGATACCTTACCCAAACCCAAGGAAACCCTGCCAATACCCATGGCACTAGCCTAGGCTCCCTAGGGTAGCAAGATATCAACCTATCTAAGGTTTACCTACCAAAAAATTGGGGTATCCTAAGCATCTAGGCCATCTTACGACACATGTTAGCCCTTTACCCATTACCTTACCTATATCATGAATTTACCCTTTTAATTACCCCACTCACTAACACCACTCTCCCTCACATGATACCACACTCTAATAGGCCTCTCTAGGTTTCCTAATAGGTTTCCTACTATTTTAGAGATAGGTTTTACTATAGGATACCATACTACTCTCAAAACACCTCACAAAACACTCACACACATCTCACAACACACACACACACACAAAGGTAAATATGGACAGATTTTGTAGACTTGGTGGACTGATTTTTGTAGTGATTAGGGGCTGTCATTTTAGGTTGGAAAGTGGGCCTAACTATAGGTGAATTTGTGGCTAAGAAGGGTGGAAGTTTGAGGGATTTTGGATGGGTTTTAAGGGGTTTCTTGGACTAAATGATAGGGGATAAAATAGGGGCTGTTTTAGGTGTTTTGGGGGCTGTCATTACCCCCTAATAGCTGCTGAAATTCAGCAGTAAAACACCCCCTAATAGCCCCACAAACTCATCTCTACAACTCCCCTCTATCACAAATAAATACACAAACACCACCACTACTCCAACGCCAACACCAACACCAACACCAACACCTCACCAAAACCAACCCCAACACCGTCACCACATGGCCGGCCACATGGCTGTCCTATTAGGACACCAAACACATCCACAACACACCACAAATATATATTCCTCCATATATATATATATATATATATATATATATATATACATATATATATATATAGATAATGATATATAGATAATGATATATATATATATATATAACCATATATATATATATATATAGATCCAAGGAAATAATACATGGAAACATTCTAAAATACATTAAAAATCTGGAATAATTGGGAACACACCCAAAACCAATGCACAACACAATCCATGTGTCCAAAAAGAGGGTTTTTTCCTATTAGGACACAAACCTACATGTGGACACCCCTAAAAATGCCCAAAAGGACACAAAATGGTCTCTAATGGAGACACAACCATGGGGCACTCTCCTATGGGGTTTCCTAACCATTCTACATGAGAAGAAGAAATTATTTGGAGAAGAGAATACCTATTCTTGGAGGTTGAAGAATGGTGGAGCTCCCAAAATAGAAAAGTCCCTTTGGAGAAGAAGATGCAAAAGTGGATTGGAATAAAGAGAATGGGGTTTTTCTCTCTCCTCCCCACAACCTAATGTGGCCGGCCACATGCTCCATTTCCTCCCTATGGTAATTACAAGTTTGCCCTCCTATTTGTTTTATTAGTCCTTTACAAGTTGCTTAGGGTTTTGGGGGTAGTTTAGTCAAACCTAAAATAACTAAACTAACTTAGTCTTAACTAAAAATAATTAGTCTTGGCTCTAACCAAAATACTGACATGTGGGCCATGGCTAACTAGTGTGTGGGCCCGCTAAGGTCAAATCTACCCCGGGTCTCCGGAACAAGTCAAAACAACTCGGAATGAGTTGAAATTCGAACCCGATTCAAATATCCCCAAAATAATGCAATAAATAAATAAATAATTTCAAAATAATTTTTAAAGTGGAAAATGACAAAAATACCCCTATTTCTAGAAACTGGGGGTGACATTGCTTGATAGAGTCGTCTAGTCCCACACCACGATTTCCTCAACTTGATTATAACTTGACTTGACTTGACATGACTTCAGTGGGATTTGACTTTGACATTCTATAGATTATGAGTACTTACCTTGACTATGGTCTATAGGATTTTATACTAGGATTGGCTACTGTCTTGGTTGTGAGAACTTGCCTTGACTGCGATTGAGACATTATAGATTGTGATTACTTGCCTTGACTGCAGTTTATAGCCAGCCATTTCTAGTATGCACGCCAGTGTCTTAGGATCCTCGTGTTTAGATCTTGTGTCTTGGTTCATTTTGTCTCGTTGGATACCCTTGATTGTTTCTTGCTTCTTTTTACTATTACATGTTGGCTTGTATATTATGTATCTTGCTAGTCCTCTGAGGACCTGATGATCTTTTCAGGTTTAGCGACTGCATGGAGTTAGTTAGCAGGGCGAGATGGTAGAGGATTGCGATGTATGATACATGTATTACTGGTGTTATTTCTTTATTATCCTCTCGTGCTTTACATTCAGTACCATGATATATTTTGCTTACTTTATGGACTCATATCATTCTTAGGGTCTAATCGGACAATATGCTAATGGGCTGCAGACCATGACCCATAATTGTTCATTCGTGTTTCGTATATTTATTGTGGATTGAGATATAGATTTGTTTGCCATGATTCGGCAGTATACCATGACCATGACAGCTTATACGTACTCGAGTCGGGCTGGAGTCCGCTCGATACGTAGCTGGCTTGCTCACGAGCTCGCGTCCGAAAAGCAGGTGCGGGTCGTGACAAAAACACATTTCCTATCATAAACATAACCTATACCACTAACTAACATATAGCATATCATGAGGTACTATACTTACACATATATATATATATATATATTATACATTTCACCTATAGATATACACACATTACATATGTTATAGAGAGAAGGAAAGGCAATGTGTGTGAGAGTGAACCATAGGTGATAGTGTCATGTAGGTTGTGTGCAGTGTGTTCCCTGTGCACAGGAATATAGTTAGGAATGTATGTGTATGGGATACTTAGAAATAGGCATGTTCATGTGTGTGTGTGGGTATTTGTGGCTGTATGTGTGTATCAGAATATGTGTGTATATGTGTGAGGCATGTGTAGACATGTGTGTGAGGAAAGGAAATGTGTGACAGGTAATTGGGGAACCTGTGTGATAGTTAACCAAGAACCCACACAATCATCAGGTTTCCTATTCCAGTGTGTGTGTGTGTCACATGAATGTGTGTGTGATAGAATACATGAGAGTGGGTGCCATGTGAGGATGTGTGTGTGAGAGAGTGAGACATGAAAACAGTGTGACCGTGAAAGTAAAACAGTAAAGAAAATAGTGAGCTAAGAACAGTGAAGCATATATGTGAAAACAGTGATTTAGTGAAGGGAAGGCATGACAGTGTAAGTGGTACAATATCAGTGGCATGTGTCAATGGAAAAATTAGTGAGTACAGGAATGGGACAGGAAACCAATTCACACCCATTGAAAAGGAAAGGAAATCAGTTCAAACCATTCCAAACAGTGCAACACCCAGTTCTCAGTTAGGGAACTAAATACAATGCAAAAAGGAAGGGAAACCAGTTCAGTATTTCAGAACAGTGACCCAAAATCTCAGTTTATACTTTCCTGAAATTCATTCTCAGGTATTTAAGAATTAACCCATTACAATACAGTGATATAGGGACAGGAAAATCAGTGCACTACCTTAAGAAATCTGGAAATAAACTCAGGTTTAGGCATATAGTTCAATGACAGTTAATATATGAACTAATTGACAGTTCTATACCATTCGAATCCAACACAAATGTTTAATCAAGTGGCTAACTTCAAATCAGTAAAGAAGAGCCAATAATCACTAAGGAAAGGAAATCAATAAACAATTCAAATCTATTTCAGTTTACAGGGAAAGGTCCAATGTAACAGTTAACAGAAATTTCGAAAACCAACCCATTTGTCAAAATCTCATTCTCACATTCAAAAGCCAAATCAAATTGAAATACTTCCCTTTCCTATACTAACAAACATGTAGGAATAAATAACAGCGCAAAATATTGCATAAAAGTGGGAATTTAGAAAGTTAGGAATGGGGAAAAACCCAGTGTCAGACATGGTTTCAGTGTTCCTGCTATTTAACCCATTTTCGAACCCAAAATCACATTAAAACCTAATCCAATCATGTAAACTGATCTAATATTGATTACACATCATTTTTAGGATCAAATTAGCAAGTTAGAACATGTATTAAATCATTTAAAACTGTAACCAAATAGGGAAACAAAACTACACTGATACACGCACACAGGGCACACTCGTGCACACGTGATTCCGTTTCCGACACGACACGAGAGTTTGTGCAACTCTGGGAATCTTGTGTCAGCCATGTACACAACATATGTGTCGAGTTTCACGTGTCAAAGTGTCGTGTACTGTGAGTTGTGGCCCCCAAGTAGCAGGGGAAAGAAATCTGTGCGCGCGCGTGTGTGGGAACCGCATGTCCGCGTGTCTGTGGGGACTCGACACAATACCAAAACATGCTTAGTACACAAGAAACACGTAAGCGAGATCAAACCCTATTTTTCTATTCAAAAACATTTCACAAAATCAAACGAAATGCCCTTTGGGGCATTTCACCAAACACCTATACACATAGGCTGATACGTGTCCGATACGGACACGTATCGAACTCGAAACCTAGGGTTAGCTAGTCCTACAGGTAGGGTAGGCCTAGGGCTTCCTAGAAATGTAATAAAACAGCAATTTCATGGTGTATATTAGGATTTACCTATTGATATGCAAAGGCTCAAAACTCTTCAAAGAGGGGTGGTTCCTCAAGCTACCAAATTCCTTCAAATTGTCCAAACTCTGAAATATCCTTACATAAACAGCAAGAACAGGAAAAATTAGAATCTATAGCAATTGGTTTAGAGGAAAAAGGAGTTGAAATGGATTTTCTATGATTTATTGAAGTTGATAAAATACCTCTTTCTAAAACTTGTTCTTCCTAAAGAGGCTAGCCCTAATTTCTAGGAGAATATTTATAGGGGGAATCCCTAGGATGGGTCAAGTGGCCGGCCAAGTATGGGTTTGGGTTAGGGTTGCTAGTGGGTTGGGCTTAGTCATTAATCAATGTTTCAAAAATCACAAGTCATGACTTGTGACCAAAAGCTTTCTATTCTAAACTCTATATTCCTAATTAATTCTAATAACTAGAGTAAGGTTAACTTAACTTAACCTAGGGTCTCATAATCTAACCAAGTCCAAACTCAACTAGGGTTAGGTTACCAAGTCAAAACTAGTCAAAGTCAACCTAGTCAACCCTCATTCAAACAATTCCAAAATAATTCCTAAAAATTCCCATAAATTCAAATAAATTCTAATAAATTCAAATAACCCCAAAAATGACAAAAATACCCTCAAACTAAAAATGATAAACAAAATACCCTAATCATAAGGCTAGGCTCTAGGTCAACCAGTCTCTAAGGTTACACTATCAACACCAAAATCATAAGTCATGTTTTGAAATAGTTTTAAATGGTTAAAAATCACAAAAAATTATAATATGAAATAAGTATCAATAAATAATAATTATAATTACAAAATTTCAAAATTACACTCTTCTGGAAAACTGGGTGTTACAATCCTACCCACCTTATAAAAATTTTGTCCTCGAAATTAAAATGTTCCTACTCCTTCTAGGTCAAACCCCCACAATCAAGTCTCAGAACTTAAATAAAACATACGATTAAAAAGGACGGCATACAGGATCATGGCATACGGTGATAGTGAAGTCGCATCTAGGTATACTAGTCATGCTAACCAAAACGGTCATAGGGTATCAAAACACACAAGCAATCTAGGGTGCTAACTAAAAAAGATACAGAAATAACAATCATCAAGACTGTAAGGCAGTCTACCCTCCTATATGAAAACTGGTACTTATCAAAAATAAAATATAATAAGGATAACTACCAATTATCTATTAAGGGATATTATTCAAGAAAATTAAAATCAAAAGTTAAGGAATGAAAGTCAATTGCATGGAACCCAATCACAATATGTATATATATAGAGTGTGTTAGAGAGGGAAAAGCTAGCATTAGGTAAATGTTATGTGGTTCGTGTGTGTATGGGTGTATGTGGACATGTTCATATGGTTAGATAGTAGGCATGTGTATAGGAGGATTTGGGTTTCAAGACAATAGCTATCGAGTTACACTACTCGTGGCGTATTGGTTAAACAATCTACAATACACAACCCATTTTCTCATAACATGCATGGCTAACCATATATATATATATATATATATATATATATATATATATATATATATATATATATATATATAGAGAGAGAGAGAGAGATTTAGTTATGTATCTATATACATTATAATATGTATGCATAAACTCTATATATATCTATACAGGTATATGAACATAAAATAGAGAGGAAAGGTTAGGTTTACATGGCAGTGTATACTAAGTCAGGGTGTGTGTCCTTGTACAGGGTATAGCTTAGTATTGAAAGGTTAAATCCAGTTTTAGTTCAGCATTTACATACAAAATCTGAAAATAAGCTAACATTTAAATCATGGTAATATTAACATAATGCAGTTTCAGATTTCTTTTTTTTTAAGGGATTTGAAACATCACAACTAACTCAATGCTCCCAACACATCCTAACATGATGGAGATGAACCCTAACATACTATCCAAATATTTATCTATGCATACAGTTCAATATTACATATTAAATCTGAAATCGAACTAAACATTTGAAATCAATGCAAAAATGTAATCATGTATTCTGTTTTAGGATTTGGAGAAATTCGAACATCAAACCAACCCAATGTTTATCACAACCTAACATGTAAGAATATGAAACCTAACATTATATTCCTACATACAACAATGTATATAGCTCAAAATATTACATTTTAAAAAAATAGCAATTTTGAACTAACATTTAAAATCCAGTATTAAGGGTTAATATGCGCACAGTCTTAGATTTGACAAATTCAAATACAAAACTCAACCAAAGATTTTTTTTTGAATTGAAACCCTATGTATAACATACATGTGCAGTGATGTAAACATAACTAAAAACATGAAATTTATATTTAATTTATGAATTTAAACAGGAAAAAGCAGAGAACCAGTCTCTGATACTGTACTGTATCAGAATATTGGGGTTTTGAGAATTTAAACATCAACAACATATTAATATGTATTTATATAGGTTGGTAATCAAAGTGTAGCATGCATACGTATCAGGCAAGGGTCTGCATACTACCTGCAAAGGTTGATCAAACATGACTGAACTCAACACAAAGAGAACTTAACTAAAATAGAAAACTGAACCAAATATAGGCTAAACAACATGTCAATAATCATATACAACAATGACCTATAGATACTAACCAAACCCATATCCCATATGCCAATACCCTCTGCAATCTATCTATGTATATAGACCTCTCAGTCTTAGGTGCTGCTACAACTATACTCAAGGACATGCTCTAGTCATGGGTGCCTCTCTGGGAAGGGTAAGGGAAAATAATAACAATCTTGAAGGCTGTAAGGCATACTAACATCCTATATATAAACTGGTTGGTATTATAAATAACAGGAAAATCATCTACAATAGGTTACTATTCTAATACCAATGCTAACTATCATCTCTAGGGTACAGACACTCTACAAGTCGTCATATTATTTTACTATGAAGATCTACCTATGAACAAGCTCTACAAACTAAATATCCCTACTCCTAAGTTATTTACAACAACAGAAGGGTATGATGTTTAAAACCTTCTCAAGATACAACCTGTTAATCATATGCGTCTGTCCAAAATCATGTTGTCCAGAGTCTTCATCATGCTAGTGAGCAAGGCTACCATAATCACAGAGTCCTTGACTAAGGTACGTACCCTTAGGTTCATGGTATTTAAAATTTTTGTATTGCCGCATGCGACGGCGAAAACCTTAAATTCCCATACCCGAGAAATACATCCAAAATCTGACTACATGTCCTCACTATGCCAACTAACACGACCATCGAAGATTCTAGATTCCATAACTGAGGTGACCTAGCCCATATGATTTTCCCAGAAAGAAAAAAAACAAACATAACAAAAGAGTAACATAACAAAATTAATCAATCAACAAGGAACAGATGGAATCGGATTTCAAGGTAGTTATAAAAGACAATTTCGGGAATAAAATTGAGAAGAACGGAACTTGCAGTAAGATCTCCAATGGTCTGTGCATCCTCGACTGTCCCGACGATAGCTCGCCCCTACTGGTTTCCCCTGGTCTGCTACTGATGCTGCATGAACTGCTGCCGCTGAGAGAAATCGGGAATGACGGAAAAAGGTCTCTGTACAGACGGAGGTGCACCTCCAATGTAGCAGAAACGCCAACCTGAGTCGGCACAACAAAAGCTGCGGTCTCGAGGCCCTGATGAACAGGACGAGAGGTGGCCAACCTCTCGATAGTATTCCCCGGACCGGAGCGATGAGATCATGTCTTCATAACCATCATGAAGACAGATCAAAACAAGAAGCAATTTCTGAGAATGAAGCAAAAATTCAAAGGGGGACAGTTTATATTCAAGGGAAGTCAATAAGCAACAATTTGGATAAAGGAATATGATTAAGAGTTTTCCTAGTGTGATTGAGTACCCTAAAAAATATCCTAATCCTACTGCAGGCTGTAGTGATACTCTGGTTCGAATACCACTACATTTCTAGTCTCGACCTGCATGGGCCACCACTAAAAACGTGTCACGACCCGCACCCACTGTGAGGGTACGAGAACGCAACAACGCCCAGCCTACGCCGCAGTGTCGGCGGTAGAACGCTGTCCTAGGTCACAACATCTAACAATATAAGCTAAGCAGTTTATACTCCCCGAATGGGGGTGACATAACAGAAAATAAACTCAATCACAACTAAGGAAGAAGAAGCACGATATGATATAGAACTCAAGGAAAATACAGATGATCAAATAGTCTAAGATAACATCTCAGCAGATATCCAGAGTACAAGGTCTCAGCTACTGAATATGAAAGAATATACAACCCAGATCTCAAGGACAGAAATAAAGTCTAACTACTAGTCTCAAGACAACATAAGTAAGATAAAGCCTAACTAAGCTAGTCTAGGCAGTAGGGTAAAGTCGTCAGCTGGAGCTGTCCTGCAGAAGGTATCCACACAGGCCACTTCCTCATCCTCTGTAATATTTTCAACAGGTCCAGTCAGGACAGGAGCGAGCACAGTACATCTCAACAGTTCATAGCAGGTTAGAAAATATAATCATGCAGTAAAGTAAGATATAGATACTGAAGAAATGCAGTATGTAAACAGAGAGAGAGAACTGTAATAGAAATATCTACTATAAGTAAAGAACTAATAGTGGCTAGTGAGTCAGAGTATAATATAGACATGTAAATGGCATAAGATGATTCTGATGCTACACTATAGAAAGATTCTGATGCTACACTACTTGGATATTATTCACATGTCTACTTCTACTCCCCCGTACCTCCAATCAATACACAAGGATCCAACCAGGTTATGTTATGATTCTATGTAACGGACCCCGAAGGGTGGTACATAGTAGTCCCATAAATGGGGATTCTGGGAAACCCAATAAATGGGATAAGGATTCAAGGAAAACTCTGTGATCATAAGAGTATATGTTACAAGTGATCAAAGAACCAAAGAAGCATAGTGATACGCCATGTAAGTGAGACGCACAGAACATGTAGTACCCGATGCTCCCTGAAGGGATAACATCTCAAGAAGGGGTCCATATAGTACTAATCCGTGTGACCAACGTGACAGTATCAAGTAAAGTAATTTAATACAGGAAAATAATTCTAAGCAGGATATGAAATGATCAGAGAATGTACTCGCCTGTATCCTGAGTGTCCAGATGAAATATACTGTCCGAGGAGAGGTGTCTGGCTCCTAATCAGAACATCACAAGTCACAACAAATCTAAAATGATAACAAGATGCAATTCAATGCATTCTAGATGAATCTAGGTCAATCTAGGCCAAAGTCAACTCCTGGTCAACCTTGGTCAACCAAGAAGTCAAACCTAGGTCAACTATGGTCAAACTAGGTCCAACAAGTCTAAACTAGGTCAAATAAGTCATTCTAGGTCTAACTAGTCTATATTAGTCTAGCTAAGGCTAAATCTAGCCTATACTAATCTATCAAGTCTAAGTCAGACCATTCCAGGCTAATCACTATCTAGGCATATATATATATATATATATATATATATATATATATATATATATATATATATATATATATATATATATATATATATATATATATTACGTATACACTTGTATACCTAAACCAACTTATACAACAATACCTAGGCTAAGCATCATCTATCACATAGCCATAACACAAAGCCTCAAAAACACATTTTCTATCATAAACACAACCTATACCACTAACTAACATATAGCATATCATGAGGTACTATACTTACACATACATATATTATATATTTCACCTATAGATATACACACATTACATATGTTATAGAGAGAAGGAAAGGCAATATGTGTGAGAGTGAACCATAGGTGATAGTGTCATGTAGGTTGTGTGCAGTGTGTTCCCTGTGCACAGAAATATAGTTAGGAATGTATGTGTATGGGATACATAGAAATAGGCATGTTCATGTGTGTGTGTGGGTATTTGTGGCTGTGTCTGTGTATCAGAATATGTGTGTATATATGTGAGGCATGTGTAGACATGTGTGTGAGGAAAGGAAATGTGTGACAGGTAATTAGGGAACCTGTGTGACAGTTAACCAAGAACCCACACAATCATCAGGTTTCCTATTCCAGTGTGTGTGTGTGTGTGTGTGTGTCACATGAATGTGTGTGATAGAATACATGAGAGTGGGTGCCATGTGAGGATGTGTGTGTGAGAGAGTGAGACATGAAAACAGTGTGACAGTGAAAGCAAAACAGTGAAGAAAACAGTGAGCTAAGAACAGTGAAGCATATATGTGAAAATAGTGATTTAGTGAAGGGAAGGCATGACAGTGCAAGTGGTACAATATCAGTAGCATGTGTCAATGGGAAAATCAGTGAGTACAGGAATGGGACAGGAAACTAATTCATACCCATTGAAAAGGAAAGGAAATCAGTTCAAACCATTCCAAACAGTGCAACACCCAGTTCTCAGTTAGGAAACTAAATACAATGCAAATAGGAAGGGAAACCAGTTCAGTATTTCAGAACAGTGACCCAAAATCACAGTTTATACTTTTCTGAAATTCATTCTCAGGTATTTAAGAATTAACCCATTAAAATACAGTGATATAGGGACAAGAAAATCAGTGCACTACCTTAAGAAATCTGGAAATAAACTCAGGTTTAGCCATATAGTTCAATGACAGTTAATATATGAACTAATTTACAGGTCTATACCATTCGAATCCAACACAAATGTTTAATCAAATGGCTAACTTCAAATCAGTAAAGAAGAACCAATAATCACTAAGGAAAGGAAATTAATGAACAATTCAAAACTATTTCAGTTTACAGGGAAAGGTCCAATGTAACAGTTAACAGAAATTTCAAAAACCAACCCATTTGTCAAAATCTCATTCTTACATTCAAAAGCCAAATCAAATTGAAATACTTCCCTTTCCTATACTAACAAACATGTAGGAATAATTAACAGTGCAAAATATTACATAAAACTGGGAATTTAGAAAGTTAGGAATGGGGAAAAACCCAGTGTCAGACATGGTTTCAGTGTTCCTGCTATTTAACCCATTTTCGAACCCAAAATCACATTAAAACCTAATCCAATCATGTAAACTGATCTAATATTGATTACATATCATTTTTAGGATCAAATTAGCAAGTTAGAACATGTATTAAATCATTTAAAACTGTAACAAAACAGGGAAACAAAACTACACTGATACACGCACACAGTGCACACTCGTGCACACGTGATTCCGTTTTCGACACGACACGAGAGTTCTTGCAACTCTGGGAATCTCGTGTCATCCATGGACACAACATATGTGTCGAGTTTCACGTGTCAAAGTGTCGTGTACTGTGAGTTGTGGCGCCCGAGTAGCAGGGAAAAGAAATCTGTGCGCGCGCGCGTGTGGGCACCGCGTGTCCGCGTGTCTGTAGGGACTCGACACAACCCCAAAACACGCTCAGTACACAAGAAACACGTAAGCGAGATCAAACCCTATTTTTCTATTCAAAAACATTTCACAAAATCAAACGAAATACCCTTTGGGGTATTTCACCAAACACCTATACACATAGGCTGATACGTGTCCGATATGGACACGTATCGAACTCGAAACCTAGGGTTAGTGTGATGCCCCAGAACCAGAATACTGGAGAGCGGGGGCGTACATAGCCAACTACGTATGTTGAAATGAAATCCACCTCGCTATACGATCACGGCTGTCTAGATATGAGGGTTTAGTACAAGCCAACGGTCTCTTAAGGTCAAGCCTATTGTCTCAATCTCAAACAAATAATATAATTGCAAGATGTTAGACCACCAAATATACAATCAAAGGCGTCCCAAATATTACATATTCATTTGATCATGAAGCTAGTCATACAAAATGCGAGGACTAGCAAGAGTTAAGTCATACATGATCAATCCTAGGATTTATTAATCATGTTACAGCCCGTAGGCAGACAGTATGTAAGAATGCATCGAGCTAACAGGTGCTCGTCGGCTAAACACCTCAAAAGAATAAATTTATAATGTAGTGGGTGAAACAAAATGGAAAACCCACTCGTAGCCCGGGTTCCTTCTAGTCGCCACCATCGGGCTGGAGGTTCGGTAGATCCTCGGGTGCTGCTCCGAAATCTAGCCACACAAAACCAGCTGGGTCAAACCCCAGAAAGAGGAAGTGCCACAAAGGAGGCCACAAAATAAGAACAAAAGCCAGCATATCAGAACATAAGGAAATAGAAGAAGGTACAAGTAATAAAAGTATAGCAGGACAATAAACGACTAGGAACATGGAACCATTCCGGGAGCCAGATTACAACCCATAAACCAAACAAGGACCGGGGTTGTAACCCTTCGCCTGAATAGCCCTTGTCTCTATCCCTTTATTGTTAAGACAAGTAAAACAAACATGTTAGGAAGGAACCAGGTACTGGGACTAAACCAGACTTAGACAGGGCTAGACAACATCCATTCACAAGCGGCCATGCAATTACTACGGCTTACTACTTTAACTAACTAGGGTTATCACAAGCCTAATTACTAACAAGATGCAATGAGAATTTCCCAGTCCCAAGCCCTGTAGACTATCTAGTTATCCTTTCGCGGGTTGAGAGTATGGTTGGGTACATCGCCCAGGAGACGATATACCCTTAGGTGACTTAGAGGTGCAACACATGACAGTGTGCTGGAAATGTGCTCTACTCGTCGGCAAGCTACAAGTCCATTAAAGCACCCAGATAACGAGATTTGCTTGTGACTAGAAATTCTCCATGTTCTAGTTTGATCTAATTATTAGCCTAATCCAATTTAGTATAAGTCCCTGGCCGTGGTACCCAGGGAGTCACGTCCTAGACATGATGCAAGACAAGACAAGTAGATTTACACAACGCAACAAGGAGGAAGACCCACGGTGTTAGGGCAAGTCAAGTACGACCAGTTATCAAGTCGAGTCAATTCAAGAGTGCGCCGAGGCGGCCACTATCAAGATATCAAGTTACAGGGAATTAATTACAGGTCGCAGGTTACAAGTTAAAAGCCACAAGTTACAAGCACCCAACAAGTTACTACCAAAATCAGAGAATGCTAACCATAAATTAAAACACAGAAAATCGTATCAAGGCGTGTTGGGTTAGTCCAGTCGTGCTGTGGCATCAAGCTCCCAGAAAACAAAATCAGCAAGAGAAAACCGAGAACCCAGGGGAAACACCAAGGGTCAGGAGGGGAAGCCATGGCACAGGGTGCGCCAGGCAAGGGGGCTCGAGCAAACGGCGCCAAGAGACGCACTCGGAAAAGGTCGTAGCGCGCCAAAGGGCGCGGGGAGCCAAGCGCGCAGGGGGCGCGGGGTCCAAGCGCGCAAGGGGCACGGGGCCCAAGCGCGCAGGGGCACGGGGTCAAGCGCGCAGGGGCGCGTGGTCAAGTACGCATGGGGCGCGGCCAAGTGCGATGGGGCCAAGTGCGCAGGGGCCAAGTGCGCCGGAGGCGCGGCAAAGTGCGCCGGGGGTGCG
Source organism: Iris pallida (assembly GCA_029216955.1). NCBI lineage: Eukaryota > Viridiplantae > Streptophyta > Magnoliopsida > Asparagales > Iridaceae > Iris > Iris pallida. The sequence continues at coordinate 14,135,360 of JANAVB010023800.1, forward strand.
GCCAAGTGCGCAGGGGCCAAGTGCGCCGGGGGCGCGGCCAAGTGCGCAAAGGCCAAGTGCGCCCGGGACGCGGCCAAGTGCGCAAAGGCCAAGTGCGCAATCGGACAGGGAGGGGGGCAGCAGCGCGCTAAAGAGCGCGTGCGCCAACGGTTTCAGCGGCCAGCGCCAAAGGGCATGGCGCGGGGGCAGCACAATGGAGCCAAGCACGCGGGCGCAAGGCGGCGAGGCGCGCGGGCCAACAACACGCTAAAGAGCGCACGCGGGGGAGGGGTCTTCTTCTTTCTCTTGCTAAGAGGAAGAACACCCACGGCTTCAAATCTTTGGAACAACACAACTTGGTCCATAAAACTCGAAATCCGGATTTTCAAGAGTCTAACTTGTGTAAAATTCAATTCTCTACAACATAGAAGCATCAAAATAAGCAAAAATCCATGTTTGGTAGATCAATTCCAAGGAATTTCGAAAATGATAAAAACTTAGATCTAGAAAAATCCAAACTCCAAATTCAAAAATGTCAAGTTCTAATGTTGTTCCAAATCATCTAATTAAGCTAATAGACAAATAAAAATTTGTCTTCATGTGGTGGCAAGATGCACTTGCCTATGGGTGGGGTGTTGTGTGGAAGAAGAAGAAGTTAGAAATTAATGGGGAAAGTAATAAGGAGAGAGAGTGGTTGGTGGGGATTTAATGAGGGTGGTTGGAGTGGAATGAGGGTGGAGTATAGGTTAAAGTGTTCCATTGGTTTAAAATCAAACCAACCCAACTAAAACCGAGCCGAGCCGAAACCCAAAATACGAGAAAACCCAAAATTTCGCAAGTCGAGAAAAATAAAAAAATATGCCAAAATCCCATTATGAGTATAAATACAAAATACGGAAAATGAGGTTGACAGTTAGCTAGTCCTAGAGCTAGGGTAGGCCTAGGGCTTCCTAGAAATGCAATAAAACAGCAATTTTATGGTGTATATTAGGATTTACCTATTGATGTGCAAAGGCTCAAAACTCTTCAAAGAGGGGTGGTTTCTCAAGCCACCAAATTCCTTCAAATTTCCCAAACTCTGAAATATCCTTACATAAACAGCAAGAATAGAAAAATTAGAATCTATAGCAATTGGTTTGGAGGAAAAAGGAGTTGAAATGGATTTTCTATGATTTATTGAAGTTGAGAAAATACCTCTTTCTAAAACTTGTTCTTCCTAAAGAGGCTAGCGCTAATTTCTAGGAGAATATTTATAGGGGGAATCCCTAGGATGGGTCAAGTGGCCGGCCAAGTATGGGTTTAGATTAGGGTTGCTAGTGGGTTGGGCTTAGTCATTAATCAATGTTTCAAAAATTACAAGTCATGACTTGTGACCAAAAGCTTTCTATTCTAAACTCTATATTCCTAATTGATTCTAATAACTAGAGTATGGTTAACTTAACTTAACCTAGTGTCTCATAATCTAACCAAGTCCAAACTCAACTAGGGTTAGGTTACCAAGTCAAAACTAGTCAAAGTCAACCTAGTCAACCCTCATTCAAACAATTCCAAAATAATTCCTAAAAATTCCTATAAATTCAAATAAATTCTAATAAATTCAAATAACCCCAAAAATGACAAAAATACCCTCAAACTAAAAATGATAAACAAAATATCCTAATCACAAGGCTAGGCTCTAGGTCAACCAGTCTCAAAGGTTACACTATCAACACCAAAATCATAAGTCATGTTTTGAAATAGTTTTAAATGGTTAAAAATCACCAAAAATTATAATATAAAATAAGTATCAATAAATAATAATTATAATTACAAGATTTCAAAATTATCCACTTCTGAAAAACTGGGTGTTACACCTCTAGTCAAAAACCCTCACCATCTAGGACCCATATTTGATGACCGAGATGGTCAAAAATACTTTAATGCTACTGCTGCTTTTTATGATCCAAACTGGTCTGTTGAGACTGGTGACGATACAAGCTTAGGTCGTATCTGTTTGTTATAATTTGTGTTTAGTTGACGTTGTTGATGTTACACATCATATTTGTTTTTTTTTATTTTTTAGTAGAAGTTGCACTTTACTTTCAGTTATTATTTTAGTTTGTCGTGGAATATTTTATATTTTCATGTACTGAACATCCATCTTACTTTGAGTCATTTATGCACTTTGCTATGTCAATTTTTTTGCTACTTTTTTTGTGCTAATAAGTTACTTGTTGATAATTTACTTTTGATTCTTCACTTTGTTTGTTGTTTATGATTCATTGTTATAAGGGGAATTTATTATTTTGATCAAATGATAATGAGAAGAAGATACCCAATCAAAATTTTGTGTTTATATATTATTTGGTACATCGAATGAAGTTTGTCAATTATCATAGTGAAGGAGATTGTTGGCCCATAAGTCAATGGTCACACATGATTTTGATAACCGGCTAAACTTTGGTTCGATACAATAAATAATGTACTACCAAACAAAGCTGCTGGACTAATACTAAAACGACTACAACGTGTCTTCTCAAAATTGCCGAAGTTTGTTGGACAAGATCATTTTTCAATTATTATGTATTTTATATTTTATTGAGTCTAGGAAAAATATGTACATTGGACGTACTTGCACTTGGTTAGCTTTCTAGACTTTCCACCAAAAAACCTACCAATTTTATATTTTTTCTGTCAACAAACATGTCACCATAACCAATCCAATCCAAAAATCAACTTTGACCCTGCTGAATGCAAGGGAACCGAACTTGGACCGGGTTCTTCCTGAACTCTGCCTAAATACGGTTACCTTGACCCAGTTCCTTTGAGATCAGGTCCACCTGAAGAACAGGAACCCAACTTTCAAAGCTCTGTACGATTTTGGTCCCCTAGAACTCTATAAATAGAAAATATTTTCATTTCATTTTCACTCAATCCATTCTCTACTTCTTCTTCTTCTTTTATATCTTTAATTGTTTTCAGAGCTTTTCAATCTTCCTAATCTAAGCCTTCTAATGCCTAGCCAAGTAAGTGCCAGTTCAGTTTGATATAGAAGTTTGGTTCAAGTTGTAAGAAGGTTTGAAAATAATTTCGTTTATATACTAGTTTGAAGTCAACAAGTCTTTCACATCAAAGGCTCGTGTTGTGAAGTTGCTCGTTGTAACACCCCAGTCTCAAATACGTAGGACTAGGTATGTATACATGTCAGCTGCATACATACGAAGAATACTCTAATATATGGAATCCTCGTACGCATACATAAGTAGTATAAGTTAAAAATCACAAGCCAAATCTCGGAGTGCTATATCTCATCTACAGAACAAAAAAGATCACAGAAGTCCATATAAAATATAAAAATAAACAATTCAAAGATATAGCCGGATGGAAACAGATCCACTACCAAACAGCTATAAAAATAGTCTCAAAAATTGGAGTCCGATCTCCTCAAATAGAAATAAAAGAAGCAATAAAAGATGTCCACTACAAAGTCTAAAAAACATAGATAAGGAACTAGATCTCGGAAGGCGAGACCTCACCGATAGCATAAGATAGCTCCAGTGATGTACCGTACTCCTGTGGAAGGTCCTGGTCGTCTAATCCTGGAGAATTCACTAGGTCCTTAGCAGGACGTAAAAAGATACAAGAAAACAACATGCCATATAAACTGTGAATAAAAGAAATATGCATGCAATAGGGTACCTAATCGTTCTACTGTGAATGCAGTTTAAGAACAACCTTCGACGTAAGGGCCTTTTAGCTATAAATAGGATTGGCTTGGTTCCCGTATAGGGTACCAGTGGCCTACATACGTAACGCTCCAAAAACGTCAGAGGGCATCAATATATGGGTACATCCAAAAGGCTCAGTGAACGTCAGAGGGCATCAATGACCTACGTCTCCAGCAGAGCTTACAGGTTAAAATAAAGAAGTACAAAAGTGGCCCATACGTCAAGGAATTATTCTCCCCACCTAATGCCTAGTATTGTCATCTCCATGACTAAGTCTACTAATCATGCAAATCTATTGGCAGTTATTCCTAACCGTCGTACGTCTCATACGTATCGGTGGCCAGCCGACTACGCGAGTCTGTATCCTACATGTGACTCATAACTCGTGATAAAGAAGGTGTCAAGGCCATATGAGATATACCAATATCTCATATCAGTGGGTGGTTAACTAGTACTAAGTTAATACAGAATAATAAACAAAAACAGTAAATCGACTAATACAGTCGCTTGCACCCAAGTATGACTTGGACGTGCAGTAAGATAGAGACATGTAGTATATAAATAAAAACTGAATATAAATAGCAGAAATAAAATAGTAATAAGAGACAAAATATAATGGCAATGTATCTTGCCTGAGAGTACTGCACAGAAATAGCAAGTCCCGTGATCAGATCGACAGCAATGAAAAGTCAAATCGTACAAACGACTCTGGATGCTGAAATAAATATCACCAATATTTTTAGTATAAAAGATATGTCTAAAAATGCCTACCAAAAAGTCAAATTTTGGACAAAGGGATAAAATCATAATTTTAGGTCAAAACGATGTTTGCCATTGGGCCCATTTTGTACCAAAAAGTGTGCCAGTACCTACACTCTCTAAAGTTGTTAAACTATATGTCTACAGGTCTGGTTTGACAATACAAACCAAACCGTATGTCCAAAGTTTGATTTTGGTAGGCCGTGCACAAATTCGTTCGTTGGATCGGGTCGCGGGCCCGCCAAATTAGCGTTCCGGTCGACCTTCTCAGAATCGACCAAACTTGGCATACAGGACTAAAAAATGATACAGTCCTGTTGGTGTAAGTTTCATCTCGAGATGACGAATGTATATGATATTATGGCCTAGTTTACAAAGGGGCCGATATGTTATATCTCGATCGATACACCTTGATTTCGTCGCACACGCACAACAAAATCGAGTTTCGTCGAATTCCACACATCGATAATATCCATACACGCCTTTTGATGCTTATGGTTTGTGACCATGTCGCCCGGTTTGTCGGGGCGTACATCTTATCGGAGAGTTTTTTCTAAAATTTTACGGTTTTTAAATATAGTTTTTCCCAATTTTTTGAAAGCGAATAACTTTCTGTATATTGGAGGAAAAATAAATCTACCAGAAGGGTTTTTAACTTCTATATGTTGTCTATAACTGTTTCAAATTTGATTTGGAAAACTGTTAATAGGTCGACAATAATTAGCCTTCCAATTATGGCTCTAGGAATTGATTTTTGTCTTGTTTGTTACAAGATTTCATCAATGTTCACCTCGATTTTTCGAGAAGTATAGGCAGCAACAATTAAATCACTTTGAAGGGTTAAGTAGATGGTCATGTTGTCTATACATAGGAATTTATGGATCAAAAAATTATCGAAGAGGAACTGAGAATTAGGGCTCAAAAGTGGGGTACCTGGCCAGTTTCGAAGAACAAAGTCTCCTTGTTTCTTGGTCGGGTCCGGGGGTTTGCAGCGACGTCGAGTGGCGATAGGCGATCGACGGCAGTCTGGTATGTTCGTAGGGGTTGGCGTATTGTTAGGAAGGCGCTGGGTTTGAGGGTTGGGGTTTAAAGAGAAGTTTTTGATAGATTCCTATCTAATGGTTGAGATATATATATATATATATATATATATATATATATATATATATATATATATATATATATATATATATACCCATGTTTAAATCCGAATTTAATTCGAATTTTGTATAAGTTTTAGATTAGAATTGAGGGGTCGATATCATAGAGAATCCTACAGGGATCATACCGAAAAACTTTTGAAAAGATTTGTTCGAAGATTGAGGTGTTTGGTATTTCGAAATCCTTATAGGATTTGCTCTGTACGCACGGGTTGGGGTGGGGTTTCACTACTTAATGTTCCATTGGGAATAGTAAGTACATGTTTTTTTTTACAAAAACTATATATATTTAAAAATCTATATATCCTCAATTACATATATAATTAAAGGAATTTTATAAAAAAATTCTAAAACCTCCCATAAATTTTACAATAATATAAACATTATTGATGTAATTTATTCCTTATTTAAGAAGTCATGCCCAAGCATTTTTACTTAAAATATATGTATTTAAAAATTAAAATGCATATTCTATTCTTAACAATTTATTAAATGCTTAGAAACTCTATTTTTTAATAATATATAATAAATAAAATAAAATAAAATAGAAAAATATAAGGGGTTTACATCCTATCCAACTTAAAGAAATTTTGTTCTCGAAATTAAATCTAAGATGGGTTATGCAATACGAAGGAAAATGAAACAAATATATGAAAATTGTACCATGGTTTTCGAAGAGATGAGGGTAGCGGTTTCGAATGTCGTCTTCATGCTCCCAGGTGGACACTCCAAGCGAGTGATGCTTCTATGCTACGTGAACCAATGGGATGGATTGATTCTGCAACACCATCACTCGACGATCAAGGATACATACTGGCTGCTCTTGGTATGACATGCTCGGACCAATGGTGATATCGGAGTGATCAAGCACATGACTGTTGTCTGCCATGTATCTCCTCCGCTGTGACACATGGAATACGTCATGTACTCCCTTTAGTGACAGTGGCAATGCCAATCTGTAGGCAACTTGTCCAACTCGTAACATGACAACAAAAGGGCCGATGTATCTTGGACTCTACTTGCCATATCCTATGAATCGAATCATACCTCTAGTGGGGGATATCTTCAGGAAAATATGGTTGCCTTCCTTGAACTCCAAGGGTCGACGACGGTGATCTGCCCACTACTTCTGTCTATCATGTATTGTTCGCAGGTGGCCTTGTTGTTAGCCCATTGGTCATGGTCAAACTTGATTTTAATAATTGATCAAACTCTGTCTCAATATAAGGGCGACTTAAAGATGTTTTGGACTCTTGGATACTGCCAAAGAATAGCTATACGATATGTTCAAGACCGAAGCTGTATTTGCCATTCGAGTCTGTATTTCCTTTATGCAATGTAATTTTTACTTTTATTGAGTCTAGAAATACAGTGTACACCGAGTCGTACTGGCAAATAGGCTATCCTAAAAATGTTTGCAAAATATCCCATGTTTTGAAAAGTAGTCCCCTATTTATAAAAAGCTCCTAACTGCTTAAAAGAATTTCAAAGAGACCAAAAATCAATTTGCGAAAACATTGACTAAAACCTGACAGAACTCGATCAGAGTTCGGTCCAAGTTTGGCCAGAGTTCGGTTAGTGACCGTTTGATTTTCGAACGTTTGAAAACTTGGTTTCCCTTCAGTTACGGACCCCAATGAGATTTTCTTATAGAGTTCTGTCCAAATTTTGCCTGAATTCTGCCAGAGTTCTGCATTTAGAAAAACTATAAATATAGAAGGATTTCGATCATTTCAATTCACTCATTCACTCACTTTCATCTCTTCTCTCTAAAGCCTATTGTTCTATTCCAAAGAGTTCTAAGCTTTAATTTTCAAATCCCAAGCCAATTACAATCCTCTAATCAATTTGCCAGTACGGTATGGTCTAGAAGCTTCAGAGCGATTGTAATCAGAGGCTTGATTGAAGAAAGTCTCTTCACAATTGAAGTTAGTCGAGTACTTCGTATCAAAGCTCGCGTTTGTAGAAGTTGTAAGGACTTCGTATGAAAACTTACGGTATTTTCCAATAGTGGATTCAACTGGAAGCTAAAGTTCTTCCGACTGGACTAGTCCTCACAAGAGGGAAACCAATATACATCGCTGTCTTTGCATTTGCTTTCTAATCTCTACTTTTATAGTTATTTCCTTGTGATATATATATATATATATATATATATATATATATATATATATATATATATATATATTTCTCTGTGATCTTGCTGCTAACTTTTTTAATTAGCTATATTCCATTGCCTACTCTATTCACCCTCCCTCTAGAGTATTGTGCTTTAAAAATTTGTTCCTACAATTGGTATCAGTACAGGTTTATACAAGTAAAGCAAGATAACTTTGTAGTTATAATTTTACTATTCTTAACTGTTACATAGATCACAGCACAACACATGACAAATGTAAAGTTCACAAGTGAAGGCCAAGCCACAAACAGACCTCCTCTATTTGACGGTACAAATTATACCTATTGAAAAACACGGATGAGTTTCTTTTTGAAATCTCTAGACTTTAAATTATGGTCTATAGTTGTTGATGGCTACAAAAAATCTTCTCGTATTCTTATTGAAGATGTTTTGGTTGAAAAACTGCCTAATAAGTATACTAATAAGGAAAAAAAAGACCAGTCTTGACGCATGTGCTACTAACACTTTATTTTGTGCCTTAGACAGGACTGAATTTAACATGATGTCTATCTGCACAACATCAAATGAAGTATGAAAACTTCTTGAAGTAACCCACGAAGGTACGACGCAAGTCAAGGAGTCAAAGATCAGTAGACTTACTCAGGAGTATGAGGCGTTCAAGATAAAGCCAAATGAATCTGTCACCCAAATATTTACGAAATTCCTGGATATTGTAAATCATTTATCATCATTAGGCAATGACTACAGTAACCATGAGAAGATTCATAAACTGCTGCGAGCTCTCACAAAGAATTGGATTCCAAAGGCTTCAACAGTTATTGAAGGGAACGACCTCTCAACAATGTCTCTTGAAAACACTCATAGGTAAGCTACTCACCCACTAGCTAGAATTTTAAGACTTTGAAGATGCTACACCAAAGAAGAAGTCAAAGAAGTCGATCGCTTTCAAGGCTCAACATAGAAGAACTGTAGAAGATGATTCCGACGACAGTGACTCTAACACCGAGGATCAAGCTTTTATGGTGAGAAAATTTAAGAAGTTCATGAGATTCAACCGAAGAACAAAGGACAACAACAGCAACAGCAATAACAACGATGAAGATCCTTTTTGCTATGGCTGTAAGAAGAAAGGACATATAAAAAAGGACTGTCCAACAACATCATCATCAACCTGTAGAAAAAATAGCAAATATGACAAGGGCTACCTGAAGAAGTCTATATCCCGAAGATATGCCAATACAAGCATATGGCATGAAAGTGAAGCTAGCGACTCAAAGGACGAGCAATCAGATGACGCTACAAATGTATGCTTGATGGCATACAATCAGGTAACCACTAACCCCCTATTTGATACTTATGATGATTTTACCTTTGAGTAACTAGGAGAAGCCTTTACTGACCTCTTACGGGATTACAAAAGACTGCGTAGTAAATATCATACCTCTAAGAAGGTACTCAAAGAGTATAAAGGTGAAATAGGAAGACTTACCGACCTACTAGCTAAGGTTAGAAGTAGTAATTATTCTAGTAAGGAATGTGAGATTTCTTCTGTTAAACTGTTATTACATGAGACCCAAAGACTATCCGAAGAGAAGGACAAGACCATTACCCAATTAGAGGAAGACTTAATCAAAGAGAAGAAAATTCTCCAGCAAGCTACTATTAGAAATGATGCACTCACTGCTAAATATAGCTTGTTATATGACACCTCCAAAAAGTTAAAAATTAGGATAGGAAAACAACCTGAAGTTGATGCTTCCTACCCTAACACGTGTCACTTACCGAATCATCGGAACACCGTCAAACCCAATACTGTCAGACCTCATCAAACCAAACCATTGCTCAAGAAGACAAATAGACATGTATTCTTTTACACTAGAAAACCTAGACCTACCAATAATGCACAACACTCTGCTTTCAACACTCAGCATGCTAGCTGTCACTATTGTGGCACCATTGGTCATATTTCTTCTTCATGTAGAGTTAGAAAGATTGTTGATTTGAAAATATGTGCATGGATACCAAAAACTAACATTCTAGGACCCTACAAGAAATGGGTACCAATATTTTCATGTGCAAATCCTTTTGTAGGTAAAACGCCCTTCACATGCTAAAAGTAAATGGATCCTCGACAGCAGTTGCTCATGACAAATGATCGGTGATGCTTCATTATTCGCAACACTGTCAGAGAAGAAAGAAGGATATGTCTCCTTCGGTAATAATTTGAAAGGGTACATAATTGGTATTGGAAATATTGGTAAGGCTTCCTACCCATTGATTAAAGATGTATGTCTAGTTACCGTGCTAAAACATAATCTACTCATCATAAGCCATTTAGCTTATCACGGTTATGGCATTAACTTTGTCAAAGATAAATGTACTATAGTTGATAGCTCAACTGGTAGTATTATCTTTGAAGGTATCATGGAAGATAATATATATGTTTTCTATCTGTTAGAAGATGCTAACAAAGCAGGTAAATGCTTGATGGCCAAAAACAATGAGAGTCAACTATGGCACATGAGACTCAGTCATGTAAACATGAACACAATTTCAAGACTATCCACAAAGAAGCTGCTACGAGGCTTACCGGATATTTCTTTCAAGAAGGATACGGTATGTAGTGAATGTAAAAAGAACAAAGCTACCCGATCCGCTTTTAAATCCAAGAATGCTGTAAGTACCACTAAACCTCTACAATTGCTGCAGCCTAGGTGGTAAGTTATATGCATTTGTAATAGTAGATGATTTCTCTAGATACAAGTGGATATATTTTCTTGCACGCAAGAACGATGCATTATCAGAATTTGTCACCTTTTGCAAGAAGGTTCAAAATGAAAAGGGTTTCATGATCCCTCATATTCGAAGCGATCATCGCAGCAAATTTGAGAATGTAGAGTTCAAGCAATTTTGTGACACACACGATTATTTGCATGAGTTCTCTTGCCCTAGGACTCCACAACAAAATGGAGTTGTGGAACGTAAGAATAGTACTCTATCCGAAATAGCTAGAGTAATGTTAAATCAGTTTAGTCTACCTAAATACCTATGGGCTGAAGCTGTAAATATAGCGTGCTATGTTCTCAATAGGTTTCTAATTCGACTTATATCGAAGAAGACTCCATATGAATTATGGTTTGATAGAACTCCCTCTATTTCTTATTTCAAAGTATTTGGTTGTAAATGCTTTATTCTAAATACTAAAGATAATTTGAAAAAAATTAATGAAAAGGCCGATGAAGGTATATTTTTAGGTTATACGGCGAAGAGCAAAGGGTACAAAGTCTTCAATAAGAGAACGATGATCATTGAAGAATCAATAAATGTTGAATTTGATGAGCTCAATCAATATTTTGTCGATGATGGTGATGAAGACATAAGTACACCTAGTATTGCTCCTACAGAACCCTCACACAAAGCACCAACTGTGTCTTCAAGCAAATCACATATAGAACAAGAAGTCGAAACCAGCAATCCAGAGGATATGCCAAAAGAAATAAGATTTTTGGCAGACCATCAAAAGGACGTGGTAATTGGTGAGATTACCAGGGGTGTAAGTACTCGTTTCTCTAGTAAAGATATAGCTTCCTGTGTTGCTTTTATTTCACAGCTTGAACCAAAAAAATTGAAGAAGCATGTAGTGATAATTTTTTGTTAAATGCTATGTAATAGGAATTGAACCAATTCGAACGGAATCAAGTTTGGGAACTTATTCTTATGCCCATTGATCATCCGGTTATTGGCACCTGCTGGGTATTCCGAAATAAACTGAATGAGAATGGTTTAGTGACTTGTAACAAGGCTCGACTCGTAGCTCAAGGATACAATGAAGAAGAAGGTATCGAATACGACGAGACTTATGATCCAGTTATGAGATTAGATTCCATTCACATGTTATGTGCATTTGCATATTTTTATAATTTTAAGTTATTTCAAATGGATGTTAAAAGTGCATTTTTGAATGGTTTTATTGTGGACACACACAAAAAAGAAAAAAATGATGTCTTTTCTTATTGGCGCAAGGCACCACAAATCGAGTACGCCTGAGAGATCCTGTGCTGAGGATCCCCGAGTATAAAAAGAATTCTGGCGAATGGGACAATGGAGATCGAGCGACAATTGCTTCTTTGCTCCGTTGACACTCCGATTACAAAAGTGGAAGAAAACCTAAAAAATTGCTAACTCTCAGCTCACTGGCAAGAAGTACAGCAATTTGGCTCTTGAAACGCTCTCCGTTCTGTGCTTCGAAGAGGTATGAGACCCCTTTTTATAGTCATTTTCGTGCTGGAATGATGTTATGCGCCCATATGAGAAAATAATTTCATGTGAGCGTATAGTCCTACTTTGGGCGCATAGAGTGTAGGCGTATGCAGACTGCGTGATCGTGGGTTGATCGTGGAGTTAACGTGGCTGCTTACTTCAGTGAACGATTGCTCGTGGAGACTTACGTGGTCGTATGCTTCGGTGCACGTTTGATCGTGGGTTTAACCGAGTCGAGGGCTGTCCTGACTTGGGCGCATAGCCTAAAACAGGGCTATGCGCCCCCTCCTGAGGAGTCCAGTATGGGCGTATAGCTTGCTCTGGTGACTTGGGCACATGTGGGCTGTCTTGGCTTGGGCGTATATGTCTTCTTGGCTTGGGCACATATTACTCCCTGGCTTGGGCTTATATGACTCCATGGGTTGGGGGCATGGTTGTCAAGATTGCTGAAATTTTCATGCTTCTACAAGACCCCCTACAAAGTTTTTGATACTTGAACGAGTTCGAAATACTTTGAAAGAAGCATGGATCGTCTTCTCGTGATGCAGTGGGCGCATAGCATAGCTTTCCTTTTGGGCGCATAGAGTTTGGCTAGACTGTCAGAGAGATGGCTGTTGAGATCTTCCTCGAAAATTTGAACTGACAGATTCATCGGAGTGAATTTGAAGAGGTCCATCCTTCATGCATTATCTACGTCAGCAAGTGGTAGTCGCATAATATGCTAGAGACTGGGTCTTCATGTGAGCGCATGAGTCATAGTAGGCGCATAGGCACATATGAGTAGTGGGCGCATAGGCACAAAGGAGTAGTGGGCGCATAGTATTTGGCCTATGCCTATAAATAGGCCGTGAAGAGAGAGAAGATTCATTACTCTCTTTTTCTTCAAAACTTTCAAAAGATTTTTCATCTCTTCTCTGCACGAACCATGTCTTCCAAGGCCGCCAAGAGATCTGCGAAGGGCAAGAGGGCTGCACCGAGTGGCTCTCCTCCTGCGACAGCATCCTCGCTAGTCTAAGACCCGATCCTGGGTGAGGCTACGCCTCAAAATAAAGTCTTGAGCGTTAATTTGCGACGCTCAGACATTTCCTCTGCCTGAGCGCACATGTCCAAGGCAACATGTTTCTGTGAGCATTCATATGCGCCCACAGAAGCATACGCCCATACTGTGGTGTGTTATGTGCCCATATGCTGCTGCATGTTATGTGCCTATATGCTACTGCATGTTATACGCTGACATGCTACTGCATGTTATGCGCCTACATGCTGTTTGTATGTTTATGCGTCCATATGCTGTTTGGGCACATAATCCCTTGGGCGCATAGCCCTTTGGGTGTATAGGATTCCTCCAGTACTTTTTTTGTTGCAGATTCTGAGTCTGACTTTCTCTTCTGTCTTTGCAGTTAACATGTTTGTCCCAAAACTTGGTAGAATCCCTTTCGGCTCTGCTTGCCAAGTCCTCGGCACAAGCCTCATAACCAACATGGTCAGCAAGGTTCAGGCCAAGATCAGTCATAACCAGCCTACGGAACAGACGCTCGCCATACTTGAACAGGACAAGACCTTCCTGAAGCAGATGATTAACGATGAGAAGCTCTAGCTCGGAGGGGCACGTCGTTTCAAGAAGCCGTACTTCCTATTCGGTGACAGTGTGGGGTTCGAAGATGGTGAGATGATACGTTTGAGAAGCCCACTGGTGGTCAGGTTGAACAATCAGAGGATATGGCTACCGTTGATGGAGCATCAGTATCCTTTGTTTGCGTTCAATGTTTTAGCCGTGCGGTGTCAGATGAAATGGGAGCTAACCCCTGAGCTCCCCGGGATCATCTCCGGAAGAATACATATCGACTTGGAAGATCGAAAGAAGGACACTTTCAAGTGTGTCAGGGGCTCTACATCTTACTCCACGAGGGGGCTGCAACCTGGTGCCGTAAAAAACAACATCCCGACTGACCTCCACCCTTATGCTTCTGACACGTTTTGCAATCTGATAATGTCGGGGGACGTATCGTATCCCGTGGGGAAGATGCGGATGGAGGGCAGAAGGTATCCAGTTTTATTCTGGAGCAACCTCACTGACTGGGTGCTTTCCACGTATGAAGCTACTTTGAAGACTGCTGGCCTTTTTATGCTGTTAGGGCCACCAAATATGGCAAAAGGTCAAATAGCCAATGTTTATCTCCTTAGCGGAGTTATACAACCTTCATACTTGTACATTCTTTACTCCGGGCGGAGAGATGGGATTGGCTCTCCACGTAATACAGGAAGTGTCGATGCTTCCTTGGGGCACAGAGCCGTATGAAGAGTACGTGCCTTTTGATGAGAAGCTCCGAGACCTAGAGAATGAGAACTCCGAGATGATCGAAGTATACAAGGAGTTATTTTGCCACCTCCTCATCTGTCATAGGATCAACAAGAAAGGAAGGACCGAGGGGGCCAATCCCCGTACAAGAGCTTGGACGGACTACATCTTCGTTCAAGGAGAACGAAAGGATTTGGCCTCTTTTTTAATTTTAAAACCTATGACCAAGTCCGAGATAGAAGTCCGGATGGCAGATTATGATACAGCGGATACTGAGGACAGTGATAATCCTGAAGGAAAGTCCCCGATCGACCACTACTTTCGTCAAGCTGAATATCCGTTGTCGGAGAAAGCCATAATGGCAGCTTTCTTGATGATCTGGCTTCGTGACTGTATAGTCCCTGGGGGTTCAGGGACTATTGGAAGAATGAGCCGGAGCATAATACTTTCGGCTGTGAAGTTGGTATTCGGATACCGGCTTATCTTGCTTCCCGCGATGGTCTGTGCCACTAAACGGGGTCTCCGAGATTTTGTTAGAAATGCGGTGACTCCTGACGGCAGAACCAACTTCGCCCGGACTGAACTTCCATATCATTTCTTGATAGGGTAGCTGTTGCTGCACTGTCCTACCTTGATGAACATTGGGCCAGCGGCGGACTCTTTGGAGGGAGACGTCTTTTTTCATAGATTTCGTGATGTTGACTGGGCCATCACTGGTGTACCTGCTTGCAGAAGGGCTTTAAGCTTCTTGCAGAACTATGAGTTCTTCAAGGTATCCCTTCCGTCCGGTAGTAGGAGTGCAGGAGATACTTTAGTGGATGAGGGAGTTCATACCACTACATTGAGTGCTGGGGCATTTCACTGGCTTCAGTCTATTAGGCCATCGCATTTGGTGCTCAGAAACAGGAACCATGCATATCTGGAGCCATCCTTGTCGAGTCGTTTCGCACGGCAGTTTGGCTACAGCCAGCTCCTTTTGGGAAATGCTAGCCCACATTTGGAGTCAATAGGCAGCATAATTGACGGGGCGCGTGCCGAGATATATTACAACGTCGGATGCACGGGGGTAATCTTTACTTTGCCCGCAGATAAGCCCGAGACCCACCTGTGCTATGCTGCCGCCAAGTTTTATGTTCAGATCAATACCTTTCACCCCCGGTATGATCGTGAACAGAGCTTGATATTGGGGACTCGGTTTGGCCTCCCTTCTACAAAACGAGCCCGAGAGGCGCCGAAGGGCCGTAAGAAGGAGAGCGCTACTCCAGCCGTGAAGCCAGCCGCAGCACCACGACCGAGGGCTACGTTAGGGAGCCGGCAGTCCCTCTAAAGGAAGACACGAAAGATGATTCTGCTCTTCCCAATCCTCCTCAGAAGAGAAAAGCTTTAACTGAATTGGCCCATGAGCCAACTTTTAAGAGGAAGAAGAAGACTATTTCCCTGAGGAGAGCCAAGGAAGTGGGTGCTGCCTCACCTCCCTTGAGAAGGTCTTCCCAGCAAACTGGAAGAAGTGGAACGGCGTTGCGGGCCGTTACCATTCGGGAGGTAGATCACTTCATAGACTCCATAGCCATTTTGGTCAAGCCATTAGAAGCTTTCTCACCCTTACATTTGTCCTTTGCATAGGACTCTGAAGCTGCAGCTACGGAAGGTGCCTCCTCGTCTGAGGAAGTGGACGTGACAACAGTGTCCCCTCCTTATCCTCGGCCGGCAGACGACGTTCAACCTTCCCCAGTCAAGGAGGTTGAATCAAAGGATGATCAGGGCGAATACCCGAATTATGGTGGCAACCAGAATGCCAGTCCTTCTTTCGATATCTCCTTAGGGGCAATGTCTGAAATCGGGGCCATAATGAAAGAGTTGGACAAGAATCAAGTCCAATCATCTCACCATCCCGCGGGTACGTTATCTTTGTACCTCTCTTCGGATGAGATTTTTTGACTTCGATTTGCGTGCTCCTCATGAGGCTGACTGCCACTGTATATTCCCTTATAGACAAGAAGAAGGAACCACTCGTAAAGATAGCCCAAGGCATTAGGGGAGAAAAAGAGGTTGTCCCTGGTTCCTCTAAATTTGCTGGTACGGAGGGATCTGTTAGTAAGCCGACATCGGCTACAGAAAGAGAGGTTGAACAGCCTACTGTAGTGGCTGTTGCTGAATATGCTCCCAGTCCAGCTGGGACCGTGGAAGATACCCAGCCTGATGCTGCTCGAGGCCACGATATTGTTCTTCTTGAACAACCTGGGCCTGCTCTCGGTTTTCCTGAAGCCAAGACCTATGACTTAGCCCAAGTTGGCGCTGAGCATGCTGAAGGTACGAACTTACAACTCTTTTTAATTCCCTCCTTTTGTTACTGATACATATATTGTTTTCTTGTCAGGTTCAGCTTTTTGTCAGTCATCTCTTCCTGGAGTGGAAGATCCTCATCAAGCTTCCTTCCTGAGGACCTCCGCCGAAGATGACGAGATATCTTAGGAAGTCATCAAAGCTTTCTATTATGTCCTGACAGTAAAGCTTCCTGGAGTTCTGAATTGGAACACCACCTTTGGCCCTGTGAAGGCTGTTGTTGAATGCCAAGCGACGGCCCTTGAGAGCATCGTCGGCTATGAAGAGCGGGCTAATGCTCTAAGGAGGGTTTAGAATGATCTGGAGGGTCAGGTGGCCAGATTCTGGGATGCCAAACAACGGAGCCCGATGTCGCTGTTCCGTACAGAAGATGAGGCTTTAATCGCAGCTCTCATGGAGGAAGGGGCTACTTTCCAAGCAAGAAATGATGCCCTCGCTCAAGAGATCAGTGAATTGGCTAATCAGTATGAGTAGTTCAACGCTGCGAGTGAGGCACGTGCTGCTTCAAAGAATGAGCTGGCTGCATAGATTACTGAGAAATATAATCACATTGTACGGATCCAAAGTGAATTGATCAACTGGATGCCAGCTTGAGGACAGCAACGTCTGAACAGGAGGACTATTCGGCTCAGGCTGCCATGGCCGCCACAACTTCTGACCACTTAAAAGAACAGCTGGTGAAGTTGGAGGGAGAGCACGTGAATCTGATCCCCTTCCAGGATTAAGCTACTTGTCAAGAAGAGGCGTGCCACCGTGCTACCGCGAAGTTCGAAACCGAAATTGCGGCTCTAAGGGATAGTATCAATCAATTGTGTATCCCTTAGATTTTCTCTTCTAATAGGCTCAATTAGCCGTCAAGACTCCTGTATCTTTTTCTTTTCTCTGTCTTTTGATAGAAGTTTTTAATAAAGAATCTTTTGGCTTTCAAAATTCATGAATAAAGTTTGTGAAATATCAGAACTAGAGGTAATGTGGACGTAGTAAGGATATTTCTGGTAGGTATTCCGCTGAGAAATTTGATGTTGACTTATTATCCATTTTATATTTAAGGTTCTTGAATATAGATAATAAGTTGAAAGAAGCTGCTAATAGAGGTAACGAGGATGTAATAGTAGAGGATATTCTATATCTGACCAGAGGTAATATAGACGTGGAAGGATATATAACATTAGGTGGGAGTGGATAATTCAGAGTTAATATGGACCTGATTATACTTAATGAATGCTTTCCTCTGAGGTTATGTGGACGTGGCAAAACGTTTCTTAATCGTCCCACTAGGGAAATAATTATCAAAAAATAGTTAAGAGGTAATATGCACGTGACTTGTTTTTGTCAGACCGAGTTTGGGCAGAGTCAAAGATGAAAATAATTCTACTAGGAAATCTTTTTAGAGGACCTATTATCCATGGCGTATTCAAGACTCTTGAAATATGGATAATAGTTAAATAATTTTTTTGAATCACATAAACATTGTACTGTACATTTACATGACTGATAATATATGAACACTGTTTACAAAGGTTACACATAATATTTCTTTAGGAACTTGCCGTTGATCGGCATCATGAGCAAGTCACCGTCAAGTTTGGTTTGTCGATATGTACCGTTAGAATATACTGATTCTATAACGAAAGGACCTTCCCATTTAGGCTAGAATTTTCTTTTTGTCTTGTACGTCATGACCATTGGTCTTCTCACTGCTAAGACCAGATCACCAACTTGGAAGATTCTTTCCTTCACCTTTTTATTAAAGGCTCTAGAAAGACGTGCTTGGTATAGGTCAATACGCTGCTGAGCTAATAAGCATTTTTCGTCTAGCACTTCGAGTTCTTGTAGTCGCAGATGGCTTTCTTCTGCAGTCAACTCACTGGCTAAGGCTACTCGAAAAGAAAGAATCTGGATTTCTAGGGGAAGAACTACTTCGCTCCCATAAACCAGAGAGAATGGCATACTGCCTGTTGGAGTCCGGACCGTTGTACGATAGGCCCAGAGACATTCGTCGAGGTTCTTATTCCAATCGCGCTTATTTGAAGACACGAACTTTTTAAGAAGTTTAATGATGGCCTTATTGAAGGCTTCTGCTAACCCATTAGCCACTGGATTATAGGCAGTAGAGGCTACATTCTTGATTCGATTCTTATCGCAGAACGGATAGAATGCATGGCTCACAAATTGTGGACCATTATCATGGGTAATCCTGCGAGGTAGGCCGAAGCGATATATAACGTGATGTTTGATGAAACTGATCACGTTCGACGTCTACACTTTGGTGAGCGGTATAGCTTTCGCCCATTTGGAGAAGTAAACGGTTATAGCTAGGATGAACCGATATTCTCTGGAAGATGGCAGGCTGATTAGGCCTATGAGTCCATATCCAGGCTTTAAAAGGCCAAGATGCTGCTGTCGGGTATAGAAACTCTGAAGGTTGATGAATGAAGTCGGCGTGGAACTGACAAGTCCTACACTTCTTTGTATATTCAACAGCATCTGCTATCATCGTGGGCCAATAATAATCCATTCGTCTAAGGCGATCTTGTAATTTGGGGCCTGGTTGATGTGCACCATAAACTCCGCTGTGAGTCTCACGGAGTGCATGTTTAGCTTCTGTGTCTGATAAACTTCGTAACAGTAGCCCATCGTAAGAGCGTCGGTACAGCATTTTGGTAGTTGTATCATTGTAAAATCTGAGGGATCGCCTTTGGACAGACGCTGCTTTCTTTGGGTCCTCAGGGAGAATTCCATAGATGGCATAGTCCATGAAAGAAAATCTCCAGTCTTTAATGTTGACGTTTATTTCTGTTGCGTAACTGTGATGAATATACAAGGCATCTTTCATACATAATAGTTCTCGACTAGACACTGTGATCGAATGCTGAGTGTTGACATGAGCGGTCAGGGAAGCAGCAAGACCGGCCAAAGCATCTGCTTCTATATTCTATAATCGAGGGACGTGCTCGATGAAGAATTCAACAAAAGTAGAAGCCAATTCGATTGTCGCTTTGTGATATAGGATGAGGTCTTCATGACGAACTTTATAATCCCCTCGGACCTGACTAACTATTAGCTTAGAATCGCCGTAAGCTTCTAGATAGTCAACTTCCAGTTGTTTTGCCAGATAAAGGCCGATCAGTAGGGCATTATATTCGACTACGTTGTTAGTACAGGGTTCCACGAGAGAATATGCACGGTGTATAACTAGAACATTCGCCACAAGCACGATGCCTACTCCGTCCACGATATTTCCTTTAGGTCCTGTTCTTGATGTACCGTCAAAGAACATTCGCCAAATGGAGATTTTCTCAGTTGCGGTGTTAGACTCCACTACTTCATCGGGGATTTTATCGTAGAGTTTGGAAGATTCTGGCACCGGATGAGCTGCTAGAAAATTAGCTAACGCTTGGCCTTTTACTGCCTTCCGAGGGACGAATAACATACCGTATGGAGTCAACAGCATTGCTCATTTAGCTAAACGGGAATTGAGCGAACCCGGTTTAGTCATGAGTATTTTGAGAGGATTGACTTTAGATATGATGCGGATAGTCTGCCCAGACATATAGTGGCATGTCTTCTGGATAGCAAATACCAGTGCGAGACATTCCTTTTCCACATGTGTGTATCTGTGCTCGGTACCCACCATCGTACGGCTGAGGTAGTAGATTACATGTTCATGGCCTCCTTCATTCTTCTGAGCTAATAGGGCACCAAGGGAATGATCTGTAGCGCAGACATATAGTAAGAAGGGCTTCCCCATTATTGGAGCCACCAATACTTGGGGGCTTGTGAGATACTTCTTTATGTCGTCAATTGTGCGTTGACATTGTTCAGTCCAGATGAAAGATACTCCTTTCTTCATGAGCTGAGTAAACGGTTGACACCTTCCAGAAAGGTTTAAAATGAATTGTCTGATGTAGGCTAGCCTTCCTTGAAGTCCGCGTAGCTCTTTAAGGTTTTTGGGGGATGCATATCGAGGATAGCTTTTATTTTCTCCGGATCAAGATGTATACCCTTTGAAGTGATAACAAAACCAATGAACTTGTCGCTGGAGACTCCTAGAAAAGACTCGGTTGGATTCATCTTGAGTTGGTGTGCACGCATTAGTTCAAATACTGTTCTCAAGTCTTGGAGGTGGTTGCCCTTGAGATGACTTTTAACTGCGATATTATCTACGTAGCATTCCACTGTTTTGCACAAATGATCGCAAAAAATTATGTTCATGGCTCGCTAGTATGTCGCCCTATATTTTTTAATCCGAAGGGCATCACCGTATAGCAGTATACCCACAATGGTGTTCGAAAAGATGTGTGTTTCTTATCGTCGGGGAATATCTTGATCTAGTTTTGGCCTGAGAACCCATCCATGAAGGACATCCGCTCGAAGCCACAAGTATTGTTGATCATTACGTCGGTGATCGGTCGAGGGAACTCATCTTTCGGGCATGCAGAATTCAAATTGCGGTAATCGATACAGACTCGAACTTTACCATTCTTTTTCATAACTGGCACACTATTAGCGACCCAGTCAGGATGTTATTCTTCGCGAATGAACCCGCTTGAATTAAGCTTCTTGATTTCACTCTCGATGGCCTCCATGATATATGGTCGGAATCGTCGTTGTTGTTGCTTCACTGGCTTAGATTTGGACGAGATATTTAGGCGATGCATAGCAACTTTAGGGTCCAAGCCTGGCATGTCTTCATAGCTCCATGCAAAGACGTCAATGTATTCTCTTATAAGCTGTATATGAGATTGTCGTTCTTCGCCAGATAGACTTTTGCTGATGAAGATTGGTTTAAGAGATGATTTATCTCCTAAATTAACTTGGACGACTTCAACTTCTGTAGGTGGTTCACATTATTCAAAACGTAACTCCCACCTACTATATATCTTTTGAGCCCATTGTTCAAGATCGATCGATTGGACATCGTTTACAATTTGGTCAATTGACACCATATTGACGAACAAAGTTGCTTTGAACATGTCTCCAATGCTAGAATCTGAATCCCAGAGGCAGGAATCAGAAGAATGAGAACAACGAACTGCTTCGATGTCTGATCCTTCAGGAGTTGTTGGAGGAGTGACGTAACCCAAACCAGCACCGTTTTATTGATAATAGTTCTCGGGTTTGCTGGAAGGAGCAAAGTGACATATTGGCAATCGTCATCCCTGACCGTAGTTTATCCCCTGGTCGCTTTTTATATCATATCCCATGTTCTGGATGATATTCTTGGCCTACCAACTATATTAAAAAATTATATTTTCCCAGAGTCATAGTCATCTTCAATGTGGTGATTGGGAGAAGTAGAGTCCAGAATGAACTTTTTTTGCCAATTATTCGACCGAAGATGATCAATTCTTCACCCTTATTTCTAGCTGGAACGATGAAGTAGTGGATGTCTTCTGGCCAGACTTTTTCCCGTAGATGAGGCGTCGTGACCGACATGCAAAGATTTGGTCCTATGCCGTGCTCTAGGGCGTATATCGTATCTATGTACTGGTTTACAGATTGGTAAACATCAGAGTAATTCAAAGATAAACCTTTACTTAAAAAATATGCAAGTTCTTCTTCAGGGATAACATCATCCACTGATGGTACATTATTTTGAGTATTGATATACCCATTGAGAGGATCATTGTCTGGAACGTGAGCCACAAACTTGGCCAAGTTCGCCACATAGGGTAACTCTTCAGGATTAGGAGGACGGACTTCAGCCGGTTCTACCTGAGGTATTTTTTAGAGAGTGATGGTCAATGGTTTGAACTTATCAGGATTCTTCTTTTTAACCCAGATTGTGAGAGGCTTTGGCGTACTTTTGGAGTAGTACGTCCTTTGACTCGAATAATCAGGGGACCATCATCGGCAGATGAACTCACTTTAGCTTCATCGTCAGCCTCGTTATCATCGTCTTTGGGAGGCTGAGATTGATAAAGTACCGAATCTCCATAGTAGGCTTTAATGCCTTTAAAAGGATCGACATTGGCAAACTTCGTCTTCACGATGCCATCACCGTTGACATACTTAAAGCACTGGTGAAGTATAGAAGGAACGATCATGTTCTCGTGTGTCCATGGACATCCCAACAAGACGTTGTAGGATACATTGGCGTCGATTACATAGCAAGAAACCTCTGTTCGGAGATCACCAATCTGACACTTGAGACGGATCTTGCCCAGCGGGTGGCTTCTACCAGCATTGAAAGCCGTGATAGTTGTATTGGTTGCAGATAGCTTGTGCAGAGGGATTCCTAGAATTTGGAGTAAACTTCTAGGAAAGATGTTGAGGGAGCAACCTGGATCAATATGCATCTGATCCACCTTAATCGCCCCGATATATCCTGTATAGTACAGAGGTCTATCATGACGATTGTTTTTTAGTAGCATGTCCTCCCGTAAAAAGGTGATGTTGGGCACCATTTCCATAGTATTGTGGCAGTGAGGACAGGAGATGGGATCTTCAGCGGGGGATTTGACTTCAGCGAGATAAGAGTCGGCATGTAGTAATGCCTCACAGGTGTATTGGCCAGCTATGCCAGTATGTCAAAGTTGTAAGGCCGATACATGCCTTTGGGAGTTGGCGCCTTCAGAGACTTTTCAAATTGCATCTCCTTCTACTTGGCTTTGTCGGTAGTTGAGGGCTTAGACGAACCGGCATCTGAACTTGTGGGGGAAGCAGGAGCTTGAAAAGGTACTACTTCTTCTTGTGCGGAGTCATAAGTCTGTAGATAAGCCTTCCCAGATCGCATCTTGCAAGATAGAACTTCGTAAATAGGAGAAGACACCATATGGCATGATTTGTATTTCTTGCCCCTCTTTACTTTGGAAGATACCACCACCTGTATCATTTCTTACACAATGTCCGGATGGACCCACATGATCTCACCATGTTCAGTTGTGAGTGGCACCAAAGTTGAGTTGCGAGCTGGCGGCAGGTTGATGACTTCCATTATTACCTTGAGGATTGGGACTACGCCGTCTGGGACTTCTGTGGGAGGAAAGTCACCAAATTGAAGAGAGATCATGTTAGAAGATACGACCTTGTCTAAAGCTTCGAGGTTGATCACTTGGCTGTCGATAAGCTGTTGTATCTTCTTCTTCAGGATGATGCTTGGTAGAGTGGTGCACGTACTGATGATAAAGACAGTACTTGGGATCATTGAGTTGGTTCGTCTCCGCAGGATGTCATGGTGGAGGCAATGTCAGTTTATTACCCTTCGTCAATGTGTGAAAATAGTAATAACATCATCCTCGTCAAAGGAGAAAATCTTCTTAGGTTTGTCAAGAGCGTCCTGAGAATTGGAAGCTTCCTTGGAAGTGTCGACCTTCAAGACTTCTTTCCCTTTACCCCTACGGACAGGGATAGTTTGAGGGTGCTTGCCTTTATCTTCAGATTTGGGTGTCTTCAACCCCAGTAATTCCAGATTAGGGACGTCATTTTTAGCAGCATCAGCGGCCCCAATGAAAGTAGGCCATGTATCGTACTTATGTATGTCACGCCCCGATCCCGCTAGGGTCGTCCGTCTTGCTTGGATCCCTGCGGGATCGATCGTCCTCGCTAAGGCATGATGCCGTGCAAGCCTAAGTTGCGCTTGCACAAGGCCATGTACCTGCACAAAAACAACTAGTCAAGCAAAAACACACGCACGCACCCATTAGTCAAGCATAACACACGCACGCACCCATTGCAGAAAACCAAATGTTGGACACAGAGATTTGAAATGGAAATACTCATTTTATTCATAGCTTGAAAGGAATACAAGTACAAAGCTTTGTAACTCAGATTTGCCTTATAATTTGGCTACAAGATTCTCTTTGAAATACTCTTTTGAAATTAGCCACAATGCCCATACATGATATCCTTTATTACAAGCTGGAATTGAAAGACACCTTCAAAGGAAATGAAAACTGGAAACTTGCAATTGACTGAAAGTAAACTTCGAGGCGATCCACGAGCTCTACTGGGCTAGACGAGCTTCGGTGCCTCACTTGAAATCCCCCTGTCTTCTTTTTCTTCTGAAAAGGATGCCCACAACGTGGGTCAGTACACATCATGTACTGGCGAGCGGCTTTTGGCCGAACTCGCAAATCTCTGCACTAAATCAATATGTTGAGCTAACATTTACTAGTGATCTTTCTACTTGTCTAGGTTCTTTTTAACAATTCATAAGAACATGACAGATAGAATATATCATAGCAACTTACCCTCGCCGGCAGTCATCCCTGCACAAAACCACGTTAGCACAAATTGCATAATGAGTAATTCATGATTCATTCTTGCAGATATTGAAGTTGTCATTCGAGTCATGCAGGTGGACTATTCTACATGTTGGTCCATGGGTTTTCCCCATGATTAGCCGCTGTGACTCTTTGGTTCAGCTCGTCGCTAAGGACTCAGATCGACTCCCATTTTCACATGGAGGCCCTAATCTCTCCTAGGCCGAGCGGTTCCAGGTGCCCCCAGATACCACCCGAGAGACAAATATTTCCTTGTATACAAGTTGTCCGAGACCAAATGCATGCTCTAGCCGTTCTATCAGATGAGACACACTTGGACTTATGCACAGGTATACGACACGTTTGGTTCGTGCCTTCAGGTTTATCTCAACACGTACAAGTTCGTCTGTACATGTCTACATTTCAAGTATACTGATGACAAGCAGATGATCATTCTTATCGAGCAGATAGAGTGGCAACACATATTCTTGCATTTGATTCAATTCAATTATCTTCTCTTATCTTTTGTGGATGTGGTATCGTTGATCATTGGGACAAGGCAACAGAGTAGACTAGAGATCATTTTTCTTAGGCGTACAGATCAATGTCTGTTCGGTTGAAGCAACTCACCGAGATGAATCTTAGTAGAGAGAAGGAGGGACTTCACGCGCCGTTCACGAACAATTCACGCGGCCTACAATGGCACCAACAGTTGATTAGCATACTTCGTCTCTTTCTCTCAAGATTCGGAATGAATGCGAAATGCGATGAAAGCGAACAATGAAAACCAATCATCGAAAACCAACACGAAAACGCATTCATCAAAACCAAGCAGCAAAGAGAAAACATTCAGCAAAACTCTTGGATTCATTTCAATAGAAGCCAATCCATCAATTGGAAAGGTTCATTACATTTCATCCGTGATCAATCGATACCGGCAAAGGTTTCACCAAATACTCAGTTCATGACTGAGTCAACAAGCCGTAGGTATTACATAGTGGACCGCAAGGAGCGGGGCACTACATAATAACCCACCAAGAAAAAGTTTTGTCCTCAAAACTTAAGAAACAAAACTCACCTCCACTATTGTTGCATTCTGGGTCAAGCAACGTGGAGAGATTGAAGACGCGCGCATTAGTCCGCTGCGGCTGGTTGTGCGGATGGTCTCTAAGCGGCGGTGGGCCTGGCAGTTGCCCACGCTCTTCAGTGTCATCTTTATTCTGATCCGTTCTATTCTTTTTCGGGCAATATTTGACTGAATGGCCCTGTTGGCCACAACGAAAACAAGCGTTGTTAGCGGCACGACAGTCCTCTTTGACGTGCCCACTCTTGCCACAGTGACTGCAACTCTGGCCATTCACATAGCGGCAGTCTTCTTTGACATGCCCTCGACGACCGCAGAAGCCGCATACAGGCTTGTTGTTTTGTTCCCCGTCAGTCTTTTTCTCTCCGTCATGATATCTCTTGACGGGCTGATTCCGACTGTTCTGCGCTTTGTTGGACGCTTTCCTCTGCTCGAACTGTTCTACCTGGAGCGCCGCCTCAAAGGCTTGAGAATAGGACTCGCATTCTCGATTCAGCACACTTAACTGGATGTCGTAATTCAGACCTTCCACGAATCGATTTATGCGAGTCTGTTCCGTGGGGAGCCAAGCAGCGACAAAATTTGCCAACTTAGCAAATTCAGATTCATAGTCCTCCACGGACATATCCCCCTGTTTCAGTGTGATGAAGTCATCCTCCATCTTCTTGCTCATGGCTCGAGGCAGATATTGATCGAGAAACGCCTTCTTGAACAAGGCCCACGAGATCTTTCCATTCCTAGCCGTTGCGAGTAGCGCCGGCTTCTTCGCCTTCCACCAGTCCTTCGCCCGCAGCCGTAGGAGCATAACGGCACAGACTACCTTTTTGCTACTTGGAACTCCTATGAACGCGAACAGAGTCTCTATTTTATCAATCCAGTCCATCACCTTGTCGGGTGACGTCCTGCCTTGAAATTCTGGAGGTTTCGCGTCCAAGAAGTCCTTTGGCCTAAAGACAGTGTGCCTTTGCGCCGGCTGGGGCTCATCACCTTCTACGGGCTCGATCTCGGGCGTTCCCGTCTGTTCCGTCGCTGCAGTGGTATTTTGATTTGCCGCAAGCGCCGTGACAAGTTGGGTCAAGGCATCCAACTGCTTTTGTTGGGCAGCCGCTCGGGCCTGGTGTATTTGGTTGTTTTCCTCACTATCCTGCCTTTGCAGCTCCAACATTCTCATGATCCGTTCTATCGGATCGGTCGAGCCAGAGGCACGAGGAGGAGCCATTTCTCTACAAAACAGTATAACTTCTGTCAGTCTCATAAAATATTATGGACTTATTGTATGGGGCATTGGTTTTCATAACTCAAAATCGGGACACTTTTTGAAAGCCGTCAAAGTACTTTATATACTTTTTGAAAACGATATTTGCAAGAGGCCAAGGACGTAAAACTGTGCTCTGATACCACTTTGTCACGCCCCGATCCCGCTAGGGTCGTCCGTCTTGCTTGGATCCCTGCGGGATCGATCGTCCTCGCTAAGGCGTGATGCCGTGCAAGCCTAAGTTGCGCTTGCACAAGGCCATGTACCTGCACAAAAACAACTAGTCAAGCAAAAACACACGCACGCACCCATTAGTCAAGCATAACACACGCACGCACCCATTGCAGAAAACCAAATGTTGGACACAGAGATTTGAAATGGAAATACTCATTTTATTCATAGCTTGAAAGGAATACAAGTACAAAGCTTTGTAACTCAGATTTGCCTTATAATTTGGCTACAAGATTCTCTTTGAAATACTCTTTTGAAATTAGCCACAATGCCCATACATGATATCCTTTATTACAAGCTGGAATTGAAAGACACCTTCAAAGGAAATGAAAACTGGAAACTTGCAATTGACTGAAAGTAAACTTCGAGGCGATCCACGAGCTCTACTGGGCTAGACGAGCTTCGGTGCCTCACTTGAAATCCCCCTGTCTCCTTTTTCTTCTGAAAAGGATGCCCACAACGTGGGTCAGTACACATCATGTACTGGCGAGCGGCTTTTGGCCGAACTCGCAAATCTCTGCACTAAATCAATATGTTGAGCTAACATTTACTAGTGATCTTTCTACTTGTCTAGGTTCTTTTTAACAATTCATAAGAACATGACAGATAGAATATATCATAGCAACTTACCCTCGCCGGCAGTCATCCCTGCACAAAACCACGTTAGCACAAATTGCATAATGAGTAATTCATGATTCATTCTTGCAGATATTGAAGTTGTCATTCGAGTCATGCAGGTGGACTATTCTACATGTTGGTCCATGGGTTTTCCCCATGATTAGCCGCTGTGACTCTTTGGTTCAGCTCGTCGCTAAGGACTCAGATCGACTCCCATTTTCACATGGAGGCCCTAATCTCTCCTAGGCCGAGCGGTTCCAGGTGCCCCCAGATACCACCCGAGAGACAAATATTTCCTTGTATACAAGTTGTCCGAGACCAAATGCATGCTCTAGCCGTTCTATCAGATGAGACACACTTGGACTTATGCACAGGTATACGACACGTTTGGTTCGTGCCTTCAGGTTTATCTCAACACGTACAAGTTCGTCTGTACATGTCTACATTTCAAGCATACTGATGACAAGCAGATGATCATTCTTATCGAGCAGATAGAGTGGCAACACATATTCTTGCATTTGATTCAATTCAATTATCTTCTCTTATCTTTTGTGGATGTGGTATCGTTGATCATTGGGACAAGGCAACAGAGTAGACTAGAGATCATTTTTCTTAGGCGTACAGATCAATGTCTGTTCGGTTGAAGCAACTCACCGAGATGAATCTTAGTAGAGAGAAGGAGGGACTTCACGCGCCGTTCACGAACAATTCACGCGGCCTACAATGGCACCAACAGTTGATTAGCATACTTCGTCTCTTTCTCTCAAGATTCGGAATGAATGCGAAATGCGATGAAAGCGAACAATGAAAACCAATCATCGAAAACCAACACGAAAACGCATTCATCAAAACCAAGCAGCAAAGAGAAAACATTCAGCAAAACTCTTGGATTCATTTCAATAGAAGCCAATCCATCAATTGGAAAGGTTCATTGCATTTCATCCGTGATCAATCGATACCGGCAAAGGTTTCACCAAATACTCAGTTCATGACTGAGTCAACAAGCCGTAGGTATTACATAGTGGACCGCAAGGAGCGGGGCACTACAATGTATACCCAGACAGAACTTTAGTGTAGGAAGGAAATTATGTCGACAAGTATCCATAAGTTCTGAGTCTGGTATACCAAAGGGCATCTTCAATGCTTGTCGCCTGAAGAGTTTGATGAAAGCAATAACAGATTCAGTCCTCCTTTGCTTGGTCTCGATGAGGGTGGGCATACTAACATGCATGCCACTCTCATAAAACCTGTTGAGGAATAATCTCTCCAAATATTTAAAGGTATTAATACAACCGTTTGGCAGACTGCAGAACCATTCAAAAGCTACCCCTTTCAAGGTGCTAATAAACAGCTTTGACAAGAATGGATCATCCCTGGGTAAGTATAGAGTCTGCGTGTTGAAGTATATCATGTGTTGGCGAGGAGAAGTCATCCCGTCAAATGAATTTAGCGTCAGTAGCTTGTAGTTATGAGGGCAAGTAGCATTCTCCCATTTAGGAGGATAAGATTGAGATATCCCCATCTTCTGAAGCTCGTCTTTATGTGAGATGGTATCGAGACGGGCAATAAGAGAATCAATTACATCTTGTTGATTGAGCAAATGTTAAGAAACGACTACTGTACGGTTGTCAGGCGTCGTTGGTGAAGGACCACACCCAACATTTGTAAGATTTGGAGGAGGCACAACGAAATGATACTCTTTCTGTAGTAAAGAAGGGTTATTTCTATGAGCCGAACTAACGTGTGCTAAGATGTTTGGTTGAGGTGGAGGAACAGCCCCAGAAGCTTGGACCGCCATAATACTGGTAAGCATATCAGTGATCTTGGCAAATGTTGTTACAAGACCCTCTAGCCGTTTATTGGTCTGATCACTGGCTTCTTCTGGTCTCTCTCCATCTGCTGTGTATGTAGATAACATGCGAGGATGAACAGAGGAAATAGTTAACTTGTGCTGATACTGTCTGTCTCTGAGTTGAAAAGTCCCTCGTCTTCAGGAAGGGGAGGTAGATAGTCACCGTCAGATTTGGAGATACCATCGTCATCTGGAAGGTTACCCCCAGTGTGAAGGTCATCTGCTTCAGACTCTGAGGGAATACTACACCCAGCTGAGGAATACTACCCTTCAGATGAAACAGCTCGCTGGTTATCTACTGGCAGACTTCTTCTTCTTCTGTTCGCAGAACTGAGAGAAAAAGTTGGGTTCGTGGTCCACCTTTTTTGATTGGGGATCCCGTAAGGAGGACCCCATAAAGCCATATTGGATGAAACATACAGCGACTTTTCATCATCAGAGCGATGCAGTCATTGAAACACCGATTGCTTCTGAGGTACTCTCGTTGCTTTGGAGCAACAACAGTTGATGACAATACTGGTGTACGTATGTATGCCATAAATTGTCGTATCCTCCCTCGCTTTACGCTTATGATTTATCATGTCGCGTAAGTCAGCGGAAGGGAGTTTTGCCTTAAAACCTATGTCGCATGCATCGTCGAGCTTTGCATATGTGTTTATAAGGAAAGTTGGCGCATCCGGACTTAGTTCACGTGCAGGGGCAACCCCCACACCTAAGTTTTGTGATGACCTTAAAGACAGCCCCGTGCTATACGCGTTGGGGCCTTTCTTTTTGCTGTTGGCACATAGACCCTAGAGTCTGTCTTTGGGCGCATGCTTTCCAGAAGTCTTGGCAGTATGCCTGAGCTTCCTGGATGTGGGCGTATAGTATGGGTCAGTAGAGCTTGGGTGCATAGCCTTGGACGTATGACCCTGGGCGCATAATTTTTCGAAGACAGAATTCTTCTGGCCAGAGTTATGCGCCCACACACCCTCTTGGGCGCATAGCTTTGGGCGCATGCTTGGTGAAGCAGCGCTATTTTCTTTCAGTTTCGTCTCCTTCGTTTGTGAGCCTCGTTGAGTTTGCCCAAAGCGTCTAACACTTTAATTCCTGGCATCGTAGTGTTTTCCTTTGCCAAGTATCGAGCGTTGAATAATCTATTATTGATTGCACAAGAGAGAAGTCGCTGGGCTAGTAGAGCCCGGAACTGTATACGCCTTCTTCAAGTCAGGGGCCTCTGTGGTAGAGCTATGCGCCCACAGAGGAGATCCATGCGCCCACGTGGAAGGCCTATGCGCCCATGTGATAGAGTCCTTCGGTTGCATATCTTCTATGACACTAGCAGGATATGCACCACGAGCCTTCGGAAGACAAGTCTTGCGAGACTTGTTTTGCTTCACTGATTTTGAGGGAGTAGAGCCATCCCTCGATAGTATCTCTTCAAATGCCTGCTGTCGAACTTCATGATCAACATCTTCTGAGTGCTCTCCACTTTATCGGTATCAGATTGCATCACCACCTTCTCATCAGAGAAAAAGGTAGTCTCCAGTAGAGTTACCATTTTTGTGGACACACACAATAAAGAAGAAGAAACACTGTCTTTTCTTATTGGTGCAAGGCACCACAAATCGAGTACGCCTGAGAGATCTTACGCTGAGGATCCCGGAGTACAAAAAGAATTCTGGGGAATAGAATGATGGAGATCGAGCGGCAGTTGCTCCTTTGCTCCGTTGACACTTCGATTACAAAAGTGGAAGAAAACCTAAGAAAATTGCTAATTCTTGGCTCACTGGCAAGAAGAACAGCAATTTGGCTCTTGAAATGCTCTCCGTTCTGTGCTTTGAAGAGGTATGAGACCCCTTTTTATAGTTGTTTTTGTGCTGGAATGATGTTATGCGCCCATATAAGAAAATACATTGATTTTCATATGGGCGCATAGTCCTGCTTTGGGCGCATAGAGTGTAGGCGCATGTAGACTGCATGATCGTGGGTTGATCATGGGGTTAACGTGGCCGCATGCTTCGGTGCACGACTGCTCATGGAGACTGACGTGGCCGTATGCTTCGGTACACATTTGATCGTGGGTTTGACCGAGTCGGGGGCTGTCCTGACTTGGGCACATAGCCTGAAATAGGGCTATGCGCCCCCTTCTGGAAGAATCCAATATGGGCGCATAGCTTGCTCTAGTGACTTGGACGCATGTGGGCTGTCTTGGCTTGGGCGCATATGTCTTCCTGGCTTGGGTGCATATTACACCCTAGCTTGAGCGCATATGACTCCCTGGCTTGGGTGCATGTTTGTCAAGATTGCTGAAATTTTCATGCTTCTACATTTATAAATAAAGAATTTTATGTAGCTCAACCTCCAGATTTTACTGATTTCAAAAATCCTGATTATGTTTTCAAATTAAAGAAGGTATTGTACGGTTTGAAACAAGCCCCTCGTGATTGGTACGATCGTCTAAGTTCTTTTCTACTTGACAACGACTTTTCAAAAGGGAAGGTTGATACTACACTGTTTATAAAATCTTTTAATATTAATTTTTTTGATTCAAATTTATGTAGATGATATCAATTTTGGATCTACTGATGAATCACTTTGTCAAGAATTTTCAAAGTGTATGTAGAATAAGTTTGAGATGAGCATGATGGGAGAGCTAAAAAAAATTCGGACTGGAAATCAAACAAACCAACAATGGGACGTTCATTAATCAAGCCAAGTACACAAAAGATTTATTAAAGAAGTTCGATCTGGAAGCAGTCAAACCACTTGGCACTCCGATAGCAACTTCAACCAAGCTTGATATTGATAAACAAGGCAAACCTGTTGACATACGTAAGTATCGAGGTATGATTGGTAGTTTACTTTACTGAACTTCTAGTTGACCTGATATAATGTTTAGTATTTTCTTGTGTGCACATTTTCAAGACAATCATAAGGAATCACATTTGTGTGCGGTTAAGCGTATCTTTCGATACCTTAAAGGCACTTCTTCTGTCGGCTTATGGTATCCCAAAACCACGTCGTTTGACCTAACCGGTTATTCGGAAGCTAATTTTACTGGATGCAAAGTGGATAGAAAAAGTACCAGCAACACATGTCATTTTCTAGGCAAAGCTTTAGTCTCTTGGTCTAGTAAGAAACAAAAATCTGTCGCATTATCAACAATTGAGGCTTAGTATATCACCGCAGGACGTTGTTGTGCACAAATTCTGTGGATGAAGCAAACCTTAGAAGACTTTGGCCTACTATACACACACATACCCATTTTTTGTGACAATACTAGCACTATCAATTTGACTAAGAATCCAGTATATCACTCTCGCACAAAACATATCGAGATTCGACATCTTTTTCTTATAGATCATCAACAAAATAGAGATATCAACCTTGTATACATAGACACAGAGAATCAATTAGCTAACATCTTCACAAAACCACTAGCAGAAGATCGTTTCAATTATTTACGTCAGGAATTAGGAATTTTAGATTTCAATAATATTAATTAATTTTGTTTTATACAATTATTTTTTAATACTCAAAAATTATTTTGAGACAAGCCTACAAAGGGTCTGTCTGTCACCACGACTACGGTGGAAGCGAAGCGGTATTTAATTGTTTCCCGGTGAACTCCCGTTAGCTGGGACGGTACCCCTACAACTAATCTGAAGCAGTCACTGACGAAATTTAATTTACAAAATAATATTAATTAAAATTTAAAATTACTAAACTTAGAATTAAATAATTGAAACAGGATGATGAAATGGATGTGGCCCATAATTTTTTTTATAATTCACCAAAAGAACCCTAGGCGAATTCGGCCCGAGTTCTGTTGGTGGTATATATTTTTTAAGTCAGAACTCGAGGCCCCCTCCTCTTCATCTCTTCCAAAATCCTCTTCACACTGCTGCTGCCGCCCGAGAGCTCCTCCAAACCCTAGAGTTTCTCCAATCCATTGCTTCCAATCCACTTAGAGATTTCCATCCAAATTTTAGATTCGTGCGAAGAATTCTTGTCTCTACAACATACTCGATTTCTGGAAGGTATAACTCTCTCCTTCCATCTCCTTCAAATTCATTAGTTTTAATTCAATTTTGGAAGAAATCCCTAAGAGATTCACTCCTTCCAAGAGGAAGAAGACCAATGCCAATGAAGAGGCATCGGCTTCGAATCCACCAGCGGATTCCCTCTTATCCTCGGTCCAATCAGCCAACAGTGCATACAATGAGTTCTACTTTGTAACCAATGACCAATAATTAATATGGTATAGAGATTTTATCATGCACAACATATGCACTGGCGCCCCGACTAAGTAGACTGTATTTCCTGACCACCGTCCTTACTTTGAGGCATTAGGGTTACACTGACTTGTCACCGAAAAATTCCCTATAGCTACTAATGCCATTAGATTGTTTTACTGCAACTTTGTGTTAGATACTTTTGATGTTAAGACTCGTGTCGGAGGTATTACCATCGAGTTAAATGATGTCTTGTTCACGAAAATCCTTGGTGTTCCTAATGAAGATACCCCACTCGATGATATCACTGATTTCGATTTTTCCGATGGCACGAATCTTCTCAGCTTCAAGAACGATCTTTGTGCACCTGCATGTGTTTGTTCTGGAACATTCAAGGCTGCAAACTTGAACTTGTTTACTATAAATTACATCGCATCATCTATTCCACTATTCTTCCCAAAACTACTTCAAAAGATGATGTTACAAATCTTGAACCACTACAAAAATTCATCAATTTAGCGACGGCTATATCCGTCGATAAATGTAATTATTGATGGATGGTCGATGGATATTTGTTAAAAAAGGTCGTCGGAAAAAGCCTCATCGCTAATTACAATCCGTCGGCAAGTTGTCGCCCAACGATGAATTAGCGACAGACTGCCGTCAATCATACTCGTACAGTTTGCGACGACTCGCCGACGGATTACCGTCAAATCACGTATTAAAAGAAGTAATGACGTATCACTTACCGACGGACATATCCGTCGCTATTTGGTCGGTAAATACGTACCAGAGAGTTTCTGATACACAAATTCTGTCGCCAATCTGTCGCGAATGGTTGCTAAGTTTTAACGGATTCGCGACGGAATACCGACAGAATATCTATCGACCCGGTTCTGTGAATTATTTATATTTCTAGAACATTGGCGATGGATAATCCATCATTATTCCGTCGTGAGTCGTCGCTAGACCGTCGCCAATAGGTCGGCCTAATAGCGACAGATTATCCGTCGCCAATGTTTTACCGACTACTAGCGACGACATACCGACGTAATATCCGTCGGCCCTATCCTGTGAATCTTTCATAATTCCAGAACCTTGGCGACAGATAATCCGTCGGCTTTTAGTCGCACATCCGTCGCTAACTGGGAATCCTCCAGTTAGCGACGGATAGTCCGTCGGTAGCTGGGAAATTTAAAAAAAAAACAGCACAAAACTGGGCATTCCCAATATACACAATTCCAATATACAAAACACACAAATAATCCCAAGCAATTCCAATATACAAAACACACAAATAATTCCAACAAACAAATAAACACACAAATAAACACACAAAACACACAAATAATCCAAGCATTCAAATTGTTCACACAAAATGCACAAATATTCAATATTTAAACATTTTTCAAAATATCCAATATCCACCAACACAAACAAAATAATCCCAAAAATACAAACATCAACGACGAGGGGTGCGATCGTCCGCTGGTGGTGGTACTCCCTGTTACGCCCGTCTCATATACTCGTCCACCAAGTACGACGGCAATCCCTCCAAGACATGGCCAGGAAGTTGGTGCAGCTGCTCTGGCGTCATCATATCAAGGAGGACCGTCAAAATAGGAGGCAGTACGATAGAGGCAGTAGGGTCAAAAGAAAGATGCCTGGCGGAAGAATGACCGGCAGCACTAGAAGGACCGACAGCACCAGTAGAAGGACGCAGGTACGTGGACAACTGCGTCCGAGTCTCCGCCACCGCCTTGTTCAGATGCGCAAGCTGGGACCTCACATCATCGTCTGTCGGGGCCGCAGAAGAAGGCAGAGGAGGTGGAAATCTCGGAGTCGCCGAGTGCAAATTAACCAGGGAGCCGACTCCGTACACGTGCCTTTTTCTATAGCTGCCGGCGGTATCTACGAATAAGTCATCGTAGCGAGTGGCCGTAAAAGAAGGCGTCCCGACGGGCGTCGTTTCGCTGACATCCTCGGAAGCAGATGGCTGAATCCGACTAAGGGCCTCATGATACGCAGACTATCAAATGAATGTGTTTATTTTACTATAAGTTTACCTAAGTTATAATTTAAATCCTATGTTACCCTAAGTTATAGTCTGAATCCTAAGTTTACCTAAGTTATTGTCTGAATCATAAGTTTACCTAAGTTTGAATACTTATAATTCTAACATAAATTTCATAAGGGCGTGTTTGGTAACCGGATTTTACTATTTGGATTTGGATTTGGAAATCCTCCAAATCCAAATCATGAATTTCACTATTCAAATCCAACTCCAAATCCAACTCAACCAAACATAGGATTTGGATTTATGATTAATAATTAAATTATAGTCATGATTAATAATTAATATCTATAAATTATAATTAACGATTAATAATTAATAATTAATAATTAACAATTGATAATTTTTTATTAACGATTAATAATTATAATTATTGATTAATAATTAATAATTAATAATTAACGATTAAGTAATATAATTAAATATTTTAAAAATAGTAATTATAAATTAATATTATTATGATTAGTAAATTATTAATTAAATTATTATAAAATATGATTCTAATTGTGATTGAAAAATATTAATTAAGATTATAATAAAATAGTTATTAACAAATTATTAATTAATATTATAATAATACTAATAAATTATTAATTATGATTATAATGAAATTAACTAATTAACTAATTTTTTAATTAATAATACTAAACATAGGATATGATTATTAATTAATATTATAATAATACTAATTAATTATTAATTAATATTATAATAATAATATAATAATACTAGTAAATTATGATTATGAACTAATTAACAAGTAATTAATTAATATTATAATAATACTAATAAATTATTAATTAATATTATAACGAAATTAACTAATTAACTTATTTTTAATTAATAATACTTTTTATTAATTAATAATACTAATAAAATAGTTATTTTTTTATTAATTAACTAATTTTTAACGAAATTATTAAAGAATAATTATTTTTAACGAAATTATTAAAGAATATCTAATTTTTAATTTACTATTTTTTTAACAAAATTATTAAATAATAAATATTTTAACGAAATTATTAAAGAATAATTATTATTTTCCTCCAAAATCCAACCAAATCTAAGTTTTGGATTTTGTCATACTTTTCATATCCAAATCCATCTCCAACCAAACATAGGATTCCATGGATTTCTCTCCAAATCCATAAAAATCCAAATCCCACCTCCAAATACGGTTTACCAAACGGGCCCTAAACGTAAGTACTTACATCCGTCGCCTTGGCCCTTTCGTCGATGAAGCTTCCATCCTTCTGTCTCTTGTGGACATGCTGGAATACATCGTGCATGGTGACCAAGTCAGCAGGTTTTCCCTCCTTCAACGTCTGTTGGGTCTGCATACGAATTATTTGTAGAATTTAATTAATTAAGTATATTAATAGTACCGAATTAGATAGTGAATGAATTTGCGGTATCTCACCAGATCTGTAAGCGACGCTGCATGGGGCTTTGATACCCACGTATATAGCCCCACGGCCCGTCGGTTCGCTTTCACTTTTTTTAATTTCTCCTTGAAGACAGGACTATCCATCTTCTCCGAGAGTTGCTCATAGTAGTCCTGTCGGATCCACTCCTTCTTCGAATGCGCCATTCGAAGGTCATAAACCGCATCCCGGATCTTCTTCCCGGCAATGCTTCTATAGGGCATGTGGATCGCCTCCTCGCGATGGGGGGCCACCAGAAGGTCCTCTGACATAGAAATTTAATTATCATGATATTAAAAAATAGTTGATTAAAGAGTAATTAATAATTAATCACAAGATATATATATATATATATACCCTCATCTCGTCAAGCCAACGGTACTGCGAGTCTAGGGGCGCCTCAAAAAAATTAAGGTAGGGGCCATGGTAGTTAGTCCGAATAATCTGCCCTAGAAGCCTAGTAGCATCCCACGAAAAAACCTACAAAGAAGCAACAACTGGACTGTTAACTTGAATAAATGAAACAAATTTATTAAATTAACTTAAATTTACTTATGCTTCACCCGCGGGCCATAGCTCTCGTCGAAACTCGCCTATCGACCTCTCTGGTGTCGTCGGAGGATCCGCGACTCTGCATATGTACTCGCCAGTCACCGGATGTAACTGAATGTGGGGGTACTCTGGGGCCCACTGTCGTTCAGCCACTAGTGGATCCGCTGGTGGATCCACTGGTGGATCTGCTGGCGGAACGGATCCGCTAGCGGATGGAGACCCCATCGACGAATGTGTCGATAGCCCCTGGGTAGATCGACGACGGGATGAGTCTGTACCCGGGGTACTCTCCGGATCGGGCTCACTAGATGGGGACACCGCCCGGGAAGGCTGAATGCGACCACGACCACCACCACCACCACGGCCAGTACCACCAGCACCACCATGGCCCGCACCACCACGACGATGAGTGCTAGCCATCAGTAGGGCGACGAGTGACACCTCAAATGAAGAACAACTAGGAGTGCCATCTGTAACAAGAATATGCAAAAGTTTAAACTGAATTCATATAAGTTAGTTATAAGTACTTTTATGAGGTCAAACTAAAATCACGTAATTGAAAGTATTTTTAATATATACTAATATTTAATCTAATCATCATCATTGTCCTCGTCCTCGTCCTCAGCCTCGCCCTCATCCTCATCCTCATCCTCATTATCGACTTCATCTATATCCTCATCCTCATCATCGACTTCATCTATATCCTCATCCTCGTCAAGTTCTTCTTCTTCATCATCCTCATCCTCAATAGTTGGGAAAAGACGTCTCTTTCTTCCCTAGTTGACAGCTAAGTCTTGTGTATCAACCTCTTCTTCCCCTCTATTTTCCTTAATAATATTTTTAACAACCATGGTATCCGAATGTTGTACCAAGTATTGGGACTTTTCGATCTGGTCCTCTTGGTATGCTGGGTCTCCAACGTTTAATATATTTCTAGATTTAATCTTGTATACTGCCCACCAGTCAAATCGATCTCTACGGTGCCTTGGGTAGCTTGTATAGTAGACTTGAACAGCCTGGCTTGCTATCGCAAACGTGTCGGACCCTCTATACCTCCTGCGATAATTTATATCGACGAATCCAAATTGTTTATCGATTCTCCAACTGATATTTGGTGTCGTATCGAACCACTCACATTTGAACATCATAATATGCATATCATATGGGGGACTCTATTGTAAATCTATAATATCTCGAAGCACTCCATAATAGTCAAAGTCCGGCTCGTCGTCATAGATGGTACCTCTTATGCAAACACCAGAATCCTTGGTACTGAAGCCGTCATTGAGAAATTTGCCATTTATAGTATTCTGAGTTGCCTTAAACTTGAAGCCATTAACGACATAGCCTAGCCAAGTCTTTGCATGCTTCTTCGGTCCCAATGCCAAATAACGAATACTATCATTTGTGAGTGTTGTTTCAGTCCATAAAACCTGTAAACAAATATTGATAATTTAAATATTTTAGATGCATATATTTTAATGGAGCCACATAAATTATTATCTCAGTTACTTACGTATTTGTGAAACCAGGACGGAAAGGTACAATCAACCTTTCTTTGAAGTCCTTCATCGGTAATATCGGGTGTCCTCATTTGGACTTCATCTCTAAATACACTGTTAGAGAGTAAGAATAAGTGTAGTCAGTTAGTTCACTAAATTAGAGATTATAACGAGTGTAAGTGTAGTCAATTACTTCTCCATAACTCTCACTTCTTGTATGTCACAATTTAATAAGACATATCGGTGAGCGGCATCGTACTCATCGTTAGTCAACCACCGTTTCTTACTAACCCCAATAGGCTTGCCCCTTACAATGAATATACCTCCATCCTCAACGTCCTCGTCATTCCTTTGAGGTCTATTTTGATTTGTCTTAACATGAGTATCGAAATAAATGGAGCAAAAGTTTGATACATCCCCAATAAGATATGCTTCGCATATCGAAGCCTCTATATGAGCCTTGTTGCCAACTTCCTTCTTTAAGTGGTGTAGGTATCTAAAGAGAGAAATTATTAGTATAGCTAAAAATGAAATTCAACTTAAATTATATCAATTTTTATGTACCTCTCAAATGGGTACATCCTTCGATAATGAACAGATGCACCGACACGGACTTCGTATGCTAGATGAATCGGTAGATGCTCCATGCTGTCGAAGAAGTCCGGAGGAAATATATTTTCTAACTTAAAAATTGTTAAGACAATCTTATCCTCAAGTTCAACCATGTATTGTACCGTCAACTTAGCTGAACAAATATCCCTGAAGAATGTAGATAGCTCGGCCAATAGAACCCATACAGAAGAAGGCAACAACTCTCTCAACGCAATGGGCAGTAATCTTTCCATAAACACGTGGCAATCGTGACTCTTCATTCCCGTTAGCTTACGTTCATTGAGATCAACGCATCTAGACAAATTTGACACATAGCCGTCGGGAAATCTTAAATTAGATATCCACTTGCAGATTATTAATCTATCTTTCTTGGGAATCTTCACCTTAGAAAAAAAAGGATTGATATTGGTACGATCTAATCGATTATCGGGTATTAATCCCGAACCCGTCGTATCATACCTTTTCTGGTATACGAAGTCGTAGACTTGACTAACTCAATTCTTATGAAATCGCGAATCAGATCATTTGCCCTTACCTCAACAAATGAAGCATGAACCTCTTCTATAGAACCATTTTTTTCTTGGTCCCAGTTCAATACTAAGCAAGCCTGAACCAATTGAATACTTGTGTGATAAATTCCTCGAATTGACTTTCCATTTCCATAAAGGATATAATTGAAAACTCTAAGTTGGACATTGTCTTTTTTCTGCAAGAGATCCTGAGGGAAAGAGGGCCTATTCTGGACCAATTATAAACCATAATCCCGATGCGCTGACATTATTATGAATGAGTTTATGTCTTAAGAGAGCGTCTAGTTGTGAGTTCGTAGCGGCAGTCAAACTGGAGCTAGGAACGTAGCATTGAACGCAGTGAACGGACGGGTAAACGAGTGAGCTTAGCCCGTAGCCTGGTAGGGAACAGTTGTTATAGTAGTTGCTTAGGCTGGGTAAACTTAGGCTTAGGAAAGGTAGTTTACTTGCTTACTTGTTAGAGTAAGGCAGCTCAGCTGTAGCTAACTTACTTGCTTCGTTTAGGCCATGGCGGCCAGTGCTCCTAAGATCATAGAAGCAATGCTGCAGAAAAATAAGATTTGTTGCAATGTACCTCCATAGGAACCAACAATAGAAAGATATGACATATTTGCAGAAATAGAGATTTTAGGCGCAATAGAAAGGAATGCTGTCACCGGGGTGGGTGAACCCTCATAGATATCAGGTGCCCACATATATTGAGTCAAAAGAGAGATTGAGTCCGAGGGAGAGAGGGTTTTCTTCGGGGATCGAGAGATTGAATAGATAGGGCCCCACAAGTTGTTACAATGTGTATTGTGCTACCGGATTAGTTAATTGTCCACCGGCTCCCCTTTGTATCAAGTTCAGATGAGGACGCTTGCATATCTCGGCAATGTCTTGTCTTGCTTTTGGATTGTCTTTCGTCTTTCCTTTAATATCCATGACGGTATTGAAGACATTGTCGAACACATTCTTTTTGATATGCATGACATCAAGATTTTGCCTTATAAGATTATCTTTCCAATAAGGCAAGTCCCAGAAAATACTCCGTTTGGTCCAGTTATGGCTTTGTCCGAACCCCTCGACACAATTGTTCGATGGATCTTCAATTACGGAGGGCAAGTCCTTTACATCATCCCAAATATCGTATCCCGACAATCTGGCAGGCGGATGAGAAAATTCATGTTTTTTAGCTCTGAACGCGTCCTTATTCTTTCTCCAAGGATGACTCGCGGGCAAAAATTGACGGTGACAGTCAAAGAAAGAAGTTTTTCCTCCATACGTAAGGCGGAACGCTTTATTATTTTCCATGCATATCGGACAAGACATCCTACCGTGAGTACTCCATCCCGACAGCATACCGTATGCTAGAAAATTATTTATTGTCCACATAGTGAAGCTCTCATCTGAAAGTTCTGTTTCCTGGAAATATCATAGGTCGCGACGTCGATCTGCCACAGTCGTACTGGCAAATAGTCTATCATAAAAATGTTTTCAAAATATCCCATGTTTTGAAAAATAGTCCCCTATTTACAAAAAGCTCCTAAATGCTTAAAATAATTTGAAAAAGAGCAAAAATCAATTTGCAAAAAGATTGACTAAACCCTGACAGAACTCAGCCAGTGTTCGACTCGAGTTCGGCCAGAGTTTGGTTAGTGACTGTTTGATTTTTGAATGTTTGAAAACTTGGTCTCCCTACACTTACGGATCCCAATGAGATTTTCTTATATAGTTCTGTCCGAATTCTGCCCGAATTCTGCCCGAATTCTGTCTTTGGAAAAACTATAAATAGAGAAGGATTTCGATCATTTCAATTCACTCATTCACTCACTTTTATCTCTTCTCTCTAAAGCCTACTGTTCTATTCCAAAGAGTTCTAAGTTTTAATTTTCAAATCCTAAGCCAGTTACAATCCTCTAGTCGATTTACCAGTGCGGTACAGTCTAGAAGCTTCAGAGCGATTGTAATCAGAGGCTTGATTGAAGAAAGACTCTTTACAATTGAAGTTGGTCGAGTACTTCGTATCAAAGCTCATATTTGTAGAAGTTGCAAGGACTTCGTATAAAAACTTACGGTATTTTCCAATAGTGGATTCAACTGGAAGCTAGAGTTCATCCGACTGGACTAGTTCTCACAAGAGGAAAACCAATATAGATCGTCGTCTTTGTGTTTGCTTTCCAATCTCTGCTTTTATAGTTATTTACTTGTGATATATATATATTTCTTTGTGATCTTGCTGCTACTTTTTAAATTAGTTATATTTCGCTTCCTACTCTATTCACCCC
This sequence comes from Iris pallida, assembly GCA_029216955.1. Classification (NCBI taxonomy): domain Eukaryota; kingdom Viridiplantae; phylum Streptophyta; class Magnoliopsida; order Asparagales; family Iridaceae; genus Iris; species Iris pallida. The sequence goes on from JANAVB010023800.1 coordinate 14,178,432, forward strand.
CTCTAGAGCATTATGCTTTATAAATTCGTTCCTACACTTGTATTTTCTTTACCTTCTCTACTGTGCTCACTGTTCTACGTAACAAAAGGTTGAACGAACTTTTTCCTTTATTGAACGTATAAGATATCTGTGTACAAAAAAGTAAGTCCTAAACAAGATATTCTAAGTACAGGAAGAACTGGTTTCTGGTAAAGTATGACGATGGAGATCGAGCACTGTAGCGGCCCCTTTACTCCGTTGACGATATGACGACGAATCAACCTTGTTATGGCTCTCTGGCACCTTTGATGGGACTCTGGGGTCACCGATCAAGAGGCTGTCTGGATGAGAAGATCCCTTGAAGATGGTTGGTTGGTTGGTTCTTTGGTTGATAGGTGAATGAGTGTGGTCAACTCTTCATGGATGGAGATCGCTGCTCCTTTGAAGATTGTCCATTGTCAATGTTCCCTCCTTCTTCTTTTTTCTGTATTGGTGGAAGAAGAACTCCTTCTATTTATAGAGAACCGAGCATATATGCGATATGCATTAGGGTTCCTGAGATATGAAAGAATATGCCGTCATTGCACGGTGTGGGCTTCTGCGGCACTGATACGGGCGGACATCGAGATTTCCCTCAAACGAGATCTCTGGTGGTTATAACATAACCGAAGTAGGTAACACGTGGCTCGTGCCGATTTGCTTGCTCGGATACATCCGAGTAAATCTTAGGATTTTATCCTAGATTTTGAGTCTAATTGATCCTGGTCTAAGATTTAAATCAATCTGATATGATATCAATCATAATTTAATCCCAATCTTCTCTGCAAGAGGCAGTTTAAACAAACCAATTCGGGTGGACCCAGGCTTCCTGCGTCTCTGGGGAGGACTAACTGCTGCTGTGCTTCTGGGGCGATGAGTAGACCGTACTTCTGGATACGAAAGAACATTTGTGCTTTCAGGCTACGAGTGGACTTGGCTTCGAATGACGACGAGACTTCTGTGCGTAGAGAGCAACTTATGAAGCTGTGTTTTGGGCTACCCGAGTCACTATGCTGTCGACGACAAGTAGGCTTGTGCTTCAGGTTGACGAGGTTAATGTGCTTTTGGAGCGACAGGTTGACTTGCATTGGTTGCGATGGGAGTTTCCAAGTCTCTTGTAGAGAAGTGACTTAAGCTTCTGATCCGGAGCAGACGACTGCGCTGTGGGAATGGCGATGGTGTGAGCATATCACCATCCTGCACCTTATGCAAACGCAGGTAAGTAGTTGCGCCTCTGAACAGTGAAGGTGTTTGCTGCGAAGGGAAGGGTACGACACCCTTGCACGTCTTAGATTGGCGCAGGCAAATAACTGGGCATGTAGAGTGAAGATACTGGCTTCTGGAATAAAAGAAGGGTAGGGGCGCATACCACCATCGTGTTTCTGAGGTTGGCGCAGGATGGTGGCTGCGCCTCTGGTTTGTAGGCTCTGGCTTCTTCAAAGTGCAGGGTTGCTAATATGCTTCTGAAAGGCTGCGCCCACAAGAATATCAGAACATGCTTTGGTAGAAGCCAATCTTCTAGCGTGTTTATCAAGAAGAAGGAAGTCAGTGCTTCGATAAGGATTGCATCCCTTGTAGACCCCTCTAGGTTTCTGTCGAATCTGTACTAGATCCTTTGTAGAAGAATAGAATTAGTCCCTTATGTATGGTCATGTGTCCGTACTAGACTTTGGTAGACATGATAATAAAGGGACCTCTACATATCTTCTGTTTTGTCTTTTTAGCACTGAGCCTGAGTCTTTTGCATCTTTTGTGCTTTGGCGAAGGGATGTCTTCAGCTGAGATTTTTCATGCTTCTACACTCACGACCAACTCGGGACCTAATATTAGTCACTCTCCTATGTTGCTCCAACAAATAGGAGAACGACACTTCCTACCATACAATGCTTCAAATGGAGCCATCTGGATGCTCGCTTGATAGCTATCGTTGTAAAAAAATTCCATAAGATGGAGGTGGTCTTCCCATGATCCGCCAAAGGTAAGCATACACACTCTCAACATGTCTTCTAGCGTCTGAATCGTACGCTCTGACTGACCGTCTATCTGCGGGTGATAAGACGTGCTAAACTTCAAACGAGTGCCCAAGCTTTCTGGCATGCTCCTCCAAAAGTGGGAGGTGAATCTCGAGTCCCGGTCCGACATGATGCTAACTAGCATACCGTATACCTTTAGTATTTGCTTCATGTACATGTCAGCTAAGACCACCGTGGACTGGCCCACTATAAAAGGTAAGAAGTAGGCTGATTTAGTAAGTCTGTCTATTATCACCCATACGGCATCTCGTCCACTAGGACTTGGAGGAAATCCCGTGACGAAATCCATGGTGATGTGCTCCCACTTCCACTCGGTAATTAGAAACAGCTGTAATAATCCAGCTGACCTTTGATGATCTGCCTTCACTTGTTGGCATACCAAACACTTAGCCACGAAACGATCAATCTCCCACTTTATTCTATGCCACCAATAGTGCTGCCGCAAGTCCCGGTACATCTTGGTTCCTCCGGGGTGTATGGAGTAGATCGAGCTATGTGCTTCGGTCTTCTATTCCTGCCATAGCTCTCCGTTTGGAACATATAGACGATCACCACATCGTAATGTCCCATCGGGATGAATTCTTATTCCCATCTGCTATCCTGCTTCGGTCCTCTCTCTATGTCATCGAAATCTAGCATTTGTGGGTAATGCTTCCTTGATCCTCTCTACTAACGATGATTGTACTTGAAAATTTGATGGTACGCCATCATCTCCAGGCAATACGACTTCGATACCAAGCTTCTGCAAGTCTTCTAACAACTCCTTCTGTGTGGTCAAGAAATGATCCATGGGCTTACGGCTTAATGCATCTGCCACAACATTAGCCTTATCTGGATGGTATTGCAGCTCAACCTTATAATCCTTCAATAGCTCCAACCAACGACGTTGTCGCATGTTCAATTCTTTCTGTATGAAAATATACTTGAGGCTCATATGGTCGGTATAGATGTCTACCTTCTCGCCGTATAAGTAATGTCTCCAATGCTTCAGAGCGAAGATGACTGTTGCGAGCTTTAGATCGTGGGTGGGATAATTCTTCTCATGCACTCTCAACTGTCTCGATGCATATGTTAATACACGATCATGCTGCATCAAGATGCAGCCTAATATTTTTTCGGATGCATCGCTATATATCACGAATCCTCTCGGTCCTGATGGTAGTGTCAACATGGGTGCAGTGGTGAAGTGCTTCTTCAACTCGTCAGAAGCGGCTTGACAATTGTTCGTCTATACGAACTCTTGGTTTTTGCAAGTTAACTGAGTCATAGGCCACGTTATCCATGAGAAATCTAGCACGAACCTTCGGTAATAACCTGCAAGTCTAAGAAAACTTCTCACCTCGGAGGCTGATGTGGGAGCGGGTCATGCATTGACTGTTGTGATCTTCTCCGGATCTACCTGTAGAATCATGAAAAATCTCAGCTGAAGACATCCCTTCGCCAAAGTGCAGAAGATGCAGAAGACTGAGGCTCAATTATAAAAAGACAAAATAGAAGATATGGAAAGAAGTTCCTTCATTGTCATGTCTACCAAAGTCTATTACAGACACATCAAGACCACACATAAGGGACTAATTATGTTCTTCTACAAAGGATCTAGTACAGATTCGACAGAAGCCTAGAAGGATCTACAAGGAATGCATTCTTGATCGAAATGCAGCCTTCCTTCTTCTCGATACACACGCTGGTGGATTGACCTCCACCGAAGTATGTTCTGATATTCTAGTGGGCGCTACCTCTCAGAAGTATATCAGTAACTCAGCACTTTGAAGAAGCCAGAGTCTTCAAGCTAGAGGCGCATCCACCTGCCTGTGCCAACCTCAGAAACAAGATGGTGGTAGGGCCCTCCTCCCCTTATTTTATTCCAAAAACCGGTGTCTTCACCCCAGAGGCGCAGCTATCTACCTGCGCCAATCTCAGATGCGCAAGGGCATCGTACACTTCCTTTTGAAGCCAACGTCTTCACTGTTCAGAGGCGCAGCTACTTACCTGCGTCTGCATGACGCGTATGATGGTGATATGCTCACACCATCTCCACTCCTACCATACAGTCATCTGCTTAGGATCAGAAGCTTAAGTCACTTCTCTACAAGAGACTTGGGAACTCCCGTCGCAAACAATGCAAGTCAACCTGTCGCTCCAAAAGCACAGTAACCTTGCCAACCTGAAGCACAAGCCTACTTGTTGCCTATACCACAGTGACTCTGGTAGCCCAAAATACAGCTTCGTAAGTTAATCTATACGCATAGAAGTCTCGTCGTAATTCGAAGCCAGGTCCACTCGTCGTCTGAAAGCATAGAGGTTCCGTCGTCTTCGGAAGCACAGTCTACTCGTCGCCACAGAAGCACAACAGCACATAGTCCTCACTAGAGGCGCAGGGAGCATGGGTCCACCCAATTGGTTTGTTTAAACCGCCTCTTGTAGAGAATATTGGGATTAAATAATTATTGATATCATATCAGATTGATTTAAATCTTAGACGAGGATCAATTAGACTCTAAATCTAAGATGAAATCCTAAGATTTACTAGGCTGTATCCGAGCAAGCAAATCGGCACATGCCACGTGTCACCTCCTTCGATTATGTTTATAACCACCAAAGATCTCTTTTGAGGGGAATCTCGATGTCCGCCACGTGTCACCGCCGTAGAAGCCCGCACCGTACAATTACGGCAGATTCTTTTATATCTAAGAAACCCTAATGTACATCGCATATGTGCTCGGTTCTCTACAAATAGAAGGAGTTCTTCTTCCACCAAAGCACCAAAATTGATATAGGAAATATCGACAATCTTCAAAGGAGCAGCGATCTCCATCCACGAAGAGTCGACCACCCTCAACCACCTATCAACCAAAGAACCAACCAACCATCTTCAAGGGAGCTTCTCATCCAGACAACCTCTTGATCGGTGATCCCAGAGTCCCATTAAAGGCGCCAGAGAGCCATAGCAAGGTTGATTCATCGTAAGATCGTCAACGGAGTAATGGAGCCGCTGCAGTGCTCGATCTCCATCGTCACACTTTTCCAGAAACCTCTTCTCCCTGTACTTAGAATATCCTGTTTAGGACTTCCTTCTTTGTACACAGATACCTTATACATTCCAATAAAGTAAAAAGTTTGTTCAACCTTTTGTTACGTCGAACAAAATGGTAACACTGCTGGGGACTACCTTCTCCTCCAATGAGAAGGCGGTGATGTAATCTGATGACAACTTGCTGGGAGTTTCTCAAGACATGCTGGTCGTACGCTTCGACCAGCAGGCTTTTAAAGATATCTCCTCTGATAAAAAGTCGAAGGCTTCGAAGCGGTTCGTACAACCGAAGAAAACTCGACGTGTATGGAGGCCTAAGGCAGCTGCAGCCAGCAGCTCCACAGCGAGAACTGCATCTCAGGACCCCCTCAACGTCAAAGCCACTGAGAAGATCCCGGCTGCTACAGCCTTATCCCCTAGCCCGATTCTCGTCCTGAGAAAGCATGACGAAGAAGATGGTGTGTAACTCCCCAGTCCCAAAATACGTAGGATTAGGAACGTAGACATGCCAACTGTATACATACGAAGTACACTCCAATATATGGAAACCTCGTATGAATACATAAGTTGTAAAATACAGTAGAACCATAACTAATCTCATCCACACAAAATAAATGAATAAAAGATATCATATAATGATGATGAATTGTCTTGATACAATATGTTGGGTGGAGACAAATCTACTACCAACAAGTAAAGGAAAAAAAATATATGAGAAAAGAAATTATTTTGGCGAGCGAAGCGAAGACAATCCAAGTGCAATCATCCTCAAAGAAATAACGATGATCACGGCTAGAGCTAGAACACCTGTGAAAGACAATAGCACACACCTGACGAGATAACCAGGTCCTTAGAGGGACGTAACAAGACACATAATATCATGCCATATAAACTGAATAAGTATTGCTCAAATAAATAAGTCAATTGAATTATAATATGGTCCAATACGCACCTATTGAACGAGCGTACCATCCCCCCAACCAAACAAGGACAGGAGATGGTAAACTAATTCACGGTGACGTATCTTTCCATGCTGTCACGACCCGCACCCACTGTTAGGGTACGAGAACGTAACAACGCCCAGCCTACGTCGCAGTGTCGGCGGTAGAACGCTGTCCTAGGTCACATCATCTAACAATATAATGCTAAGCAGATACAGTCTCAATCACATTTAAGGTAGAGAATGATAAGGTTAGATAAAACATAAAATCCAAAGAGATACAGGAGATAGAAGTCTAAGCGTCTAAGATACAAAAACGCAGAAATATATCTCAAAACTCAAATACAGTAATCCATAAAGTAAATACAACTCCAGACAAATAAAATAACTATCTAAATAACCTCTAAGGTGTCTCCTCTAGGCTAGCAGGCAACCTCCAAGCTATCTGTAAAATTTATCAACAGGTCCAGTCAGGACAGGAACGAGCACATCTTATCTAAAAAATCCAAGTAAATGACAGAGAACTACAAAGCAGTTATAGGCAGTTGTATTGATGAAAATGGCAGTTTATATTCAGGTGATGGTAAGAAAGACAGATAAGGTACAAGGAAAGTAACTAACTAAACAAGAGAAGAATCATAGCAATGAAGTCTGTAAAAATAGAACTAGCTGAACCAGGGTAATATGATATGAAGTCCAGACAACAATGTAGACCAGTGTAACTCCAATGTAAGTCCAGTACAAGATAAATCTAATACAAGATGAATCCAGTAAGGGACGATTCCAGTTATAATGATCAATGATTCCAGGGTGAGTCCAGCCTATACTCTAACAGTGTGTTTTAAAATACCGAAATCGACATGTAAACGGCTGTGGGTAATCCGGCACACCTCTCACTGATCAAGCGAGAGATGGCTATCATTCCAGTAGATTCCAGTAGGGGTGATTCCAGTAATGGGGTATGTCTACATGTCTTACTCTAGTATTTTCCCTCCTAGCAAGTGAATCCAGAATTTCGACACAATAATTCAAGATGAGTCCAGCCAAAATATAATGATACTAGTAAATGATTCCAGTAAATGATTCCAGTAAATGATTCCAGTAAATAATTCCAGCAAGTGATTTCAGTAATAGAAGCCGGAAATGATGATACCAGTAATAGAGGCCAGAAAATAAATATGTGTCGTATACATGAATCCAGTAATATCCACACGTGTTGTAACAGAAAATCGCATACAACTAACTAGAACTGAAATACAATAATTGACAAGTAAATGAGAGAACTATCAGAGAATGTACTCGCCTGATAACCTGAACAGCTGATAAGTATAGGGGGTCCAACTGAAGCCACAGAGTTCTATTTAAAGCAACACAGGTTACAAGGTATCTGGCTCCTAATTAGAACAGCACAAGTCACAACATGTCCAGAAGGGTAATATAAAGCACTACAATGCATTCTACATGAATCTAGGTCATACTAGGCCAAAGTCAACCCTTGGTCAACTCTGGTCAACTGCACTAGTCAAATTAGGTCAAATTAGGTCATGTCCTTTGGTGGCCCATGCAGGTCAGAGCATATCGTACCAGTTACGTAACTGTACTGGTACGAGCCTGCGAATATGACTAAACGCTTAGAAATCTCAATCCACACTGCCTTGAAAATTCTCCTAGAAATTCTCTACGTCCTTGAAAACTCCATAATTGCTCTCGATTATACTTCCTTGCTTCCCATACCATTGATTCTCGTCCATTTTTATTTCAAAGTGACGAACGATCGTGCTATCTAGGATTCATCAGAATTTCTTAAATTATAGTATAATATTGCATAATTATTGAGTTGGGTTGTTTATAGATATTAGGGAGTATCACAAGCCCTAGATACCTGTGGGTAGAATTATTAGCAACTAGTTGGAAGATCATAAGACTTTAGTGACCATATTTTGAGGAGTAGTGTGACCAAAGGTGGGTAGAAGTTCTCAAATATTCGGAGTGATGAAATGACTAAAGAATTTTACAAAGTATTTTGAGGAATTAAAATTTAAGGAGATTAAAGTTAGGGTAGACTTCCTTTTTAAATTTTTAGGAAGAACTATGAATTAGAATTTCGAGGACGAAATTATTTTTAAGGTGGGTAGATTTGTAGCTCCCCTTCATAAAAATTTAGAAATTTTTTTTTTTAAATTAATATATTATTCACTTATAGAGGTTTTAATTATAGGGAATAGTTTATTTATAGGGAATATGTATGTGTGTGTTCTAGTTGTTGTTTACCTTGACGTGAGTCAAACCCAACTAGGCATGTAGTGCATCTATAGTACACACATGTACATAATTGGTTACTATATATTTATGGAGGTGTATAAATGTATATGTGTGTGTATAAAATAGGTCTATATATATTATGTATATATCCCTCCATAGGATAACCTGCTACATCCCAACTAAAGCCCATTAAGTATATATAGTAATGACAATCATTATTGTTACTTTAGGAATATGAACAACCTACCATTATAAGTAATACATTCAATGCATGCTATTTCGAATCCTATAAAAATCCATACTCGGTTTTATCTCTTCCCACCTCCTCCTTATATAAACACCACATATACCAAAACCCTAACCCTAACACAAAATCGACTTCTCCTCCCAAACACAGACGCAAGGCGACTCTCCTTCCCATCTGTGTATCCAGACCCGACTGTTCGTAGCACCCCTACTCTGCCAAGCTTCTATATGAGCAGACCTGCAAGCTGCTCTCATGCGTGGCTAACCCAAAGAGCCATCTTCGAGAAGCCCGCAACGGTGCCAGAACCCACCAGGCCGGTCACCACCAGTCCCACCCATTGCCGATCCTGACGTCGTGACATCACCAGTTGACGCTGAGCTCGCCAACCGCAACCCCAATCATCTATGTGTCGGAAGCCAAGTTGACCGCACCGTGGCTGCTTCTTTGGAGCACACGCACAACCACGTCTGTCGACATATCAGTCATTACAGAGGTGAGTTTCCTTGATGGTCCAATGCTAATTTTGTAATATCCTTCGAAGTTCGTAAGAGCAACACAGTAGAATAACAAGTAAAATAAAAGATATAGCCATAGGAAGCAGCTTATAAGTTGTATAGGAATTCTCCTATATTGTGCACTATTCACGGTTGGAGGAAGAGATGACACGTTGCACAGTACATAGTTTGCAATAAAATGTATATGTTTCCTACGTCATATAGAGAGAGTTTTTAATAATACTTTTCAGACCCTCTGTCCTCATCTAATGTTAGATTAAATTAGGTTTGTATATATTAATATAGAATGATACAACAGTAGTGGTAATTAAATAGTAATAAATAATTGAATATAGGTTTTTTTTTTATATATACACGTAGGTAGCCAATGGTAGATAGATATTTATTCAAATAACACCTCCAACTATTAACATATGCTACATGAGACCCTTTTGAATAAAGAAAATAAATATAAGCTTTCCCTTGACTCTTTATATGTGCCCCTGCATGCTTTGGTTGCCTTGCTATGCCTTTCCATTAATGCACCAAAAGTATGGTATATTTGGATATAAATCCTCCTCCTTTTGTCAATTACTTTAGACTAACTAGTAGTAGTCAAAACTGGGAGGGAACATGTGACTACCCTCTCTTTGGGAGATTAATCATTGGTCCAAAATTTTGCATATAAGCCCTCCTCCTTTGCACTATTTCTTAAGACCCTTCATGTTGTCTCTTTTATGCATAGATACTTACACCTCTTTGTTTTGGCAATTTACCTAAAATACCACTCATGTATTTTGTCCATTATGAGTAAGAGTATACACAGAGAATAACCCATGTTGTAATCAAAGATGGCCAAACCATTAAATGTACAGTTTATTTTTTGGTCCAAACCAATTGGATAATTTAGTACAAGTACATAGTTATGAATCCAAATATGTTAACTTTGAACATGAACAATATATAGCAATTATATTAGTAAAATAAAGTTAATTATTATTATTAAATAGGTTATTCAATAATGTATTTGGTCTTATGAATAATTATCTAGGTCTTGAGGACCATCCTTCGAGTTCTTGCCCCAACTCGGATTTGGACGACTTTACAGGCAAGTATACCTTGCCTTTCTACACAGCTTTATTTACATGCACTGTCTATTATTTTATCCAATTTTCTCATATTGTTGCCATGTATCTTTTCTATCAAGCTGGTATATTTTTATCATTGTTTTAGACAGTGTTCACAGTTAGCCTTGTTTCTTATTGGTCGTGCCTTGATTGAGTCGTGCCTCCGTGTCTTGAACCTTGAAGCTAATCTGCGAGTCCACACTAGGGACGAGGATTAGTAGTAGATGCTAGCCTGCGAGTCCACACTAGGGACGAGGGTTAGTGGTATAGGGTTACGCCTGCAAGTCCACACTAGGGACGAGGGTGATGCTAATCTGCGAGTCCACACTAGGGACGAGGATTAGTAGTAGATGCTAGCCTGCGAGTCCACACTAGGGACGAGGGTTAGTGGTATAGGATTACGCCTGCGAGTCCACACTAGGGACTAGGGTGATGCTAGCCTGCGAGTCCACACTAGGGACGAGGGTTAGTAGTAGAGGCTAGCCTGCGAGTCCATACTAGGGACGAGGGTTAGTAGTTCAAACCTGCGAGTCCACGCCAGGGACGAGGGTTTGAGTATTCGTTTCGGCTACCCGTTGGCATCATGACATGAGTTCTCTAGTCCTTGTTCGGCAGTTCATCTATGTGTAGACAGTGTATAGATTCGTGCTTTATTCATTGCTCAGTTTTACTTGTTTATCCTGTATTTTTTTTTCATGCATAATAAACTGTTAGAAATGCTCGTTTTTATGTATCTTGCTAGTCCTCTGAGGACATGATGATCTCTTCAGGTTTAGCAACTACATGGAGTTAGTTAGCAGAGCAGGATGATAGAGGATTGCGATGTATGATACAGGTATTTGTTTGTGTTATTTCTTTATTATCTTCTCGTACTTTATATTCCATACCATGATATACTCTGCTTATTTATAGGCTCATATCATTCTTAGAGTCTAATCGAACAATATGCTAATGGGCTGCAGACCATGACCCATACTTGTTCACTCTTGTTTATATGATTCATGTGGATTGAAATATAGTTTAGATTAGATATGATACCATGACCTTGACAGCTTATACGTACTCGAGTCGGGCTGGAGTCCGCTCGATACGTAGCTGGCTTGCTCACGAACTCGCGTCCGAAAAGCGGGTGTGGGTCGTGACATGTCCTAACCCAGTAAGTCTTACTAGGCCTAACCAAGACTATCCTAGCAAGCACACATCAATAAAAGGCTATAAAATCCAACATACACCCAACTCTATATAGCATGCAATTATTCAATACTCAAATAGGCAAGAATTCACATTGGATATACACTAGGTAATCTATTACTTTAAGCTATATATGTCTACACATATATACACATGCATATACTGGTATTCAATATTAGGTCTATAATCATGGCATTTCAAATGGTTATATAAACTTATATATTACAACACAATATGCTAACATATATATAATATACATACATAGCTAAGTTAACTATATTCATAAATACTTATTTAAGAGGCTATGTGTGTGTATGTGAACATGGCAAAGGGGCAAGTGAGGGTTAAATGGGCATACATAGTGTATACATATCAAAGAGTGTCAAAGTGTAAGTGAACAATGTGTCAAGTGTGATAGTGTCAACATAGTGTAAGGGGGTACATGAGGTAATATAGGATTTGTGTTAACATAGAACATTACATCTCATTAACTTGTATATTGTATACATTAATCTATTATTACATTACATTCATGCTTGCATTCATTCATCATTCATTATTCTCTTGCACCACTATATGCACCATACATTACATACTATGGAACCTACATATTCATTACAAGCCATACTTATACATGCTTACATTAGATAGGATACTTACACCTCATACATCATTTATTTAACCATTTACTCATGCTTGTATTCTCTATTTAGTTACATAATGTATATACATTAACATGGATTAAAATCAAATAGAACATTATATTACACACAAGGGTGCACAAAATGCATATGCCGAATAGTAACTCCTACTAATAATCAATACTGTACCAACTCAGCATGAATTAAATTCTAGGATTAAAGTATGTTATAGATCTATGTGTTAGCTTTCCGAAACTTTAAACGGATCGCGTTTTCATTTCCGGAAACTCCCGGAATCGCGAAAACACCGAGAACGCGTTTGTCTTTCGTACAACTGACACTCAAATAATTCTCCAGAAAGTTACAGAAAGAATTAGGCCTATTAATACATGTTTTTGGAAAGCTAACTTTAATACGCTTCTTTTAAAAAAAAAGGAGATTAAACCGAGCTTTGAGCTAGAAGTTATGACATTTCTAAGTTAGGGCTGAAATTAAAAACGTGGATAAAAATCATGACGGATTTAGGTAGTTTGAGACAAAAGAACACAAGTATATAACATAATATATCAAGAACTCACTCTCTACACTAATATGTATATATGAGACACTATAGAACACATTTCCAATATAAAAATATGAGATTAAACATGTAATAATTCATTCATACATAACAACAACACATAGTGTATCCAAATTTGGGATTTTCCCACATGGACACAACCACAACACAAATGGCACTCCTATGACCTCCAAATGGACACAAAATGGACACAAATGGAGATACAACTATGGGGTCATTCCTATGGGTTCAAAATAGACCTATATGCATGAGGAAATGAAAAGGAGAAGGGATTTATACCTTCCGGTAGATCGAATCGAAAAAAAGCCTTCCCGGAGCGACACCGACACGTAGAGATTCCAAAAGGACACGAACGAGCTCCGAATCCTCCCAAACTTGGGTAGATTCCTCCTTGGCTAGAATGGAGAAGGAAAGAAGAAGATTTGGTGGTGAAATGGAATGATTTGGTGGAGAAATTGCTAGGGATTGCTCTCTAGGAATTTGGGGAAGAACAAGAGAGAGAGTGTGGATGAGAATAATGAAATGAACTTGAGCCTATCCTCTCCCAAAGTGGCTGGCCATATGGGGCTATTTGTCCTATTATGGTAAGGTCCAAAATGCCCCCACTAACCTATTCTATGAGTATTAGGAAAGGGCTAATTGGTTGGGGCTAAATTAGTCATTCTAAAGTCTCTAATCACACTAACCTTATCCATAATAATTAGTCTAACCTCTAACTAAAATATTTCTATCATGTGGACTAAAATTAATATCATGTGGGCCATGCCTAACTAGTGTGTGGGTCCCACTAGAGTCAAACTACCCCCGGCTCCCCGTTTCAAGTCGGATTGAGTTAAAATTCGAACCCGACTCACATAACCCCAAAACAATATCATAAACAATAAAATAATATCAAAATAATTCAAAGAGGTCAAATGCAAAAATATCCTTAGGCCAAAAATGATATTAAAATATCATAATCACATGGTTAAGCTCTAAGTCAAACAGTCTCGAGGATTTCACTAGCAAAACGTCAAAACCACAAGTCATTGATTTAAATAATTTTAAAATGATTTAAAATCACCAAAAATTATATCATGAATTAAATATCATTATTAAAATAATTATAAACACGAAATTTCAAAATTATCCTCATTTGGGAAACTGGGTGCTACAACTCTACCCACCTTAGAAAAATTTCGTCCTCGAAATTAAAATGTCCATACTCCCTCTAGGTCAAACCCCCACAATCAAAGTCCCAGATTAAAACAAATCATGTGATCAAAAGGACGACATACAGGGTCATGGCATACGGTGGTAGTGAAAGTCTCATCTAGGTATACTAGTCATGCTAACCGAAACGGTCATAGGGTATCAAAACATACAAGCAATTTAGGATGCTAAACTAGAGGAGTTACAGAAACAATAAACCATCAAAACTGTAAGGCGGTCTACCATCCTATATGAAACTGGTACTTATCAAAACAAAATAAAGGAAACTATCAATTATCTGAAAAAGGGTACAGAAAATCAAATTCAAAAATTAAGGAATTGAAAATCACTTGCATTAAAATCCAAATCACAATATATATATATACAGAGAGAGCATTAGAGAGGAAAAACTAGCATTATGTAATATTATGTGGTTTGTGTGTGTATGGGTGTATGTGAAATATACATAAAATTGTATATGAGCTATCATGTTACACTACTCATGGCATATGGGTTAACAACCTATAATACACAACCTATTTAATCATAACATGCATGGCTAACCATAAACATCTATAAGAGGTAGAGATTTAGTTATGTATATACATATATTATAACATGTATGCCTAAGCTCTATATATATCTATACAAGTATGTGATCATAACATAGAGAGGAAAGGTTAGGTTACATGACAGCGTATACTAAGTTAGGGGGTGTGTGTGTCCTTGTACAGGGTTATAGCTTAGTATTGAAAGGTTAAACCCAATTTTAGTTCAGCATTTACATACAAAATCTGAAAATAAGCTAACATTTAAACCAGTGTAATATTAACATAATGCAGTCTCAGATTTTACAAATTTAACATAACTTAACCAATTTCTCTAAAAATTGAAACTCTGCAGATATCATACATGTGCAGTTATGTAGACAAAACTAATAACATGAAATTTATATTTAAATTACGAATTTAAACTGGAAAAGCAGAAAACCAGAAATATTGGGGTTTTGAAAATTTTAACATTAACAACATATTAATATGTATTTAGATAGGTAGAAAATCAAGTGTAGCATGCATACGTATCAGGCAAGTGTCCACTATGTAAATATACTCATATATTCTCATGTCCCAAAAAAAAAATTAATTCTACGTTAAGACCAACATTTAGATTCCTACCAAGATCGCAAAATAGGTGTTGACGAAATCAAGGCAGTTTTATTATTATTATTCAATACTAGAATAATAGCAAGAAGGAAATAACGATAAAAGCTGTTTGCTTATTTGCCTAAAAGAAGGAATCATTTTGAAACCAGAGCTAAATATCAAATCCAAGATAAAGTCTAGCAAAATCATCGATTCATTGTATTAAGAAGAAACTCATAGCAAGAAGTTACACAAGCTACTCCTAAGTTAAATAATTAGAAGCAAAACAAAGCAAAACAAATAATAATTCTTTTTGAAGGACTGCATCAAAGTAGAGAAAACATGCTTGAAAATATTTAAGGTACAATCTGATAATCATATGCGTCTATCCAAAATCATGGTACTCTAAATCTCCGTCATACTAGTAAGCAAGGCTACGATAATCACAGAGTCCTTGACTTATGCACATACCTCTAGAATCGTGGTATTTAACATTTTTGCGGTGCCGCTAGCTTGGCTGCGAAAACCTTAAATTCTTATACCCGAGAAATATATCCAGAGTCAGACTATATGTCCTCACCATGCTGGCTAATGTGACTATAGAAGACTAGATTCCATAACATAGATGACCTAGTCCATATAATTTCATCTTGTCAAAAAAAATTAAATTAAATCAACAATAAATACCCATAAATCAAATCAAATTTATCAACGAACTTCAAAATGAACAAAAATCCATCAAAATATAACTCGGATGCAACAGCTATCATCAAGATTCAAAATTCGACAATCATTCATCAAAATCAATGAATACAACTCAAATTCAACCATAATCTATCAAAATCAAATTTAACAACAGTAAGTAAAAATAAATCAAATTAAGGGAAAAAAGAGTTCTCAAATCGAAGTTAAAATAAGATTCTCAAGGGTCGTTCCGGGAATCTCTCAAGTGTTCCTAACTGTGATTGAGTACCTTCACGATATATCCTATTCCTACTGCAGGCTGTAGTGGTACTCAAGTTCGAATACCACTACATAAACTCGACCTGCATGGGCCACCACTAAAAACGTGTCACGACCCGCACCCACTGTTAGGGTACGAGAACGTAACAACGCCCAGCCTACGCCGCAGTGTCGGCGGTAGAACGCTGTCCTAGGTCACATCATCTAACAATATAATGCTAAGCAGATACAGTCTCAATCACATTTAAGGTAGAGAATGATAAGGTTAGATAAACATAAAATCCAAAGAGATACAGGAGATAGAAGTCTAAGTGTCTAAGATACAAAAACCCAGAAATATATCTCAAAACTCAAATACAGTAATCCACAAAGTAAATACAACTCTAGACAAATGAAATAACTATCTAAACAACCTCTAAGGTGTCTCCTCTAGGCTAGCAGGCAACCTCCAAGCTATCTGTAAAATTTATCAACAGGTCCAGTCAGGACAGGAACGAGCACATCTCATCTAGAAAATCCAAGTAAATGACAGAGAACTATAAAGCAGTTATAGGCAGTTGTATTGATGAAAATGGCAGTTTATATTCAGGTGATGGTAAGAAAGACAGATAAGGTACAAGGAAAGTAACTAACTAAACAAGAGAAGAATTATAGCAATGAAGTCTGTAAAAATAGAACTAGCTGAACCAGGGTAATATGATATGAAGTCCAGACAACAATGTAGACTAGTGTAACTCCAATGTAAGTCTAGTACAAGATGAATCTAATACAAGATGAATCCAGTAAGGGACGATTCCAGTTATAGTGATCAATGATTCCAGGGTGAGTCCAGCCTATACTCTAACAGTGTGTTTTAAAATACCGAGATCGACATGTAAACGGTTGTGGGTAATCTGGCACACCTCTCACTGATCAAGCGAGAGATGGCTATCATTCCAGTAGATTCCAGTAGGGGTGATTCCAGTAATGGGGTATGTCTACATGTCTTACTCTAGTATTTCCCCTCCCAGCAAGTGAATCCAGAATTTCGACATAATGATTCAAGATGAGTCCAGCCAAAATATAATGATACTAGTAAATGATTCCAGTAAATGATTCCAGTAAATGATTCCAGCAGGTGATTCTAGTAATAGAAGCCGGAAATGATGATACCAGTAATAGAGGCCAGAAAATAAATATGTGTCGTATACATGAATCCAGTAATATCCACACGTGTTGTAACAGAGAATCGCATACAACTAACTAGAACTGAAATACAGTAATTGACAAGTAAATGAGAGAACTATCAGAGAATGTACTCGCCTGATAACCTGAATAGCTGATAAGTATAGGGGGTCCAACTAAAGCCACAGAGTCCTATTTAAAGCAACACAGGTTACAAGGTATCTGGCTCCTAATTAGAACAGCACAAGTCACAACATATCCAGAAGGGTAATATAAAGCACTACAATGCATTCTACATGAATCTAGGTCATACTAGGCCAAAGTCAACCCTTGGTCAACTCTGGTCAACTGCACTAGTCAAATTAGGTCAAATTAGGTCATGTCCTAACCCAGTAAGTCTTACTAGGCCTAACCAAGACTATTCTAGCAAGCACACATTAATACAAGGCTATAAAAGCCAACATACACCCAACTCTATATAGCATGCAATTATTCAATACTCAAATAGGCAAAAATTCACATTGGATATACACTAGGTAATCTATTACTTTAAGCTATATATGTCTACACATATATACACATGCATATATTGGTATTCAACATTAGGTCTATAATCATGGCATTTCAAATGGTTATATAAACTTATATATTACAACACAATATGCTAACATATATATAATATACATACATAGCTAAGTTAACTATATTCATAAATACTTATTTAAGAGGCTATGTGTGTGTATGTGAACATGGCAAAGGGGCAAGTGAGGGTTAAATGGGCATACATAGTGTATACATATCAAAGAGTGTCAAAGTATAAGTGAACAATGTGTCAAGTGTGATAGTGTCAACATAGTGTAAGGGGGTACATGAGGTAATATAGGATTTGTGTTAACATAGAACATTATATCTCATTAACTTGTATATTGTATACATTACATCTATTATTACATTACATTCATGCTTGCATTCATTCATCATTCATTATTCTCTTGCACCACTATATGCACCATACATTACATACTATGGAACCTACATATTCATTACAAGCCATACTTATACATGCTTACATTAGATAGGATACTTACACCTCATACATCATTTATTTAACCATTTACTCATGCTTGTATTCTCTATTTAGTTACATAATATATATACATTAACATGAGTTAAAATCAAATAGAACATTATATTACACACAAGGGTGCACAAAATGCATATGCCGAATAGTAACTCCTACTAATAATCAATACTGTACCAACTTAGCATGAATTAAATTCTAGTATTAAAGTATGTTATAGATCTATGTGTTAGCTTTCCGAAACTTTAAACGGATCGCGTTTTCGTTTCCGGAAACTCCCGAAATCGTGAAAACACCGAGAACGCGTTTGTCTTTCGTATAGCTGACACTCAAATAATTCTCCAGAAAGTTACAGAACGAATTAGGCCTATTAATACATGTTTTTGGAAAGCTAACTTCAATACGCTTCTTTTAAAAAAAATAGGAGATTAAACCGAGCTTTGAGCTAGAAGTTATGACATTTCTAAGTTAGGGCTGAAATTAAAAACGTGGATAAAAATCATAACGGATTTAGGTAGTTTGAGACAAAAGAACACAAGTATATAACATAATATATCAAGAACTCACTCTCTACACTAATATGTATATATGAGACACTATAGAACACATCTCCAATACAAAAATATGAGATTAAACATGTAATAATTTATTCATACATAACAACAACACATAGGGTGTCCAAATTTGGGATTTTCCCACATGGACACAACCACAACACAAAGGACACTCCTATGACCTCCAAATGGACACAAAATAGACACAAATGGAGATACAACTATGGGGTCATTCCTATGGGTTCAAAATAGACCTATATGCATGAGGAAATGAAAAGGAGAAGGGATTTATACCTTCCGGTAGATCGAATCGAAAAAAAGCCTTCCCGGAGCGACACCGACACGTAGAGATTCCAAAAGAAAACGAACGAGCTCCGAATCCTCCCAAACTTGGGTAGATTCCTCCTTGGCTAGAATGGAGAAGGAAAGAAGAAGATTTGATGGTGAAATGGAATGATTTGGTGGAGAAATTGCTAGGGATTGCTCTCTAGGAATTTGGGAAAGAACAAGAGAGAGAGTGTGGATGAGAATAATGAAATGAACTTGAGCCTATCCTCTCCCAAAGTGGCTAGCCATATGGGGCTATTTGTCCTATTATGGTAAGGTCCAAAATGTCCCCACTAACCTATTCTATGAGTATTAGGAAAGGGCTAATTGGTTGGGGCTAAATTAGTCATTCTAAAGTCTCTAATCACACTAACCTTATCCATAATAATTAGTCTAACCTCTAACTAAAATATTTCTATCATGTGGACTAAAATTAATATCATGTGGGCCATGCCTAACTAGTGTGTGGGTCTCACTAGAGTCAAACTACCCCCGGGTCCCCGTTTCAAGTCGGATTGAGTTGAAATTCGAATCCGACTCAAATAACCCCAAAACAATATCATAAACAATAAAATAATATCAAAATAATTCAAAGAGGTCAAATGCAAAAATATCCTTAGACCAAAAATAACATTAAAATATCATAATCACATGGTTAAGCTCTAAGTCAAACAGTCTCGAGGGTTTCACTAGCAAAACGTCAAAACCATAAGTCATTGATTTAAATAATTTTAAAATGATTTAAAATCACCAAAAATTATATCATGAATTAAATATCATTATTAAAATAATTATAAATACGAAATTTCAAAATTATCCTCATTTGGGAAACTGGGTGCTACACATGCTATGAATCCAATATGGTATCCAGACACCAACAAGGTTCAATACCTTCTCATAGAAGTAGTAAGTCATACCTACAAACAAACAAGGACAAGATGTGACAAATTAATCCGCGATAAGTTATTGTTCCAAGCCACGGTCAGATACAAGTACCCAAACCAAAAGTACTCGTACCTAACTGATAAGGTAGCCTAACCGTTCTAAGTAAAATGTAGTTAAGAACAATCCTTCCTACGCATGGGCCATGGCTAAATAGGATCGGCATGGTCCCCCCTTGGGGCACCAGAGGCCCCATCAATAAGAGCATGACGTTCCGCAGAACGTCAGTGGCCGTCAGTAGTCATGGGTCATCAACCCAGTATCTCTAGCGGAGCTTCCGGGTCACAAGGAAAAGTGCATCGAAGCCCATACGCTAAGGAATTGTCCTCCCTGCCCAATGTCTACTATGTTGTATCCGCAACAGAAAACCTCTATAACCGCTAAGTCAAACTAAGCATGCAACCTCTATTAGCGGTTATTCCTATCGTACGGCTTATACGTACTGGTGGCCAGCCAATTACGCATGTCCGTGTTCTACATGCGACACACAACTTCGCGTTACAACGTGTCAAGGCCAATGAATGCAACACACAAGGTGGTCCCTTAAATCTAGGTTTAATGTGTAAGAAAACTAATACATAGCAGAAATTATAACTGAACAGTAAGTTCTAACAGGTTATGCCATGTATCACAATTTATTTTGCAAAAAAAAAAATAAATAATGCATGAAATATGAGCTAAAATAAATAAACATCAAATGGCAAGGTGTCTTGCCTGATTGACGCCCGAGGTGGTGCTGCAATAATCAATGTGGCACGAACTGACTTCGGGTAACAACTACACAAGGTGATCTCGGATGGTGGCACTGATAGTTCCATCGGGTCCAGAAGGGTCAATTTAGTTAGGGTGGACGTAAGGGAGGTTCTAGATTTGTAAAAAGGTAGGAAGGAATTGATTTAGTCATGGACAAGAATAAATATTCAAAGAATTTGGTATAATAAAATAGCTATAAATATTTTTATAAATACTTTTTATTTGAAAACCAAATTTGGAAATCAATTATAGATAAGACTATATTTTTCTTGTATTCAAAATGCAATTAGTTACTTGAAAAAATATAGGAAAATAATTTATGACAAAACTAATCTTTATCAAAGGTAATTTTTAAACTAAAAAGCCGTATGCTAATAGAAGACAACATAACAATATTTTAGGGCTCATAAACCCAATTTGGAAAATAAGTATTTGCACAATACAGAATTTTGTTATAACATAATTTAGAAAATACTAACAAATAGTTTTCAAAGTAAATAAAATTTTTAATAATAATAATGATAATGATAATAATAATAATAATAATAATAATAATAATAACAATAATAATAGGATAAATAATAATAATAATAAATAAAATAATAATAATAATAATAATAATAATAATCAAAAATAAAATAAACAAACAAAGTTGTTCTCTTTACACAGCTCTGCTGTGTTTTTTAGAAAAAAAGGAAGGAGAGAGATGAAAGGAAAAAAAATCGAAAGAGAAAAAGAAGGAGAGGGGAAGAGAGAGGAGAGGAGAGTGAGCGAGAGAGAGGGGAGCGGGATCGGCCGGCGGCGTGGCGCGGCGCAAATGGAGGAGAGGGGCGGACGAGAAGGGCGGTCGGCGGAGCTCGGAGGCGAGGACTACGTCCGAGGACTCGACGGCGGTCGCGCGCTCAGACGCTCAGACGCGACGGATAGGGCATCCGACGAGGGTTTCGGCGCTAGTGCGACGGTCGTTGCTGCTCCGGCGGTCGAACGGAGGCGCAGGCGGCGGACAGGGTGTAAGGAGGAGGTGGAGAGAAGAAAGGGGTCACGGTGGCGGAGGGAGCAGGGTGCGGTGGAGGATGGTCGGGCTCGTGGGGTTGCGCTCGTGCGGCGGTCTCGCGGAGGCACGGCGAAGAGGGTGGCCGACGATGGGCAGAGAGGTTCGGGTGGCGTCCGACCGCGGGAGGCCCTGGTCGAGGTTGGACGACGACGTCGCCGGAATCGGCGTTGGGCTTGACGAGGTAAGTCGTAGTAGTTTGGATCTTTGTGATTGGTGCTGGTGTTGTCAAAATTTGGAGGATTCGGGTGATTGACGGTGGTGATGGCGGTGTTGGTCTTGGTGGCCGGGTTTGGTTGGTCATGGTGGCAGTGGGCTGGGGTTAAGCCACGACGGTTCATATGGGTTCAGATGGCGGTGATGATGTTGAAGTCGACGAAAAATATTGATGGTGGTGGGAACAACCGGGGTCGGGAAGTCGGGCAAGTAGGAGGAGATGGTGGGGAGATCGGTTGGGCAAGAAGGTGGCGGAGGGTTCGGGTGATGGTGTCACGACCCGCACCCGGATATACGGATACGGATACGTGGGCCACGCCCAGCCTACGCCGCAGTATCGGCGGTAGAACGCTGTCTAGTACCCAATAAATATACACTACGTCTAGAAGGCCTATAACTATAAATATACTCTAGTCACATCACAACATCTAGGGAAGATAAGACAAGAAAGATAACTAAAGCACAAGAACAACTAGAAACTACTAGAAGGAATCATAAGACAGGAAAATAAAGAAGGAACAACAAGACTAACTAAGGATAACTCCCAGACAACTCACATAGAATAATAGTGAGATCCACCTCTGCTAGCAACATCATGATGTCCAAAAAATGGTATAACAACTCCTAAAATATTATCAACGGTATCCTGTCAGGAAAATAAGCAAGTACAAGCACTAACAGCAGTTCCATGTGAATTGACAAATTCTATAAGAGACAGTATAATGAACTACAAGACAAAGATATATGAAGACTTGGGAACCGTTCGGAAGCTGAGTTACAACCCTTAAACCAAACAAGGACCGGGGTTGTAACTCTTCTCCCGAACAGAGCTTAGTCTCCAATCAAGGCACAATATAATGGCATGTAGAACATGTGAGTAATCTGAATATCATAGCATGGTGAGGAAGTACTGAATGTAGAACAGAACATGATATATGATAAGATAAAGTAAATATAAAATGTGCCTCGAATATTATAGCATAATGTGATCGGTATGGGTCAAGATCAGGCTTCCAGCCGACCGGCTACAAGTGCGTGGACTCAGCCCGGCCGGGATGGTAAGCTATGGAGCGAGAAGTAACACAGGTCAGGCTATACCCATCGTGAGGTGAGAGTATAGCTATGGTGCAAGGAGTAACTCAAGGGGGCATTGATCACACTATCTATAATATTCCCCATTTCCCTGAGTAGTATACGGATCCGGACATAACACGTCATGGCACGAGATTCCCTAAGAAGGTAGCTACTCCTTCTCAGGAATCGGTGTCAATACAAGTACAAGAACAAGATCGAGCAAGTACCAGTATCCCAAGAAAATCCAAGAATGACATCTCATGACAGGAATCCGGTATATACTAGTCCGTGAACTATCGTGACTGAGAATCAAGTAAGACACTACGACTGAATCGGATATAGCAGATATCAAGACAATGAAAACTATCAGTGAATGTACTCGCCTGCGGTCCTGAGCTGTCAATGGGGTCGATGCTCAGAGTGATGCCACAGACCTAAGATAAGAGATATATATAAGCTAATTAGGGTTCAACAGTGTTAGGCTTGATTCTATAGTATAAGCTACGCGATCTAGGTCAGACTCATTCCACTAAGTCAAACTAGGCCACAATAAGTCAAACCAAGTCAAACTAGGTCAAACTGGGTCAATGGTTGACTTACAGTTGACTTTTGGTCAACTGGTCAACTATGGTCAACTCTAGGTCAAATGTTGACTCTACTTCGACGTTTAGTCAAAGCAGTCAACCATGGTCAGACAGGGTCAAGGCTAGTCTCTACAAACATCTACAAGGTCAACACATCAATTTCAGTGATTGTGAAATCACCGGAATCGATGGAACTCAAAATACCACAAAAGGAGTAGGATTATAATAATAGGGTAAAAACCTACAGATGTTGTCGGATGATAAAATAAATATCACCAACGTGTCCAGAATGGTCAAATCAGCTAGGATAGCCTGTCCAAAAGTCCAATTTGGACACAGGGGCAAAAACGGTAATTTCGGGCCAAAGTGATGTCCGCCGTTGGACACACTTTGCACCGAAAAATGTGCCAAAATAAAAGTGCACAAAACCTAGCAAATTATATGTCCACGAATCCAGAATGACGATACGAACCCAACGGTATATCCAGAATTGGATTCCGTTGACCCGATCTCAAATTGGTCCGTTGACGCGGACACTTGGTATCCGGTTTGCACGGAAATGCGTGCCGGAGCAAATGTCTTCAAAACTCAGCAAATTATATGTCAACGAGTCCAGAATAACGATACGAACTCAACGGTATATCCGGAATTGGATTCCGATGAGCCGAACTCAAAATGACACGCTGACCCGGATATTGGTATCCAACTTGCACCGAAATGCGTGCCGGAACCAATGTCCACTAAAACCTAGCAATTTATATGTCAACGAGTCCAGAATGACGATACGAACTCAACGGAATATCCGAAATTGGATTCCGATGAGCCGAACTCAAAATGACCCGTTGACCCAGAAAGTGGGATCCGCTTTGCACCGAAATGCGTGCCAGGGCCCACGTTCTCAAAATCAAGCAAACTTTATATGAAAACATGCCAGAACGACGCCACGAGTCTACTGGTGGTGTCAGAAATTGAATCCGGAGTCCTGGGTTCAAAATTGGAATTTAACTAGTGCAAATTAAAGAATTCGAAAGGCCAACTTTGGCGTCGAATTCGACCGACCTAACGAGCTCAAACTGAAATGAAATATAAAGGGGGCAGGAAGAGGGTTATACCAGCTGTGCACCGAAACTGGTGACGCACAAAACGGAGCTGCGACGACGAAGATACGAACCCGCGAAGTTGGCGTCACGAAACTGTGCAAAAACAGTTCAAATTAAAATGTCAACTTGGTGGCCAGTTTTGATGTATCAAACGACGAAATTAACGGATGAAATTTGAGGTGAGCGAAGAGGTATATACCGAGATTGAGACGGAGCAAGGAGTTCGCCGATCCAACGGTCGGATCTTCCAGAAAACGTGCATGAAGTCGCTGCGACGGAGCGCGAATTCTGGAATTTCTCCGCTCGCGCGTCGACGGAACTTTGAGAAAAACGTTGAAATCGCCTAGACGGCGCGTCCCGGAGGACGGTGGCCGTCACTGGATGGTGCGCCTGGGTACGCCCGGCCATAGGGGGCCTGCTGGCGTGGGGGCGGCCGGCCATGCGGCGGCGCACGGCGGTGGCACGGCGCACGGTTGGCCGTAGCTGCTGCTGCGCCTTGTGCTGCTGCTGTCGCAGCTGCTGCTGCCTCGCTGCGGTGGCGCGCCAGCCACGTGGTGACGCACGGCGGAGGCGCGGCTGCGAGGCAGCGGGGCCGACGGAAAGAAAGGTGGAGGAGGAGGAGGAGTAAGGGTGGCGGAGGTGGTGGTGGTTGTGATGTGTGAAGGTGGTGATGGGGTTGATCGTGAGGAGGAGGAGGAGATGAAGAAGAACATGAAGAAGAAGAGGATGGAGAGATGGAGAAGGTGAGGGTGGTTGTCGGCTATGGGGGAGGAAGCTACTGTCGGCTAGGGGAGAGAGAGAGAGAGATGTGAGTGTGTGTTAATGAGAGAGAGTTGTATGTGTGCATATATATATATTATATATAGAAAGTGAGGGAGTGAGAAATAGAGAGAGAGAGAGATATTTAGAGAGAAGGGGGTGAGGGGTGTTCGTGTGCAGCAGGGGGGGAGTTGCTCGTGATGGGGAGTGGGGAGGTGGTGTGTAGGTGTTAAAAGAGGGAAGGAGAGAGAGTAAGGTGATGGGTGAGAGGAGAGAGAGAGATAGATATTTAGAGAGAGGGGGAGATATTTAGAGAGAGAAAATGGAGAGAGGGGTGAGCTGGTGATGGGGGTGTGTGTGTACTTGGGTGAGGAGAGAGAGTGTGAGTGTATATACATATGTATATTTATACACATATACATATATACATATATAATATACAAGGGATAAAATGAGATTAAATAAGCAGAGAGAGAGAGATAATAATATAAAATAAAATAATTATATTTTCGAGTAGGCAAAAATGGGAAAACACCAGTGGGGTGTATGGACAGTCATGACAGGGCCCACACTAAACTGGGTTAGGCGTTGGGCCAAGTTTGGACAAGTTCGGGACCAAGATTTAATTAAAAATAATAAATTAAATCAATTAATTCATGGATGAATTAGGGGCACAAGAGAGATCAATTTGATAGCGCGCAAGTGGCACGTACATAGTAGGCTCAAAACAGGCCAGGGCCATAAATTGGATCGTCTGGATTGGACCGATGTCGGGCCCGAAAATTAAGTTGGAAATTAAATCACGAATTACGGCAGACGATAAATTGGTCTAAATTGACCCGAAGTTGCGCGAATCAAATGGAGCACAAGGGAACAAGTTCGAGTGGGACACGAAATATCACTGTAAAGATAATCTCGTCTACTACAAACTCCAAGAAGGAAGTTTCCAGAGACTGGCATCCCTGATGCTCTAGAAATCCAAGTCACGGTAAAGAGCATTAAATCAAAATTAATCAAATCAAAATTAATTATATAGAAATGAATTATTGAAAATAATTCATTGGAAAATTCGAAAAATAATTCGAGAAATTCAGGGGGCTTACAGATGGTGATGAACCGGAGAGGGTACGGGCTGTGATGGGCCGAGGAGGGGACGACGATGGTGGTGCAGACGCTGAGTCGAGGTCAAGGCAACAGGCCGAGGAAGACAGGGAGTTTGGGTTAGGTAGTTAGGAATTACGTGTCCTGCGTGACACAGGATTGGATGGACGTGTCCGAGGTTATCGGACACGGAAAAGAGAAATTATAAATGTAATAGAGAACAATAGAAATGAATATGGACACCGACACGGTGCACGCATGAGAGATGGCGCTTGGCTATGGAGTTTGAGGAATTTGTGAATTGTAGCAATTTATGGATAAGTACCTGTCTATTTATAGGATGTAGAAATTCCCAACTGGATAAGGATTAGGAGTAATTAAACCCAATTTAGATAATTCACTCTATAATTTAATTTAATTCAATAAATCTAAATCCAAATCAAATCCAATTTAAATCTAATTAAATTCTATCTTTTATTTCAAAATCAATTAAGATAAATCAAATTCCAAATATAGATATTAATTTACTATTTAATACATATCCATAAATCAAATCAAGATTTAAATTGCTATAATAATAATTTCGAAAATATATTATTATTTAAGAATAAACTTAATAAAATATTTATGAAAATATATATATGTAAGCACAAATAATGCATACATGATTATGCTTTTCCTAGTATACAATAAAATATTATTTATGATTAATAACTGCTAAAAACAAAAGGCTTTTTATAGCAAGAAATATAATTATATATAGTATTTTGAAAGTGTATAATAAAATAGAAAAAATGTTTTTCTAAAATATGTACGCTCGTACATATTCGCACTCGACGAGCAAGAAAAATAATTTCGTGCGCGACGTACAATACGACTACGCGACGTACAATACAAAATTTTAAATCAGTATCAAATTTAAATAATAAAAAAATTAGTAGAAATTTAGGAGTTTTACATGGTGGTTCCATGGTTGATCTGAGGAAGGAACGATGTCGAAGGAAGCATGCACCGGTCCAACCCCTCACGATGAAAGTATTGCCGGCAAGGAGATCTGTCTTCGACATAATCGCTTTCCCTTCAGGTAAACCTTCGACGGACTTTGAATACTACTTACCAGCTGGAGGTAGTAGAAGGAGATCCCAGGTGGCTCGTGCTTCGTACAACAAGCGTGCGGCACCAGCGGAAGACCAGAGGCCCGTATTGACAGTAATACGTGCAGCCGATGGAAACCTATACAAGACTGGCTATCGTGCTCTGATGCCTCAACCAGTCGAATCTCCCTTCCACTG
Organism: Iris pallida; assembly: GCA_029216955.1. Classification (NCBI taxonomy): domain Eukaryota; kingdom Viridiplantae; phylum Streptophyta; class Magnoliopsida; order Asparagales; family Iridaceae; genus Iris; species Iris pallida. Next base: position 14,206,290 of record JANAVB010023800.1, read on the forward strand.
GGATACTCCTTTGCATAAGCCAAGCCAGGGGGTATGTCCCACGGAGAGGGAGTCACACGAGCGACGTTCCCGTAGGAGCGACATGAGGCTTCCTCGCCCGGCATGCTCTGACCGTGCTTACATGCAGCTTTCCTACATGTACAATGGGAGTGCTACGACAGAAGAGCCAACCCTCTCCCAAGCGGAAGGAAGAATCTGTGGCACAAGACGTGCCTAAATCAAGGCACCCTTGTACCCAAATTACCATCAACTATCGTTGTTAGTAGACAGCTGCACCATCGCTAAGCATGCGCTTCGTCTTCCAGAGACTCTACTCCACGTCGACTCCATGCTAGAGGCCTAACAGGGGGTCGGTGAGACATAGAGAAGACGAGCCCTGCATCGCCACATGCTACGCGGCGTAGGGTTCCAGAGCTTTCAAAGAGCCTTCCCAGAATCCTTCCATATCGGTCGCTAAAACGAAGAGAAAGTCAGAGAACAGCAAAGCTAAGGTACTCGATGCAGGTGTGTTCCAAGGCACTCATTTCAAAACTATATTGGGTGCCTAGTCAAAAACTGGGGGTAGCCAACCTCCTACCATGCACAAAAATCCTATGTTCTAATCTGACGAGGCGTAATACGACACGGATGTCTCCATTGGCACAGCCAGTCACCAGACCGGGGGTAGCAACCATACTGAGTCCGAAGAAGATTACAATCTTACAGTATATCCTCAGGGCAGCGAGACTCAGGCGTCTAAGCCAGAAAGTGAAGGATCCACGGCTCCCTCAAGTCACACTCACACTAGGTTTATCTTCTTGGCCAACAACAATGAGGAAGACAACAACGAAGCTCTCAGGCGTATCAAAGTCCTCGAGACAAAGTTGAATACGTTGACGGACACCATGAAGACCCTGTCTTCGGTCATAATCGACCTCAAGCGTAGCATGGCCCCCGCTGCCTCTACACCTGTATATGATTCGCGAACCAATGACGAATCCAGCAGGTTGCTTATTGCCAATCATGCAGGACCATCCTCGTCTACTCCATCGGCTACAGGCTCCGCAATATCGACTGAGATACAGCAGGCCATGAAGGAGCTGTATGCTCGTCATGATGCAAAGAAGAAGCAAGCAACGCTTCAGAAGATGGGGATCTGACAGCCATACCCTGCCGAGGGGGACAACGTCGTCTATCCTCCCAAGTACAATTCGCAGACGCTTACACCTTATGAAGGGAAGGGGTCTCCCCGACTATACTTGAGGTACTTTGCCTCAGTAACGGGACACCTACCAAAGGAAGACGCCCTCATGTCCAACTTATTTATAGGAGCCCTGCAGGGGGTAGACTATGAGTGGTTCTACAGTCTCCCGACGATTGCATCTCGTCCTTTGAAGACCTGAAGACTCGGTTCGTGGACCGATTCTACAAAGGAGTCATAGATATGACCATGTCGACGCTCATAGAAATTGTCCAGAGGAAGAAAGAGCATGTCCGTGCATACATAGAGCACTTCCGCCAGGCAGCCCTTAGATTACCACCCGGCATGCCCGAGCCATGCTTATTGACTCCTGCCGTATGAACATGTTGCCCGCTATAAAATTATGGCACAGTGCTAACTACACGGAGTGGACGTCTTTCATTACAGAAGTGGATGCCGCATAAATGAAAGCCTAAGATGCGCAGCTCCAGGGGCTACACTTTACTGCACCCGAAGACAAGGATAGACGCTCGTACAGCAACAACCCTAAAGACAGAAAAGGTAAGCAAGCCTTAACCGTCAACATCGCCAAAGGTTCAGTAGCTACGAACCCCAAGTCTGCGGAAGCACAGAGGCCGATGGAGGCTTACTCCTTCAATGACGAGGATACGCTGCAGCTCTTCGAGATGCTTACGAAGAGTGGCAAACTGTCCATCATACCATCCAGGCGTCCCAATGAAATGGGAAAGGTGGATCATCCAAAGTACTGCCATTATCACCAGTACGTCCATCACTCAACACAGTACTGCTATATGTTGAAGGGGAAAATTCAGTGCCTCATTAACGCCAACGTCATATCGTTGGATTACGAAGAGAAGACCGTCACAGCCAACATGGTTAATCTCTAGTTCGGGAGTTTTCCAGCCACTGAGGTACAAGATGGCATCATCCCTATTCTAAAGGCGACGATGGAGGTACTCAACCTTCCACCAGCACGGGACAACGCTCAAGGGCTTATCCCGCTCTCCACGCCTCGAGGTGAAGTCATGTAGATACATCTCGACATGATAACATCTACGACCCTTTCTGCCAAAGGGACAAAAAGTAAGGCATGTCACATGGTCTCGACATCGGCCGACAATACTTTCATGACCACCCGTTCGACGCAGAGGCTAGAGGAGAGCCAGGCTCCAGACCAAGAGGAGTCTCCACCAAGTGCACCCCTATCCCAAATATATCAGGAGTAGGTCCACCTTCGATCCCTGAGGCACCAGAGACGGGTCTATCCCGGTCCCCTACCGTAGACAAGCAGAAACAGAAGGAGGTTCGCTTCGACAAACCCCTCAAAAAGGATCCAGCAATCGAGCCTATCAAGCTCTACAACTTTGATATTCTAGCGCAGCTGGCTAATACTACGGCCAGGTTGTCACATTTTGAGCTCCTCCGCCTCTCTAAAGAGACCCAAGATGCGCTCAGTGAAGCTTTACAGAACACCGAGTCCTTCTTCACCCAGGTTCAGCCACCGAAAGTGGATCCCGCAGCTTGCCCACATTGTTACAGCATGGTCGAAGTGATTCCCAGTATCACTTTTACCCAGCAAGACATATTACTAAAGAATAACCGGCACAACCGCCCCCTGTACTATACGGGGTATATCGGTGCCATTAAGGTTGATCGCATCCACATCGACCCAGGTTCCTCTTTGAATATTATACCAAGAAGCCTGCTTCAAACTTTAGGGGTTCCAATGCACCGGTTGACAGCCTCGAACACATCAATCAGTGGCTTCAACGCGGGAAAGAGCGAGCCCTTGGAAAAAATTTGCCTGAAATGTCAGATCGACGACCTTCATACTGAAGTGACTTGCTATGTCATTGATACAGACATAAATCAAGCTGCTGGGGCAACCATAGATCCATGAGTACATGATTGTCCCTTCCACCCTACATCAATACATGAAATATGTGGCCAGCGATGGGACTATCAAAACGGAGTTTGCTGATATTGACCCATTCCGGGGACTTGAAGCCTACTGTACGAATGTCGATCTATACAAGATAGTCATCTAGGATGACGACGGAAATGATGCGGACGACGAGGGAGAGGCAGCTTCAGAAAGCGTAGCAGTGGTCGAAGAACCTTTAATAGTTCGACTGAAAGGGAGGCTCCCCAAGATGTCAGCGCCTCTTATTGTTATGCTTCGGGGCAAAGCTCCACCTTCGCCTCCAGTAATGATAGAAGTTTGTCAGGAGCCTATATGAATGAAGTTATCCCGAAGGTCCCCAAGGCCGACCATGAAGGAGTAGGAGCATCCAACCACCATTCTCTTGATGGTCAAGCTAAAAGGAAGGCGCCCTCCTTCTCCTCCGGTGGCAGCTCTAGCCCTCACTGACGAAGAACTAGAAGATTACGTCTGCGCTGATACAGAGTCCCACTCTTTTGACGATGTAATCCTTCGGGACAAGATATCCTACTTCATCAATAAAAAGTTGTCAACGAACTACTCTGGCGCGTGCTGGAACAATAAGTATTTCTCGGACAATTCTCTGTGTAAACTACGGACGTAAGTGATAACTGCCAACTATGTGAGCCGGGTTATCCCTGCCCGAGGTGCCTACTTCGTAGTTCCAGCTAGGAAAATTAAAGAGGAACCCATCATATTCGGTGGATTGGAGCATCCACAGTGAATAACTCCTGAAGACCCAGATCTCGACAGCGGCAAAATATAGTTCTACCGCTACACGGCGCAGGCCAAAAATCTTATCCAGAAGATAGGCTATGACCTGAATAGCAACAAGGGGCTCAATTATGGCAAAGGCCGGTGTCTTTTCATACGGATTCACACCCTAAAGGTGCTAAAAACTACTACCAGCGTACTCATCAAGGGCTGGGGTATGTTACACCTACGACCACCTCAGATGATTCAGAAGAAGAAGTAATGAGGCACTCGCCCTCTTTTGACTCCTCAACTTGGGACTCCGATACCATCATAGGTCAAGTCCTTAAGAAGATATTGTCTGCTAACATGATTACTAATCAGTTAACCGTCGAAGACAATCAGTGCAGGCGGTTACTAGAGCTAGAAGCATTGGACGAAAAGCGCTTGATCGCGTAGCAAATGATTGAGCTTTACTAAGCTCGCATCCATGGGGCCTTCAACAAAAAGGTCCGTAAAAGATCCTACCAGGTGGACGACCTCGTCTTGGTAGTACGGAGACCTTTGGTGATGACCCACAAGACGGCTGGAAAGTTTGAGCCCAAGTAAGAAGGACCGTTCGTCATAGAACGGTGTACTCCAACGGTGCTTATCGGCTAGCTAAGCCGGGGACTTGCTAATGATGTCCATTAATGGAAAGTTCCTAAAGAAGTATTATGTCTGATGACTGAACCAGCATAGGTACCTACATCTCCTAAAAAGGGTGCCTATGAGTTCTGGTAAGGGGATCTCTTGCTCTCCCTCCTATATATTCTCTCAAGTAGATAAAGCACTTCACGTCTACATTACCACTGGATTGCTCCTCTACGCTTGGAAGACGCGACTACCTTATCCATATTACCTCTGAGTAGTCGTGCTTCTTGTATTAGTTCTATGATTATTCCGACGGTTTAGAAAATAGTTCACGTCCATATTACCTGTGGATTGTTTTTCTATACCCCGGCCAAGATCAAGCCTACCACGTCTATATTACCTCTGGCCAAACAAATCCATTATGAAGATTCCCTCTTTATTCTGGAGGCAAAAGCAAAGGGAATAATAAGGCTTATATATATATAAACACGTGGCTATAAAGTCCTATTACAGACTCTTCATATTTATATACACAGAAGCAAAAAAGTTGAAATTGAAGTATAAGCTCTCAATAGCGCAGGCGAGGCGATGACAGAGCCAATCACTTCCTGGTCAAAAGGAAGCCACCGCCAAAGCTACTACTGGCCCCTGCCAGGGATGAAGACCAGCACAGGACTCCCCTATCTCCCCAAGTGGCTGGTGAGAGCAACCACAGCAGCAGGCCTTACTATTCCTCAGTCAGAAAGGCAAGCAATCCTAACTGAGGAAGCAGAGGTCTGAAACGCCATTGATGCCCATGACATCCAGAACGCGGGACGTCTCGAGATCCAGTGGCAGTTCCACTACAGCTTCGTTGGATAAAAAGATTCGCTACTGACGGCCGTCTTAAGCAAACTCCAGGGTCATTAGGAGCTGAACATCAGGCAAGCAAGGCCATTGTTGAAGCAGCTGAGTCTTCATTTGAAGGAGGACATTCCTTTATGTAGGCTATTCGCATGGTCCAAGCACGAGCCAGACATCGGTTAAAAGGAAGCTTACAAGTTAAGCTAAAGCTCCACTCCATGATTGATGGCAATACAACGAGTGATCAAAGGAACATGACTCTGAACCTCCTCTGCTAAAGAGATTCACAATCCTTGCAAAGACGCAAGAAACTCCAATATCAAGAAGCCATCAGGAGCCATGCTCTGAAATGATGACTCAGGACAATTAATGCTAAGAGCTAGGCGTGACACCAGCCATAACCCAGCTCGTACAGTCCTGACGCGTGTTCATGATTCTGTTCAAAGCATTCTGAGCTTGACTCGAGTTCGGGATACTTTAAAGGGGGTCTTATAGAAGTACAAGCTAAAGACATCCTTATGCTAAAGCGTAGAAGATGCAGAAGACTGAGGCTCGGTACTAAAAAAGACAAAACAGAATATATGAAGAGAAGTTCCTTCATTGTCATGTCTACCAAAGTCTAATACAGACACATCATAACCACACATAAGGGACTAATTCTGTTCTTCTACAAAGGATCTAGTACAGATTCGACAGATGCCTAGAAGTATCTACAAGGGATGCAATCTTCATCGAAGCGCAGCCGTCCTTCTTCTCGATACACATGCTGGAGGATTGACCTCCACCGAAGCATGTTCAGATAGTCTAGTGGCACAGCCTCTCAAAAGTATATCAGTAACTCAGTACTTTGAAGATGCCAGAGTCTTCAAGCCAGAGACACAACCACCTACCTGTGCCAACCTCAGAAACAACATGGTGGTAGGGCCCTCCTCCCCTTCTTTTATTCCAGATGTCACGACCCGTACCCTAGAGTAAGGGCACGAAAAGTGAGTACGTCTAGCCTACGCCGCAGTGTCGACGGTAGAACGCTGTCCTAGGTCAATCATCTAACAATATATAAGGTACCTGTACAGTATATACACTCCGAATGGAGGTGACATAGCAAAATACAGTCTCAATCACATCTAAGGTGGAATACGATAAAAAAATAAATAGATAAAACTGAAATCCACAAAGAGATACAGCAGATAGAAGTCTATGTGTCTAAGATATCACAAATCCAGAAAACATCTCAAATCTCAAATACAGTAATCCATAGAGTAAATATAGCTCAAGACAACTAAAAATAAAATAAGAAAAATCTTAGCTATCTACTCTAACCTCCACTGTGTCTCCTCTAGGCTAGCAGGTAACCTCCAAGCTATCTATAAAATTTATCAACAGGTCCAGTCAGGACAGAAGCGAGTACAGTACATCTCAATAAATCATAACAGGTTAGAAAATATAATCATGCTAGAGAGTAAGATACAAAAAATGAAAGAACAACATGATGTATATATAAGAGAACTATCAGTGCTATTGGTTTAGAGTACAAGATGGTTATATAAACGGCACGATGTTGTACACGAGTAATCTACAGAGGTTGTACACGAGTAATCTACAAGATTGAATACATAACCACTTCTACTCCCCCGCCTCCAATCAATACACAAGGATCCAATCAAGTTATGTTATTGCACACGATGAGAAATATACACGAAGATCATGTAAGCACGTGAGAGTATACGATTTCATACGATTTATACACGAAAGTCACGAATACTGTCACTACCATATTTCTAGCTTAAGGGTATTTTTGTCAATTTTGAGGTTATTTAAATTTAATATAATTTATTTGAATTTATGGGAATTTTTAGGATTTATTTTAGAATTATTTGAATGATGGTTGACTAGGTTGACTTTGACTAGCTTTGACTTGGTAGACTAGCCTAGAACTTAAACCTAGTTTTAGTGACTTGGTTAGATTATGAAACCCTAGGTTAAATTAAGTTTACCATATTCTAGTTAATAGAATCAATTTGGAAATAGGATTTAGAATAGAGCATTGATTAATGACTTGTGACTTCACAAGTCATGATTAGTGATTAAGCCCAAAGCCCAATACCATGTGACCTAACCTAACCCTAATCCACTAGTAGCCGGCCACACACTTAGCCTAGGGATTCCTACCCTATAAATAGTCTCCTAGAAATTAGGGCTAGCCTCCATTAGAATTATTTGAAAGTTTTAGAAAGAGGTAAGTCTCCATCTTCATAAATCCATAGAAATTCCATTTTATCTCCTTTTTCCCTCAAATCAATTGCATTAGATCCTACTTTTAGTATACTTGCTATTTGTGGTGTTCAATCTCAGTTTGTGAGTAACTTGAAGAAGTTTGCTAGCAAGAAGACCCCCCCCATTTGAGGCTTTTCTTGCATTTGGACATCAATGGGTAAATCTATATAAACACCATTAAAATTCTAGTTTCTTTGCATAATTGGAAAGCCCTAGGTCTATCCTAACTGTAGGTATGCCTAAACCTAGGTTTTGTGTCCATTTCGTGTCCTAAATGGACACGTATCAGTCCCTTCATTTAAGTGTTTGATGAAATATCCCAAAGGACATTTCGACCTAATTTCAGGAATCTAATTGAATGGATTTGTAGTCCTATGTGTTGCTTATGGATTTCTGTGGGACTGAGTGGGTTTTAGTATCGTATCGTGTTGGGATCTGGACACGAACACGCGCGTCCAGCTGCACAGTTCTTCCCCTGCTGCTCGTGGCCTCGTGCTCATTGCACAGGCCACGTGGCGAGCTAGGATTTGACTAGGGGGTGGGGGCAGTGAATGACATGAGGGCCCCAAAGTCTCGAGTCGTCTCATGTCGTGTCGGGCACGCACGTGACTCTGCATTGGTCTTGACTGATGGTTCAGTCGGGTATTATTAGACACTGATACGGTGTTCGTATCTCTTCTGGACACGTCATGGACACACTTCATGGATACTGACACACTCACCTAGACCTAGTCTAACACTAGACTCGAGCACATGGTCTCTCGTATTGTGCATTGAGTCCAATATGGCTCGACATGGTCGCACGAGGCCTGTTACTTCACAGTTTCTGATACATATGTTTTCTGTGTTTGGACACTTCGTGTCCACTCTAGTGGACACGAATGGCTTTCCCTAGTACACTCACAAATGTGGCACCTATTACCAACCTTTAAATTGGCATTTTAGTTTGTTTTCGTTTGGTATTTAGCATTTACCCTAAATTTCTGAAACTATGTACATTCTGTATTTTCCAGTTTTCCATATCGAGATTTGACAGTTATTTTTACCTATTTAAATGCTGTTACATATTGGTTTTATACCCTAATATAGTTCTCCTACTTGTAATCTAACTATGGGATGAATTTGGGGTTGTTTGGTTGATAATTGATTTCAAAATGGGGATTTGAAATATTGGGCTGAAAACTATTGTGTTCTCAGTTTACCTGAGATTTCAATTGATATTATCTAAGTTTTCCTATTTCCAGGTTCACTCATAGCTAGTACACACTCTTTACTGTTAACATTGTATACACACACTCCACTTCACTGTTCCTATGTCCCTCTCACACACTCACTCACACACACTCACTTGCCATGTACACATTGACACTCTATATACACTATGCCATGATTCACGTCACTGTACACACACTCTAAACTGTTTTTCCTGAAATTGGTTCTTCATTTCCCTGTTTGCCTCACTGTCACACATTTTCTGCACACTCACCGCTTCCTAATGACACTGTGCACTCACTATTTCAGCCACACACACTGTTAGGCCAATTTAGACTTGTTAAACCTAGTTTGACCATAGTTGACCTTAGTTTAACTTCTAGGGTTGACCAAGGTTGACCAAGAGTTGACTTTGGCCTAGATTAACCTAGACTCATGTAGAGTGCATAGTAGGACATCATTTTACCATTTTAGACTTGTTGTGACTTGTGCTGTTCTGATTAGCAGCCAGATACCTCTCCTCTGACAGTACATTTCATCCGGACACTCAGATACCAGGCGAGTACATTCTCTGATCATTTCATATCCTGCTTAGAATTATTTTCCTGCTTTAAATTACTTTACTTATTACTGTCACGTTGGTCACACGGATTAGTACTATATGGATCCCTTCTTGAGATGTTATCCCTTCAGGGAGCATCGGGTACTACATGTTCTGTGCGTTTTACTTACATGGCGTATCACTGTGCTTCATTGGTTCATTGATCACTTGTGACATGTACTCTCATGATCATAGAGTCTTTCTTGAATCCTTTCATTTATTGGGCTTCCTAGAATCCTCATTTATGGGACTACCATGTACCACCCTTGGGGGGCAATTGCATGGAATCATAACATAACCTGTGTAACGACCCGCTTCGCCCTAGCGGAACGCCGATTCAAATGGCAAGTGCAACTACTCGAACGAGCCGTCGACCCGTAGAGTTGGCATCGACCTGATAAAGAATCGATACAGGGCTTACATTGGCCCGTCAAGATGAATCCAAACTTAGACTTTTAAAGGCGTGCTCGGAGTATCGCTCGGCCGATGCAAACATCGCTAAGGTGGGTGGCTCCGATGAACCCATCTTTGCTTAGCCTAGACACATAACAATATGGACACTATCACGAGAATCGTTAGACGATAACACCGTGCACGCTAATAAATGACTCAATGCACCTAGCTAAGGGAATAATCCCATCTTGTATGCTTGTATAGAATATGGAAAGGAACTTAGAAAATGTGAACTCTCGTACCGCGCTCCACGCTCGTGCTAAGGCACAAGCTTGCGTTTATGTTCCTTATGCGGCCAACAATGAAACAATGTATGGTTTACAACAATGAAACGGAAGACTATCGACATAGTCGTTCCGAGTAGAGTATAGCAACATTGAAAGACTTCGGGACCGATGGGTCGCCAAGGCGACTCCCGCACGGGAAGTTGCAAAATGTATAAATGAATGAATGAATAAGTGAATGTTGAATCCACGAATGAATGAATGAATACGTAAAAATAAATAAATGAACGAACAAGTGAAAGAAAGAATACATGAAAGACGTTAGCGACAGGTATGACGGGCACGTGCAACGAGGCTCGCTACCCGCGCTGTACGACGCCAACCTGGTCGATAACGCATTTTGGCTAAAGACCGCAGCCATGTTAAATGACAAGTAAAATACGAAATGGTCATGGACAAACGGCACGGGCGATGGGGGAATACCGTGGCCGTCATGAGGAAGGATTCTGCGACACGGGCGATGGGAGGGAATACCGTGGCCGGCCTAGGCGGAATCAGACATGGGGCTTATGGGCTGCTTTGAGTGGGGGCTCGGCCACTCAAAGAGACGTAAGGCCAGGCATTTCAAGAGACTATCAAGGTGTACCAGCCATCACGCTTCGATAGGTGAGAATGCCCACGTGATATGTCCAAAATGGCTTGTAAAGCCAGCGACCCATGCATGTAGATTAAGTGGACTATGCTGGTGGCAATCCACGTACAAGTTCTTGTATTAAAACAAGTAGACTAAGTTAACTAAATGAAGTGTCTCCTGAACATGCTTGCAATGTAATATTCTGAACAAGAACATGCTCGAAATATAACATGCCTGAACATGCTTGAAATATAACACCCTGAACATGCTTGAAATGTGCCTCCTGAACATGCTCAAAATGTAACACTCTGAACATGCCTACGACGTGAATGAACATGCCTACGACGTGCTAGAACCCGAGGCAGGGACACGCTCTTAATATTAAAAGTTTACATGAGACACGTTAAGTTATTCCTTATGAATTGTTGACTAACTTGGTTTACTTGGACAGGGAAGGCCGGACGGTAAGTATGGGTAAGTCGTGTATGTATTTTCATGCGACACTTGAAATCAGCAACATGAGATAGGTCATGATATGCGTCATGAAATTGACCCTAAGGCAAGATTAGAAAGACAATGAATGATAGACAGTGCACAAAAGTAAATGAAACGTGTTTGGTAATGATAGCATTGTGGGCGAGCTAGCCTCCCCACCAGTGCATAACAATGTACTGATAACCCCACAGTCTGCTTGCAGGAAGCAGGAAACGTCGACGGGTGTGGAGCTTTCCTCGAACGTGCTAAGACGCGGAGCTACCTCTGGGGCCTTGGAACGTTGTAGAAGCTGAAGCACCCTATACAGGACATAATGTATCAAAACATCGCCATGTATCATTCCATCTTGTAAGCCACTTGGCACGCCTTTTATGTTTCAGAGAGAGATCTCGAGCGATTTGTAATATCGGCCTAGCGCCGCTTGTAACCTTCTTGAATATCAATAAAGAGTTCGAATTCGCTTCTACTTGTGTTTATTTACTTTCCGCTGAAATGGGAACACTCTGTACGACTCTGTGGCCTAGCTCAAATCGGTCGTTTCTGGACTTGGCCTTGTACGGACGCAACCTAGGCCCGTGCGGCATTACGCCTTACCGAGGACGATCGCTCCTATGGGAGCGGGGCGTGACAGATTTGTTATCAGAGCACGGCTTTACGTCCTTGGACTTCATTTCGATTTTTTCAGTTTTGAAAGCTCGTCATTGGAAAAGAAGTATACGCTCTCTCTTATTGTGCCTTGGGATGTTCCATACAATAAGTCTAATATTTTCAAAAGCTCGTACAAGTACTCGGTTGAACGAGATCGATAGGCGAAGGTCTTTGTGCCAAACTACGACAGACTTGAGTCGAAGGAAAACTAAAATGCTAGAAGTTAGCAAACGGAAGGCGTGCTTGAATAACCTTACGCTAACAATGCCGAACGATGTTAAACTTGACTCGATAGAGAACACATGCTAAGTTAACATGTCGCGTGCGTGCCTGACTAGTCTTGCATCGACCTAGCAAGTGAGCATGCAAACTTGAATATAGTCCGCACGGAATGTTTATGCGGCACAACTTAGTCCGCATGTCGCGCGCCTCGACTTTTGGTGCAATCGAGTTGCGAGCGGTATCAAGTACTGCTCGGTCGGGAACGGAGATACACTTAGAGTGTCTATCGATAGGAACGCTATCGAGTTAACGCTTAGGCGTGCACAGAAGATTAACTTGGATTTTGAGGAAATAATACGAACGACTTAGTACGTCGAAATGACACGAACGATTACGCTAGAGATTCGTCGAACGAATCTGAAGGATGTCTTAGCGCATGACGCGAACGTGATTGAGGACTAGATCGTACGGCTTGAATCCGAGTGGTGTATGTGATAGGTTCGGAGAAGAATAAGAATAAGTGTCAACGACTAGTCGAGTGGCTCGAACCCTGAGTGGTGTATGGACAACAGAGAAATTGTTCGAGCGAGACTAAAGGATATGCGGATAGAACGAGTATGTCGGCAAGCGATGATATCGCGCAAAGCCTTAGAACGCGTCACGCTTAGTTTATCGTGACTTCAAAAGTCCCGAGCGAGATATCGTTCGGACAACTTGTCAATGGGCAACGCGAGTTAGAAAATGGTTCGAAACGATGAATAAAAATGAATGGTCTTGATCGAGGAAACTTAGAGGATCGCGCGTACGATTTCGGATTGATTCAAATAAATTATGACTTGAGTTTGAACAACGATCTTGAAACTAGCTTGAGAAACAGCAGTTGAACTTGATCTTGAATATTAGATGAAATTATGGAATATCCAACTCGGACAACAGCATCAATGCACGACTCGAAATCGGTTGCAAAGGAAGATCGTCAGGTTACGCATATCGTCGATGGTATTGAGGCGTATCAAAGATCGATATGTGATAACTCGGGGGTACTCTGACTCGGCGAATGACGATCGTGCAAATGTCATTGTTCCGTTGGATGCTATACTTGGGATGTTAAAAAATGTGTTGAGGAAAAGATAGACTTGGCTCGAGGATTTTCTAGTTGAACGTATGACGGTCAGACTGTCGAATTGATTTGGCTTGGATGAAAATGTGAATGTTTGGATTTACTTCGACGATAACCCTAATGTCGACATGCTTGTCTTATGTGAGCCAACTCCAGCCTCGCACATGCGTCACGCCGGTTAGGGCGATCACTCCGCGTGAGCGCTGATATGGTGATTCATACAGCGGGGGTGATTGAACTAGCATGGCGTAGCAATTTGTGTGCTTCGACTTGTGGTGACGCGAAGGTGAACTTGAGAATGACTCGGTGTGCTTGATGATTGAGCTTGAGGATTGAGTAGGTCCAATCCGCGTATCGAGAATGAGTTAGTCTAAACTCAAACAAGAGTTACGCCCCGATGAGAATGATTATTCCGCAGGAGCGTTGCATGGTGATTCATGAACCACCGTGGATAATCGGACTCGCGTGAGATTGGGGCGTAACGTATTGTCGAGCTAGATGACCGCGTGATCGAATACATGAATTGGTTAGAATTGGTGATTTGAATGGATTCGAATACGCGTAACGAATGCATTGATGCGAATAGGTGATCGTGCTCGATGTTTAAAAATCTGAGTGACATGAGCTCGGGTAGAAAACCCCGTACTATCGATTTTGGTTTGACCCTAGGATTGGGGTCAGTGTTGGCATTATTGTTGGGGAACTATGATTCCAATCCTGACATTAACTTAGCCTCGAAAAGATTGGCCTAGCGGTTAGGCGAGATGTCCTATTTCAAGTGTTAGCAATCAAAAGATTGATCTTGAGGATTGGCATGGATGGATAGCGTGAATCACGAATAGGAAACTCTGCTCACGAGACTCGGCTGACATGCATATATTTCAGGGTCGCCTGAGTATATACACGAGGCAACTCGAGTGAGAATGACAAATTCTCTATCATGCGGCTTGGCTGAATGCATGTATTTTGGGGACGCTTGGAATGCGTGCACGATCCAGCCAAGTGATACAATGAGTTCAAGCAAGACTTGAGGAATGGAAGAGTGTCGAAGATCTTGAAATTGCGTTAAGTAAGGGATCGATACTAGTACGAGCGTAGCTCGGAATCGAAGAAACGTGTGAGTGGTGTGTGCGTGAACGACACCAAGATTGGCCCTAAACAAGCGAGTGATATGGAATCGATATCGTGAAAGTAAAAGTTGGTATAACGAATTGAACCATTGATAGGAAGATATGCTCGACGATAGTGCAATACTTAGTCTTGAATTGGACAAAAATTACTTAGACCTGGTCGACCCCGCTAAGAAGAAATCATACTGATTTCGTGGACAAGAACGCTTGAGAAGCGAATCGGGTCATCTCAATGACCGAGATAAACGAAAGTGAGTTTGCCTCAACCCACGATCCGCGCACTTGATAAATTACAACGTGCCTCGTGCGACCATTTTTAGTCCCATGACATGAAGAAATAGCAACCAAGACGAAGAAACACTTGAATTGAATAAGTGCCAACAACTCTAAAATGAATAAAAAGTTATTCAATAAAATCGACCAAACGTATGCGACACGGAACTTAGAAAAGTATCGAGGATGGTTCGATGCCATTGAACGATAGAGCCGTTCGATAGAATTGTCTAAGAAACACGACGACACGAGTTAAAGAATGGTAGGATGACCTGCACTCAAGAAGTCTCGAGGACGAGACTTATTTTGAGTGGTGTATTATGTAACGACCCGCTCCACCCTAGCGGAACGCCGATTCAAACGGCAAGTGCAACGACTCGAACGGGCCGTCGACCCGGAGAGTTGGCATCGACCTGATGAAGAATCGATGCAGGGCTTACATTGGACCGTCAAGATGAATCCAGACTTAGACTTTCAAAGGCTCGCTCGGAGTATCGCTCGGCCGATGCAAACATCGCTAAGGTGGGTGGCTCCGATGAACCCGTCTTTGCTTAGCCTAGACACATAATAATACGGACACTATCACGAGAATCGCTAGACAATAACATCGTGCATGCTAATAAATGACTCAACGCACCTAGCTAAGGGAATAATCCCATCTTGTATGCTTGTATAGAATATGGAAAGGAACTTGGAAAATGTGAACTCTCGCACCGCGCTCCATGCTCGTGCTAAGGCACAAGCTTACGTTTATGTTCCTTATACGGCCAACAATGAAACAATGAATCGTTTACAACAATGAAACGGAAGACTATCGACATAGTCGTTCCGAGTAGAGTATAGCAACATTGAAAGACTTCGGGACCGATGGGTCGCCAAGGCGACTCCCATACGGGGAGTGGCAAAATGTATAAATGAATGAATAAATAAGTGAATGAATGAATCCACGAATGAATGAATGAATACGTGAAAATGAATGAATGAACGAACAAGTGAAAGAAAGAAATGAAAGAAAGAATACATGAAAGACGTTAGCGACAGGTATAACGGGCACGTGCAACGGGGCTCGCTACCCGCGCTGCACGGACGCCAACCTGGTCGATAACGCATTTTGGCTAAAGACAGTCGCTATGTTAAATGACAAGTAAAATACGAAATGGTCGTGGACAAACGACACGGGCGATGGGGGGAATACCGTGGCCGTCATAAGGAAGGATTCTGCGGCACGGGCGATGGGGGTGAATACCGTGGCCGGCCTAGGCGGAATCAGACATGGGGCTTACGGGCTGCTTTGAGTGGGGGCTCGGCCACTCAAAGAGACGTAAGGCTAGGCATTTCAAGAGACTATCAAGGTGTACCACCCATCACGCTTCGATAGGTGAGAATGCCCACGTGATATGTCCAAAATGGCTTGTAAAGCCAGCGACCCATGCATGTAGATTAAGTGGACTATGCTGGTGGCAATCCACATACAAGTTCTTGCATTGAAACAAATAGTCTAAGTTAACTAAATGAAGTGTCTCCTGAACATGCTTGCAATGTAACATCCTGAACATGAACATGCTCGAAATATAACATGCCTGAACATGCTTGAAATATAACACCCTGAACATGCTTGAAATGTGCCTCCTAAATATGCTCGAAACGTAACACTCTGAATATGCCTACGACGTAAATGAACATGCCTACGACGTGCTAGAACCCGAGGCAGGGACACGCTCTTGATATTGAAAGTTTACATGAGACACGTTAAGTTATTCCTTATGAATTGTTGGACTAACTTGGTTTACTTGGACAGGGAAGACCGGACGGTAAGTATGGGTAAGTCGTGTATGTATTTTCATACGACACTTGAAATCAGCAACACGAGATAGGTCATGATATGCGCCATGAAATTGACCCTAAGGCAAGATTAGAAAGACAATGAATGATAGAAAGTGCACAAAAGTAAATGAAATGTGTTTGGTAATGATAGCATTGTGTGCGAGCTAGCCTCCCCACCAGTGCATAACAATATACTGATAACCCCACAGTCTGCTTGCATGAAGCAGGAAACGTCGGCGGGTGCGGAGCTTTTCTCGAACGTGCTAAGGCACGGATCTATCTCTGGGGCCTTGGAACGTTACAGAAGCTGAAGCACCCTATATAGGACATAATGTATCGAAACATCGCCATGTATCATTCCATCTTGTAAGCCACTTGGCACGCCTTTTATGTTTCAGAGAGAGAGCTCGAGTGATTTGTAATATCGGCCTAGCGCCGCTTGTAACCTTCTTGAATATCAATAAAGAGTTCAAATTCGCTTCTACTTGTGTTTATTTACTTTTCGCTGAAATGGAAACACTCTGTGCGACTCTGTGGCCTAGCTCAAATCGGCCGTTTCTGGACTTGGCCTTGTACGGGAGCAACCTAGGCCCGTACGGCATCACGCCTTAGCGAGGACGATCGCTCCTACAGGAGCGGGGCGTGACAACATGGCTGGATCCTTGTGTATTGATTGGGAGTACCGGGGAGTAGAAGTAGACATGTGAATAATATCCAAATAGTATCTCATCAGAATCATTTCGTAGTGTCTCATCAGAATCATCCTATGCCATTTACATGTCTATATTGTACTCTGACTCACTAGCTACTATTAGTCTCTATTTATAGTAGATATTTCTATTACAGTTCTCTCTCTCTGTTTACATACTGTATTCTTTCAGTACATGTATCTTACTTTACTGCATGATTATATTTTTCTAACCTGCTATGAACTGTTGAGATGTATTGTGCTCGCTTCTGTCCTGACTGGACCTGTTGAAAATATTTCAGAGGACGAGGAGGAGGCCTGTGTGGATACCTTCTACGGGGCAGCCCTAGACGACACTTGTGAGCTGGACTCTCAGGAGGACCCAGCTCTAGCTGAGGACATTACCCCTATTGCCTAGACTAGCTTACTTAGGCTTTATCTTACTTATGTTGTCTTGAGACTAGTTAGTTAGACTTTATTTCTGTCTCTGAGATCTGGGTTGTATATATTCTTTCATATTCTGTTGTAAACCCCCAATATTTCCTAAATTATTTTAGTGCCTTAAAAATTATTTTTCTATATTATTTAGAATTTATTTGGTATATGTACGTAAATATAAATGCATGTGTGTATATATTATATGTGTGCTTGTTAGTATTCCTATTAAATAAGGAATAGTATAAATTCTAGGATTTTAGGATATTATTTGTAAATTTTAAGGAATTTTATTAGCCTAAATTATATATTTACTTATAGTTTGGTATATATCTATATATCTATATATATATATATATATATATATATATATATATATATATATATATATATAATGGTATTTGAATTAAAAAAAAAGAGAGAGAGAATGTGGGGCTCGGCCACACCCAGCAGGGGGCGGGCCAGCCTCTGTTCAGTGGAACATTGATTGTTATAGAAAAAAAAAATATGAGTAGAGGGGACCAACCCATGTGGGCCGGTCCACCTCCACCTGACCCCCATGTTTCCTAATCCCCAATAACTAATAGCAGCAGAAGCTGCAATCCTAGTAACCCAAGCAATGCAAAACCCGAGCCCATGTATTTTTTCTATTACTAATAGGAATAGTAACAGCGGCGACGATCATATATATACAACTACCCGCTCATTAAACCCTAACTCCTTTCCATCTCCTCTCCACCTTGACCCCAAGGCCGCCACCTTCATGGGCACACCCCCGACCATTCGCCGACGTCGGGATCGCCGGAGAACTGCTCGCAGACGACCGAAAAACAGGGAATACTCTGTTTGGTTCAGAACTCAAGTACCCATCTTTCGATTCAAATTTCCTTGTATCCATTCAACGAAAATTTGATCTATCGAATGCTGTGCGTAGTAGACATAACCCTTTTCAAAACCCTTCTGATAGAATCGAGAGAAACCCCATATATCGCTCGGTCTTTCGAACCAAATTTCCCAAAAAACTGTCGGAACAGAACAGTTTCAGGGCAGTACCAAACCCATATTTGAAAGCCAAAATCTTGGCGATTCTTCGACTGTTTTTTAAAAATAATTGAACACGTGTGAAGACAACATAACGATGATTGAAACGCAACTTGTAGATCTATATTTCGATTTCTGTGTGAGAATTAAATCAGTGTTGAACTTGTGAGAAAAACTGCTTTAAAAGCATTAAAATTTTAGAATTTTTGTCCGATACGACGTGCGCCCCGACAAACTGGGCGACGTGGTCGTGCACTATACGCATCGAAAGGCGCATATGGACGTTACCGACGTGTGGGAACTGACGGAACTCAGTTTCGTCGTGCGTGCGCGACGAAACCAACGCGTATCTGTCGAGATACCCCCGTATCGGCGTTTTGTAAACTTGCCCATAACTTCGTGTACAGTCGTTGGATCGAGACGAAACTTGCGCCAACAGGTCTGGATCAAAATTTTGGTCCTGCGTGCCAAGTTTGGTTCGATTCTGAGAAGGTCGAATCGGAACCCCTTTTTGGCGGGCCGCGACCCACTCAAACGGGTGATTTTGTGCACGGCTCATCGGAATCCAAAATTGGACATACTGTTGAGTTCCTCTCCTCAAACTGAATCCGTAGACATGTAGTTTGATGACTTTAGAGACCATAGACTTTGGCACGCGTTTCGGTACAAAGCGAGTCCAACGGTGGACATCGTTTTGATCCGAAATTACGATTTTGCCCCTGTTCCAGAATTTGACTTTTGGACAGGCGTTTCTTAGGTATATCTTCTTCATCGAGATCATTTTTGATGTTTGTTTTAGCGTTTGGAGTCATCTGTGATTTGTGAGTTTTGGTACTGACACTTTCTACTCTTATATTTGCCCTTCTAGCACCGCAGGCAAGATACCTTGCCAACTTACTCTCTGATTATTATATTCTTATTTTTAGTTGTTATTTTTAGTATTTTATTTTGTGATATTTAAACTGTGCGTCCAAGTCACACTTGGGTGCAAGCGACTCTATCGGTCGTTTTTCTTGCTTTAATTATTCTCTTGCATTGACTTAGTTTATTGACCACCCATTGATGTTGAGGTATTGGTATATCTCATACGGCCTTGACACTTGTTGTATCATGTGATGTGAGTCACATGTAGGACACGTTTCTACATAGTCGGCTGGCCACCGATACGTATGGAGCGTGCGACGGATAGGGATAACTGCCAATAGAATTGCTTGCTAGAAGACTTGGCGGTTATTAGAGGTACATGTCAGTCATGAAGATGATGATACTAGGCATTGGGTGGGGAGAACATTATCTGACATATGGGCTTCGATTGCACTTTCCTTGTAACCCGGAAGCTCCGCTGGAGATACGGGTATGAGCCTCTCAGGTTGGCCACTGTCGTTTTTGAACGTCATGCTCTTGGTCACTGGTGCCCAAGAGGGGACTATACCGGATCCTATATTCAGCCAGGGCTCATGAGTCGAAGGAATGTATCTCAACTGCATATTCACAGTAGAATGGTCAGGAACCCGATTGCATGCATACTTTTCTCTTATTATATTATCACAATTTATATGGCATGGTGTTTTCTTGTATCTTGCTATGTCCCCTGAGGACCTGGTTATCTCTCCAGGTTTAGACGATTTTCCACAGGAGTACGGAGCGGCATTGGAGCTATCCTACATTGATGACGAGGCAGTGCCTTATGACTTCTAGTCTATTTCTTTTTCTGAGACAGTTGTAGACATTATTTTACATCTCTTTTCTTTCTATTTTGCGGAGGTCGGCCTCCGATCTTGTGAGACTATTTTTCATAGTTGTTTGGAGTGAGTATGTTCACCCGGCTATCTTTTGATACTCTTATTTATTTATTTAGACTTCATTATCTTCTGTGTTGAGCTGTGATGAGATTAGATATGTTATTCTGGCCTGTGATTATTTTATTTACAGCTTATGTGCATATATGAGGATTCCATATATTGGAGTGTTCTTCGTATATGTGCAGCTGGCATGTTCACGTACTTGGTCCTATGTATTTTGGGACTGGGGCGTTACATGTTTTTGTGGTAGCCCATGCAGGTCAATGTTAATATTGTTGGGTTACATGACTGTGCCCAACAAGTCTGCATATAGGAATAGGAATATCTCATCCGGAACTAGTACTATCCCTTGACTTCCAATCTTTTGAAACTTCTTTGATTATTTGATTTATCCCATATCTAATCTTTCCTAATATCAACTTATCTACCTCGTGCCAACAGTATGAATCTACGAAGCGGACGAACTTCTGCCTTGGCCCTCACATCTGGTGAGGAGACTACTTCGGAGGGACAGAGTCCCCCCATGACTCCAGCGACACCCTACCAGCCAGGACTGTCGCAGCCTACTATGACACCGACGACGGAGTACCCAGAGGTCACAGCACCCCCAGGCAGCCAGGCTGGACAGACTACTACCATGCCACCGAGAGGGAATGTACCACTGCCTCCACCACCACCATTCCCTCAGCAGTTTCCCCCACAGTCGGGACCTCAGATGCCTCCACCACCGACTGATGGGAGCCCTACTACTCAGTTTATGTATGCCATGATGCAGGCCTAGTAGCAGTAGACTGGACTGATGAGACAGACGATGATGGCAGCCATGGCTAGACCTCCACCACCACCAGTACCAGCACCAGCACCAGCACCGGCTCTGCATCCCTATGAAGGCTCTATAAAGAATTTCACAGATATGAACCCCAAGGCCTTTAGAGGGACGGAGAAGCCATTAGAGGTGTCATAGTGGCTTATTAGTACCGAGAAGCTACTGAAGGCATCCCAGTTGCCAGCTCGAGATTGGATGACGGCAGTGGACCTACTGTTAGAAGATAATGCTCACCACTGGTGGAAGGCGGAAGAGAGACGATTAGGCACTGGAATCACCTGGAAGCAGTTCTATGATGCATTTTATGAGAGATTCTTCCCTATTCATGTTCGAGATGGTCTCTACGACCAGTTCCTCCATCTGAAGCAAGGGAATATGACAGTTGATGAGTATGACTCGGAGTTCAATCGTCTGAGTCGATTTGGTATGGGATTGATTCCGACAGAGTTAGAGAAGGCGAGAAGATTTCACCAGGGGCTTGCACCAGAGCTCAAGTCTTATACGACTATCCAGTCTCGAGTCTCCCATTCATCTGTCTTGGAAGAAGCTCGTGCTCAGGAGATTTTTGTAAGGAACAGCAGCAGACATCAAGGCGTCATACACCAGCAGCTACACCAGCCCAAGCTACTCAGAGTGGACCTATTAGGAGGACTACAGGACAGTACCAGCAGAGGCACACACCTTATCAGAAGCCCACCTGCAACTTCTGCGGGAAGCAGGGACATATTAGAGATGACTGTCGACTTCGTTTGGGCTTATGTATGAGATGTGGATCAGGACAGCACTTGGCCAGAGATTGTCCTGAGCAGCAGGCTCTAGTTCAGGCACATCAGGCCCAGAGGCCCACAGCCCCAGCACCTCGTCCACTATTGCCACCACAGACAGCTCAGTACCACAAGGCCAGAGCTCAAGGCCCAGGACAGAACCAAGGAAAGGCATTCTCTCTAGCTGTTGAGAATGTAGAGACAAAGGCAGAGGTCATAGCAGGTATGGTTTTAGTTGCATCTTTTCCTACTATTATATTATTTGATACTGGAGCCACGCATTCATTTATAGCCACTAGTTTTTCCATGAGACACAGCATTCCCATCACACCCTTAGCTAAGAATGTTAAAATCCTCACTGGAGGAGGGGTTGTACCTGTTAGTGGTGTTTGTAGACTTTGTCCTGTAGTGATAAATGGTAGAGAAATGATGGCACGACTTCTTGTATTCCCTATGCCGACATTTGATGTGGTTCTTGGAATGGACTGGTTGAGCCAGCATTTCGCTCTCACGGCTGCCATAGGAGCAGTATTATCTTTAGACCACCGAATGCGGCAGAGTTTGAGTTCACCAAAGAAGACGAAGATAGTTGTGATGCACCCACATCGGGAACACATATGATGATGCATGACACTCCTCAGCACCCTATTATCACAGAGTTCGAGGATGTATTCCCCGAGGAATTGCCAGGACTACCACCTGACCGAGATATTGAGTTTTCTATTGAGCTTATTCCCGGAGTCGAGCCTATTTCATCTCGAGTATATCGTCTGGCACCCAAGGGGTTGGCAGAGATGAAGATGCAGATTGATGACTTATTAGAGAAGGGATTTATTCGTGCCAGTGCGTCACCATGGGGAGCACCCGTTCTTTTGTGCCTAAGAAAGATGGGACAGTGCGCATGTGGATTGACTACAGAGCGTTGAATGCAGTGACGGTGAAGAACAATTATCCCTTGCCGCGTATAGACGATTTATTCGATCAACTGAGTGGAGCAAAAGTATTCTCCAAGATTGACTTACGATCGGGCTATCACCAATTGAAGGTTCGGAATGAAGATATTGCCAAGACGGCCTTTCGATCGAGGTATGGACACTATGAGTTCTTGGTCATGCCTTTCGGTTTGACCAATGCTCCCGCAGTTTTTATGAATTTAATGAACAAGATCTTTCACCAGTACTTGGACAAATTTGTAGTAGTTTTATAGACGATATCTTGATTTACTCCAAGAGTCAAGAGGAGCACGAGCAGCATCTACGGATAGTTTTGGGAACATTGAGGAACGAGAGACTCTTTGCAAAGCTTAGCAAGTGTGATTTCTTTCTCAAGGAGGTATCATTCCTTGGTCATATTGTTACGGGCGATGGTATATCTGTAGACCCAGAGAAGATCACAGCAGTCAAATCATGGCCCGCTCCTACATCAGCTTCTGAAGTGAGAAGTTTCCTCAAACTTACGGGTTACTACCGACGGTTCGTAGAAGATTTCTCTCGAATAGCGGGGCCTATGACTCGATTAACTTGCAAGGATCAGGAGTTTGTATGGACAGACGAGTGTCAAGCTGCTTTTGACGAGTTGAAGAAGCGATTGACCACAGCACCGATCTTGACACTACCATCGGGCCCAGGAGGATTTGTGATCTACAGCGACGCATTCGGGAAGGGATTATGATGTGTATTGATGCAGCACGGTCGCATAGTAGTATATGCATCACGACAGTTGAGAGTGCATGAGAAGTATTATCCGACCCACAATCTAGAGCTCGCAGCGGTTATCTTTGCTTTGAAGCTATGAAGACACTACTTGTACGGCGAAAAGGTTGATATCTACACTTATCATAAGAGCCTCAAGTACGTGTTCACACAGAAAGAGTTGAATTTGCGACAGCGACGTTGGTTGGAGTTGATGAAGGATTATGAGATTGAGCTACATTATCATTCGGGCAAGGCTAATGTCGTGGCAGACGCATTAAGCCGTAAGCCCATGGCACACTTTTTGACTACACAGAAGGAGTTGATTAGAGACTTGGAGCAGCTTGGTATTGAGGTAGTATTGCTGGGAGCAGAGGGCGTATTAGCCAACCTCCAAGTACAATCATCATTGGTAGAGCGCATCAAGGCAGCATTGCCTAATGATGCTAGATTTCGACGGCTGAAAGAGAGGACTGAAGCAGGAGAGTAGACAGGTTTGAGGATCCACTCAGATGGGACATTGCGATGTGGTGATCGCATTTATGTACCCAATGGAGATCTATGGCAGGAGCTGATGGCCGAGGCTCACAGTTCGGCATACTCCATTCATCCCGGAGAAACCAAGATGTATCGTGACTTACGACAGTATTATTGGTGGCATGGAATGAAGCGGGAGATACTCGTTTCGTTGCCAAGTGCTTGGTATGTCAACAAGTAAAGGCGGATCACTAGAGGACGGCCGGATTATTACAGCCGTTACCCATTCCCGAGTGGAAGTGGGAGCACATTACTATGGATTTTGTCACGGGTTTTCCTCGGAGTCCTAGAGGATGTGACGTAGTGTGGATGATTGTTGATAGACTTACGAAGTCATCCCATTTTTTACCTTTTAGAGTGGGCCAGTTATAACGCCCCAGTCCTAAAATACGTAGGACTAGGAACGTAGACATGCCAGCTGTATTCATACGAAGTATACTCCAATAGATGGAAGCCTCGTATAAATACATAAGCTGTAAAATGCAGTAAAACCATAACTAATCTCATCCACACAAAATAAAGGAATAAAAGACATCATATAAAGATAATGAATTATCTTGATACAATATGTTGGGCAGAGATAAATCCACTACCAATAAGTAAAGAAAAAATACATGATGTACAAAAGAATAATTTTGGCGAGCGAAGCGAAGACGATCCAAATGCAATCATCCTCGAAGAAATAGCGATGAACACAGCTAGAGCTAGAACACCTGCGAAAGACAAGAGCACACACCTGGAGAGATAACCAGGTCCTCAGAGGGACGTAACAAGACACATAATATCATGCCATATAAACTGAATAAATATTGCTCAAATAAATAAGTCAATCGAATTATAGCATGGTCCAATACGCACCTACTGAACGAGCGTACCATCCCCCCAGCCAAACAAGGACATGAGATGGTAAACTAATTCACGATGACGTATCTTTCATGCCATGAATCCAATATGGTATTCGGACCCCAATAAGGTTCAATACCTTCTCATCGAAGTAGTAAGTCACACCTACAACCAAACAAGGACAAGATGTGACAAACTAATCCGCGACAAGTTATTATTCCAAGCCACGGTCAGATACAAGTACCCAAACCAAAGGTACCCGTACCTAACGGATAAAGGTAGCCTAACCGTTCTAAGTGAATGCAGTTTTAAGAACAGTTCATGGTCGCATGACTACCGGGTCAAGTCAAGAAAATACCAATACAGTACCTCAGTAGCGAGTCACAACACCATATACTATTCCTCAGTACCGAGCGAGTCTATAGCATATAGTCTACCTATCGTTCCTCAGTAGCGAGCGAGTCTACGATAGATAGGGTGGTAGTCAACTTCCAATCATGTTCTTCCCGTCCAATGCTAACTCTATAACCGCTAAGTCAAACTAGCATGCAACCTCTATTAGCGGTTATTCCTATCGCACGGCTTGTACGTACTGGCGGCCAGCCAATCACGCACTTCCGTATTCTACATGCGACACACAACTTCATGGTACAACGTGTCAAGGCCATGAATGCAACACACAAAGGTGGTCCCTTAAATCTAGGTTTAATGTGTAAGAAAAATAATACATAGCAGAATATAAATGAACAGTAAGTTCTAACAGGTTATGCCATGTATCACAGTTTATTTTGCATAATAAAATAATGAACATGCATGAAATATGAGCTAAAATAAATAAACAGCAAATGGCAAGGTGTCTTGCCTGAGGGTGGTGCGAGATGTAGCAAAATCCAACAGTCAGAATCGTCAACACGAAAGTCAAAATCCACAAGGAGCTCCGGATGCTGAAACAAACATCACAAACGAGTTTGGAATAAAAGATATGCCTAGAAAATGCCTGTCCAAAAGTCAAATTCTGGAACAGGGGCAAAATTATAATTTCGGGTCAAAACGATGTCCGCCGTTGGACCCGCCTTGTACCGAAATGTGTGCCAGAACCTACGGTCTCTAAAGTCGTCAAACTACATGTCTATGAATTTGTTTTTTCGAGACTAACTCAACGGTATGTCCAATTTTGGATTCCGAGGAGCCGTGCACAAAATCGCCCGTTGAGTGGGATTGTGGGCCCGCCAAAATGGTGTCCCAGTCAACGGTCTCAGAATCGGATCAAACTTGGCATACAGGACCGAAAAAATATTTCGAGTCCAATAGCGTAAGTTTCGTCGCGATTTGATGAGTGTGCACAAAGTAATTGAAAAATATCCAAAAGGGCTTATACGAAAAAATTTGACGGATACGGATCAAGTTCGTCGCGTACACGCAACCAACTTGAATTCCGTGAAAGTCTGCACGTCCGCAAAGTCGATACGGACCCTTCGGTACTCTCGATTTGCGACGGGGTCACCCGATTTGTCGGGACGGACCTCGTTCCGGGGTTTTTAAGGTTTTTGAAAACTAATTTTTTGTGATTTTTAATCTAATTAAACCTGGAATTTATTGCAAAATAAATAAATCTATTTGAAGGGGATGATAGAGGGTCATGTGGGCTTTCTACAAAAATTTACGGATCTAAAAACGGACAAGAATTGGAAGAGAAATTAATCGGGAAAGTTGAGTACCTTAAAGTGGAAATCTGATGTTGTTGTTTGTTGTTGTCGCCGTGACGACCATGAGGCGGAACTTTCATCCCTCCGGCGAGGCTAGACACGCACGCCGAGGAGAGGGGGAGGAGGAAGGAAGGAGAGAGGAGGAAGAAGATGGAGAAGAAATTAGGGTTTGATTTGTATATATATATATATATATATATATATATATATATATATATATATATATATATATATATATATATAAAAAATATATATGTATATATATGTAATAGAGGGGCTTTGCCGCTACTAATTGTCAATGGGGTCAGCCCATTTATGAGCGCAGCTATGCTGCTGCTCTTTGCCTTTGTTGTGTGGTCGGCTCCCACATGGTGGGGACGACCACTTGGTTTATTATTATTATTATTTTTAAAACTTTTACTTTTATCTAAATCACTTATACCTACCTATACATATATATGTATATATCAATAAAAATCTTTTTAAATCTATTTAAATCCAAATTATAATTTAGATGCCACATATCCAAATATTTAATATATTTAAACATATCTACATATATATATAAATTCAATCCTTAATAAATCAATCTCAAAATAATAATAATATTTAAATAAGACAACATGTTTATTAAAACTTTGCAAAATAAATTTTAATAATAATAAATTAATAAAATCTTTCCAATGGGTGAACTTATACCGCACACCCTTATTCGGGTCCAAAAATTAGTACAAATATTGTACAATATTATTTAATAATAAAATACCAATAATAGTACGAAAAATTAAATAATTAGAAATTACACATAAAATTCTAAAATAATTTAGAAAATATTTGTATATACATAAAATATGTCTACATGGCCCCATTTGGTCACACTACATGCTTACATGGGCTTGGGTTCGGTCCGGGCCCAATTCGGGCTGGTTTGGTCCAACCGGCTCATAAAAAAAACAATATATTAAATAATATCTAAATAAAATATTTTAAATGCGTAATTTCACAACTCGGCCTGGTTTTCCTAGTTTGGACTGAACTATGGCTAGGCCTCCCACGATATGGCTAATATACTGGTCAAAGTACACTGCTACATTTTTTGTGCCAAATTTCATTATTGTCTTGTGCTGAAAACACAACAATAGCTAAGGTCATTTTTAATAATTAATATAAAATATAAATTGTATAAATTAAATTTGAAGTCTAATAAAATAATAATTAATAATTTTAAAAAATAGGGGTTTTACATCCTACCCAACTTACAAGAATTTCGTCCTCGAAATTTAGGATTAATAGGGTAGATAGGGTTGAGGGATAGGAAGAGTTCGTCAATACCAAAATGCAATTAAATTTTGGAGGAGGCAATAAAACGACGTTCAACATAACCATGCATTAGAAAATTTGGGGAGTCGATATATACAAAAATATATCATGGTTATGGAATTGAATAAGAGTTACTAGTGATGGTAACAAAATTTGATAATCCAGTTTAGGAAATAGTAAGGATTTGAGTAGACCAAAGAGAATAATTTAGACATTTAGGAAATGTGATTCCTCAAGGGAGAATTGGATACTAATCGTCTTGGTCGAGGGTTTGATTAAGTGATGATTAGAATCACTCTCGTAAATCCAATAGGGGTTGGAAGGGCACAATAAAATTTCTAAGATTGGGGAGAATAAGAGTTTAAGGTGAGGATATAGCCACATGAGTTGGTCGGTGGCTATCTAAATTCGTGTTGAAATAACTGATAGAAAAACAAAAGGTGATATCTTGCATCTATCTATCATGTACAGTGTCTGGTCTTTTTAATATAAGTAAAGTACAAACAATAAAGAGTTCAAGGACGATGCTATCGAGTACGAATACGTGGTTCATAGGCGAAGAAAATAATTCAAATGAGAGTTGTCAATGCTGTCGCGGATGAGACTCTAAGGCAGGTTTAACTATGTCTCCATCCGTATAGAATAAGATATGATAAGCGAACCAAAATGCAATAGGTTGATCAGACCATCATGCACCGGTTCTGATTAGATAATATGTTAGTGGGTACACCCAATAAAATATGTCATGATCAAGCTTGATAACGAAATAAGCTTGCAAAACTAAAGTTACATTAGCAGCATGAGATAGTCAAAATATGAGTAAGGGAGGTACTGATGAAAAAATTTTTAAATAGTCCAAGATCTTTTTAAAATGAAGTCTTGCCCGAAGTGTGGGCCTATGCAATCGTCCTAGTGTTTGCTTGCTTATGGCTTGGTTGGCTAATGGGTTAGAATCCTTCAGATTCCATAGTCTAAGTAAACTTATCCATATGGGTCACAAGGACAAAGGCTTTGTTGGGCCGTGAGGTATTCTACCCAACTTACAAGAGTTAAGCTAGTAGTATGATGGGACAATGGGTCAAGCAATCAAGATAAAGCACAAATTTAAGCATTTAAGGAATTCAGTAGAACAAAATCACATATCGGGTCGAAAGAATTGAGTCGAGGTTGAATCCCTATCCGTGGTTGAAAAATATATCGATATCATGGTAAAGATTATAGTTTGGCCATTTTGACCATAAGGTCATATCAAGAAATAGAGTACAAGGAGATGGGTTTTGGTGGGACATGATATGTCTACAGGAAGGTGGGCTTGTCTAGGTCTTATATATGAAATTTATTGGGAGGAAAAGTGTAGTGTTGTACTCCAAATATACAAGTCACGGTAGGGGACGCCAAAAGATCAAAAATAGAAAGTGGAAGTTCACGAGGTGATAATTAATGCACAAAATAAAGAAGATCAAGTTAAAGCATGAAATAAAATTAATTAAAGAATCCGGTAAAAATAATTTAGGAACACAATTCCGGAGAGAAGATAGTCTCCTAGATGAATACAGTTAAGGAACCATTAAATCATTATTCAGATTGCAAGTGGGTTAGAAGGTCGCAATTAAAAAGATCTAGAATTGAAGGAAGGTCGAGTAAGTCGAGGTGGAAATACAGTCACATAGCTGGGTAGATGACTAACAACACTTGTGTATATATTACTATCATGGTCATAAGTGACATAGCAATTAGTGTAGAATACTTCTAACTCATTAGGGCTACCTTTGTGGCCCACCATTAATATTTTAACTCGTGTTTCCTCCAACAATTTCGTCCCCAGCCCGTGGAAAGATGAGATTTACGATAGAAGGATCAAGCAAGATGCAATCAATGAGTCAAATGAGAATTTGAAGTTGGAATCGAGATAGGAGGTCAAGTATGTGGATGAGATCTTAGACTTCTAATCCTATTCGCAGGCTTGCTTGGTACGGTAAAGTAACCAAACAATTTATCTTGACCTGCATGGGCCACCACAAAAACATGTAACGCTCCAGTCCCAAAATACGTAGGACTAGGAACGTAGACATGCCAGCTGTATTCATACGAAGTATACTCCAATAGATGGAAGCCTCGTATAAATACATAAGCTGTAAAATACAGTAGAACCATAACGAATCTCATCCACACAAAATAAAGGAATAAAAGATATCATATAAAGATAATAAATTGTCTTGATACAATATGTTGGGCGGAGACAAATCCACTACCAACAAGTAAAGGAAAAATATATGATGTACAAAAGAATGATTTTGGCGAGCGAAGCGAAGACGATCCAAATGCAATCATCCTCGAAGAAATAGCGATGAACATGGCTAGAGCTAAAACACCTGTGAAAGACAAGAGCACACACCTGGAGAGATAACCAGGTCCTCAGAGGGACGTAACAAGACACATAATATCATGCCATATAAACTGAATAAATATTGCTCAAATAAGTCAATCGAATTATAGCAAGGTCCAAACGTACCTACTGAACGAGCGTACCATCCCCCCAACCAAACAAGGACAGGAGATGGTAAACTAATTCACGGAGATGTATCTTTCCATGCCATGAATCCAATATGGTATCCGGACCCCAACAAGGTTCAATACCTTCTCATCGAAGTAGTAAGTCACACCTACAACCAAACAAGGACAAGATGTGACGAACTAATCCGCGACAAGTTATTGTTC
>JANAVB010023800.1:14242082-14322608 GCA_029216955.1 Iris pallida
TCCATTCAACGGAAATTCGATCTATCGAATGCTGTGCGTAGTAGACATAACCCTTTTCAAAATCCTTCTGATAGAATCAAGCGAAACCCCATATATCGCTCGGTCTTTCGAACCAAATTTCTCGAAAAACTGTCGGAACAGAACAGTTTCAGGGCAGTCCCAAACCCATATTTGGAAGCCAAAATCTTGGCAATTCTTTGACTGTTTTGTAAAAATAAATGAACACGTGTGAAGACAACATAACTACGATTGAAACGCAACTTGTAGATCTGTATTTCGATTTCTGTGTGAGAATTAAATCAGTGTTGAACTTGTGAGAAAAACTGCTTCAAAAGCATTAAAATTTTAGAAATTTTGTCCGATACGACGTGCGCCCCGACAAATCGGGCGACGTGGTCATGCACTATACACATCGAAAGGCGCATATAGACGTTACCGACGTGTGGGAATTAACGGAACTCGGTTTGGTCGTGCGTGCGCGACGAAACCAACGCGTATCCGTCGAGATACCCCTATATCGGCATTTTGCAAACTTGTCCATAACTTCGTGTACAGTCGTCGGATCGAGACGAAACTTGCGCCAACAGGTCCGGATCAAAATTGCGATCCTGCATGCCAAGTTTGGTTCGATTCTGAGAAGGTCGAATCGGAACCCCTTTTGGCGGGCCCGCGACCCACTCAAACGGGCGATTTTGTGCACGGCTCATCGGAATCCAAAACTGGACATACCGTTGAGTTCCTCTCCTCAAACTGAATCTGTAGACATGTAATTTGACGACTTTAGAGACCGTAGACTTTGGCACGCATTTCGGTGCAAAGCGAATCCGACGGCGGACATCGTTTTGACCCAAAATTATGATTTTGCCCTGTTCCAGAATTTGACTTTTGTATAGGCGTTTCTTTGGTATATCTTCTTCACCGAGATTATTTTTGATGTTTGTTTCAGCGTTTGGAGTCATCTGTGATTTGTGAGTTTTGGTGCTGACACTAGCTACTCTTGGATTTGCCCTTCTAGCACCGCAGGCAAGATACCTTGCCACCTTACTCTATGATTATTATAGTCTTATTTTTAGTTGTTATTTTCAGCATTTTATTTCATGATATTTAAACTATGCGTCCAAGTCACACTTGGGTGCAAGCGACTCTATCGGTCGTTTTTCTTGCTTTAATTATTCTCTTGTATTGACTTAGTTTATTGACCACCCATTGATGTTGAGGTATTGGTATATCTCATACGGCCTTGACACTTGTTGTATCACGTGATGTGAGTCACATGTAGGACACGTTTCCACGTAGTCGGATGGCCACCGATACGTATGGAGCGTACGACGGATAGGGGTAACTGCCAATAGAATTGCATGCTAGAAGACTTGGCGGTTATTAGAGGTACATGTCAGTCATGGAGATGATGATACTAGGCATTGGGTTGGAAGAACATTACCTGACGTATGGGCTTCGATTGCACTTCCCTTGTAACCCGGAAGCTCCGCTGGAGATACGAGTATGAGCCTCTCAGGTTGGCCACTGTCGTTTTTGAACGTCATGCTCTTGGTCACTGGTGCCCAAGAGGGGACTATATCGGATCCTATATTCAGCCAGGGCTCATGCGTCGAAGGAATATATCTTAACTGCATATTTGTAGGTCCTAAAAATCAAGTTGTACCCATCAACAAAGTTATAAAAATTAAGAAATACATCTTCCAAATGAATTGCGCAGAAGTCAGATTGCGTAACCATCCGATTGTGCATGCTGAAGTGCGCACTCATCCAAGTGCGCATGCAGACGTGGCCTCGTCATCATTACCTGACAGAGAATCAGATCTTCTGACAACTGACAGCACAAAGAACGAGGAGACTGTTCGTTTATTGCGCCGCACAGCGCTTGAGGATAGCTGTACATTCAGCACAATCTGTCTGCAGTGCGGTCCATTTCAGCGCCATCCATCCTAGCGCAATCCAAAGTCAGCACAATTCATGTGGCGCACTTCATCATGACAACTTACAAAAGTACATATGGCATTCATGCCATCAATTGCTCACTACGTGGCAACTGTCTGCACACGATCATGCATATTTCAATCATATGATGCCATGTGTCCAAGACAGTTGGCCCACGATCAGACAACCGCCTGTGCAGTCTACAGCTGCGCAATCCACTGCATGCGCAATCCAACTTACGTCATTCAGAATAACTAAAAGTTAGTTATTTCTAGAACTCTATAAATAGAGTTTCAAGTCTTCATTCCAGGGGATCAGACATAAAGTTCAAAAATATCAGAGAGTTCAGGAGTTCTTGCCCAAGTGCTGCTGCATTCTTCCGAGGCTTTTGCCTTCAAATTCAGAGGCCACCGTCTTCAAAGTTCACATCGTCCAAGGGATAAAGCAATCGTCTTCTAGATTGGATTCCTACAGTTGTACTTTTCCAGAATTCTTGTAATCTTTACAAAGTTTGTTGAAATAAAGTTCATACTTTTGTTTTTGCACTGGGGATGTTGGAATGTTGTCTTGTTTTTACTTGAGGTGTTCTCGGAGATCAGGAACAGCAACGGAACAGACAGAAGTTCGAGGGACATGTTCTTTGATAATATTCGGAACATGGTTTCGGTTCTTCAAATATCTTGTCCCTTGAGTATACAGGGAAGTACTCATTTTATTGGCATTTCATCCGTATATTATCCGATGGTTCATCCTTTCACATATCTATCCGACGGTTTACCCGTTCATTCGTCATATTCATCTGACGGTTCACCCGTTCATTCAATCAATCTGACGATTCGTTCGTTCATTCCACTCATTTGACGGTTCAT
This sequence comes from Iris pallida, assembly GCA_029216955.1. Taxonomy (NCBI): domain Eukaryota; kingdom Viridiplantae; phylum Streptophyta; class Magnoliopsida; order Asparagales; family Iridaceae; genus Iris; species Iris pallida. The sequence continues at coordinate 14,244,890 of JANAVB010023800.1, forward strand.
CCGTTCATCCTGATGATTCACTTCGTTCATATATTTTGACGATTCATTTCGTTCATTTATCCACATCAGCAACTTATCATTCTCGATTAAGTCGTCTATTGAAATAATGATATTCAATAAATTATATTTGCCATGTCCATATTACCTCTGAACAGATATACTTGAATATGATTATTTTCCAGAATCAAGAAATATATCATGTCCTGTACCTCTGAATATATTTTCTATCTCTATTATTTATATCTGAATAAGATATGAAACAAATAATAGAACCCCAAAAAGTTGTCTTTTATTGATCGAAATTCAAGACATTACAAAGATTCATATTGCAAAACAAGAAGATACAAGATATTTTTCTACTAAGCTGGAGGTGTCATCAGATTGGCAATCTGTTGCTTCAGAGTCTGCAGTCGCTCTTCGCGGGATTCCATCACTCTCTTCCTGGCTTCTTCCATCCCAGATTTTTCATTAAAGGTTGGCAGAGTTACCATTCGGCGAGTGATTTCAGCATTATGAGCCTCAACATATTCGTCCCTTTCTTGGATTAGAGCACCGAGTTGTTGAATTGCAATTTGATGTTCGGTGACCTCATCTTCCAGTTCTCCCTGAAGACGGGCAATCTTTGCTTTCAATTCAGCAATTCTCTGTTCTTTTCTTTCAGCAACAGAGGTCACTGTTTCCACCTTGGAATTGTACTCAGCAGACTTGGCGGTGAAAGTATCCAGGAGAATTTGGAAGTTAACTTTCTCAATTGCAGCCTCTTGGGACATTCGTTCAAACTCAGCTTGTACTAAAAGTTCTACCTCTCCTTTATTTAGCTCTTTGTAGCTATTTATTGAGATCTCCAGCTCATTTAATATGTGTTCAAGAAAAGTGGCATGAGGCTCATCACCCTGATCGCGGATGGCATTTACCAAATAAGAGGTTGGACCTCTAACTGTGGAAAAATCGGCCTCTTCTTTCTCCATCACTCTATTTATTAAAGGTCCCAATGAATCAAAGAAGAACTTGGTAAATGATTTTATGACAAACTGATTGGTAGCCAAAGCACCAGGAGTAGCAGCTACTCCTGTTGACGATGAAGCGGCGGGACGTTCAGTTTCTTGTACTTGGACAGAAGGTTCTTTGAATAAAGGAGCTAGAGTAGAGCTGGTCGCTCCTCTCGGTTGTTCCTCTGCAGAAATAGATAGACTTTATCATTTTATCTATCGTTTGTTACTGTCAAAGAAGATTAAAGGTGAAAGCAATCTTACCATGGCTTGGTCCAATATCGGGCCTGTCTTCTGTTGGAACAGATTCCAGCCTAGCAGATGTAGCCTCAGACATTACTGCCTGACTACTACCTGCTTTGGAGCCACATGACAGATGACGACTGCTACAAGCTATCGTCATTGCAAGAACTATATCTGTGCACGCTGGAGGAGCTGGAGAAGATCCGAGTTTTGTACTGATGAGGATAAAATGTTAGCTATCAAGCTATTTATTAAAAGAAGATCGCTAATTTTATTACAATACCTTGGGGATCAACAGCAGGAGTTTCCTCCAAAGCCACTTCTTCATCTGCAATCTTCTCTGGAGATACCGGCACCTCAGCATCCTTTTCAGGATTCAGGGTATCATCAACAGCTCTGGGAGATGTCTGGACCTCAACGTCCTCTTCCGAATTTTGTGTCTCATCAACAGCTTCTGATGAGGTACTCTCCTCGCTCTCACTGTCCTCAAGAGCCTCTTCGCTAGCAGCAGCAGCGGCATGATCATTTTCTTCTTGATAACCGAAATCACAATCATTCAATGCCTCGATCATGAGACGATCTTCCTCCTCACGGGTTGTTCCCGGTGTAACAGAAAGATGAGACATTACTGCCACTGGTGAAGGAGATCGTACAGCTTTCTTTTCTCCGGGCTTTGCGGCCTCGTCTCTTTGTTCAGCATCTTCCATGGGCTCTGCCGCCACCTCTCTTTGTTCAATTGTTTCTCTCTGCTCTGGACTAAGTTCAGAGGCGGGAGTAGGGGATGACATACTAATCCCCGCTGCAGCATTTATTACCACCGAAGACAATATTTGCCTTGGAGGAGAGACCATTTTTCTTCTTTTGTGGGCTACTTTCTTTCTATGCAGAGGCCTCTCAGGACTCTCTACATTTACTACCTCGACCTGTTTATGAATAGAGGTCGGCGTAGCTGCTTTTTCTCTGGTTGATTCAGCTAATTGTCTGGATTGTGATCTAGTAGTGACCTTCTCTGATGATGGTTCCAAGATCAATTTCTTCTTCGTGACTGGAGAAGAAGGTTCTTTCCTCCTTCTTTTCTTCTCCTTGGCCGGAGACTTAACCACCTTCAAAGAAATTCTCAGTGGTTGATTGACTTCCTCTGGGAAGTTTACTTCTCTGGAAGCTTCTAGTGGATCGTCTATCAGTTCGTGCTGTTCGTCATTGGCTGGAGCTAATGTAACAGTGGCTCCTTTCTTCAGACGGGTTGCTGTGGCGAAGCTATCCACCAGACTAAAGTTCTCAGCAATTGTATTGGCAGCTGTGTAGAACAATGAATATGTGTATAGCATTCTTGGGCCATTGTCATCCTTATTTGGCATCGAGAACACCGCCCTAGTGTCTCGAGCATTGTAGTATGCCCATGCTCTCGCACCATCAATTAGGTACCCTTTTCCTTGTAGGCAAGTGATTGCGTTGCCCACATGGAATTGGTCATAACCAAATTGACGAGTGAAGCGGCTCGGCAAATATGGTTCAAGGTAGCATTCCTCTTCAAATCGGTATACCAAATGTGAGGGTCTAATCGCCTTCAACCAGTCGAAAGCTGCTCGACCCAATGGCTGCCTCCCCAGATCAACCATGTTTGCTGTCATAAACTCGTAACCAGCTGGAGGAGTGAAGCTGTAAAAGTTACATCCTTTTCCAAGGTTGAGGGCACGCCGACAGTCCTTCAGACTAACGTATACCCATTTGCCTCGGGAGAATCTGCGCAGAAAACTGTCGCTAACTGCCCCCATGTCAGGGTTCATCAGAGAGGGATGATGCAGAAGCAACCACCCAAATAAATAGGTGTAGGGCAACTCCAATCTTGGGAAGTTCCCTTTCTCACCTTTCCACTTGATCATTGAATCGACATACAGCCGAAGACCTGCATTTATTCTGCAGGTCATCGCTGAGAGCAAATCCATCCGGTAGCCGAAGACTAACCGGACGGCAGCGAAGAGTACGCCGCGGTAGAAGCGATCCACGACGCTGGCCCCAGGTACAACAAATCGGCGGAGCCAATATGTTAAGAATCCTGCTAGCTGAGCTTCTTGTGACATGGGCCTGTAGCCCATTCTGATAAAGCTTTCCATAAAATCTCCAGGCTTCAGCGGAGGATATTGGTATTCATTAGTAACTTCGATATCCATCCTCTTATTTTCCTCCATCAGTTTTATAACCTCACTGTGGCTGAGAGGTTGAAAGAAAGCTGGGTTGCAGGAATCATGATCTTTTGTCTTCTTCTCTACGATATGGTTCAGAAAAAGATATGGTAACCATTTGGAGGAATAACATGTGCCAGAGGAGCCGCTCTTGTAATATAAAAAACATATATTATAATGGCACAGATCAAAAACTGCTACCATTTCTGGATTTTCCCGACGCAGTCTATCTAACTCGTCGTTCGTGGGAACATACTCCTCGTAAGGGTAGTCTCCAGTTGGAAGGCATGAGATATACTTCATCTCATGAAGTGCCAATCCTATCTTCCCACAGGGCGTCATGAACGCCCCTGTTCTGTAGTTATACCTCTCTGCCAGAGCTAAAAACAGATGAGGATTTGGATGGAAGCCATACACGGTAGCATGTACCGCATTATAATGCTCGATTTCTCTAAGCTTATCTTCAAACTGTGCCAACACCCAGTTGGCTATACAATTCCATCTCATGTTCTCAGGATTTACCAAACCGGTCAGTCGGATGTCTTGGTCAGGATACCTGCCCTCCGCCTTGGCATACTCGTTAGCAAAAATCGGTATTCTTACCGGTAGCAACAAAGACGAGTTCTCAGAAGAGATACAACCTGGTTTCGACCCTCTCAGTAGAATGTCGTGACGCTCAGAATAGCTATAAAACATGTCCCTGTTGTTCGGGCCTTTCTTGACACAGATTTTTCCCGTCCGTGCATGTTGGAGGGGAGTGATGTCCCAATCCATCCTCCTAGGATGGCTTGCATGAGCATACCGTGCTAGAGGGAGGCATCTAGCTATGTCTGGCAACTGGATCAATTTCTCCTTCCTTGAGAAAGTTCTCAACTCAACTCGGGGCCTAGGTTGGGAACTTTTGTCAATGGCATCACCGAAGAGGAACATAGGCTTTTTGTGAGTGACAGCGTCAGCAGATTGCAACGGCTGTCCATTCATCAGACTCAACAGGGTTTCATTATCCTGAGCTATCAGGATAGCTTGGCGAGAGGATGGAAGGGCATATTGAGGGAAGAGTACATGGGATAAGTCCTCTTTGAAATCTGGCTCAGCTAAAGTTCCTATGAAGATTTCATAATTCGGATCCTCTCTGGTATCAACTGCATCAAACAGAAAAAACAAAATTTAGTACAAGTCAGAAATTCTGTCATCAGATTGCATAAGATATCAGACTGCGCAAGCATCAGATTGTGCAGATATCAGAATACGCAAGCATCAGATTGCGCAGATGTCAGATCGCACAAACATCAGATTGCGCTAACAATCTTGCGCAAATCAGCCGATTGTGCTGACTTTTGCCAGCGCAATTCAACCGATTGCGCGAGAAGATATTTTTCATAAAAATGAAGAATAATGGGTTCGTGCAACCAAAACCCTAAACAGGGTGGTGCAGTAGGATCACATCTCTAAAAAGAGATGGATTTTAAGATTCAGTAAAGTCGAAAAACCCTAAAAAAGATTTTCGATCGGGTTGTCTACCTCGCAAAGCAGGGTGCGCAGCTTCATGTCGGGAAGGGCATGGCGCAACCCGAGCCGAAGACTCGGCGGGGGCCTTGCCCTTTGCGGCGGTGGAGGAGCGCTTGGGGGCCATGAAATCGATGGAGAAGAAAGAGTGAAGTCGGAGTAGGCTCAGGGATTTCTCTCTCAAAGCTCAAAGAAAACAAGTAAAGAATAATCTGAAGAACGAAGGGAACTATTTATAGTTTTTCAAAGAGCAACGGCCGCCTCAGATTACGCCGAATAAATAGGGGTAATCCCTCCGATTGCGCAGACGGCATCATCACGTACACAACTTGATTGAAAATTCAAAATTCAAAGTATTTCGAAATTTTGAATAAATTCAACTTTCGAAAACTTTGAAGGGGGTCTTGTAGGTCCTAAAAAAATCAAGTTGCACCCATCAATAAAGTCATAAAAATCAAGAAATACATCTTCCAAATGAATTGTGCAGAAGTCAAATTGTGCAACCATCCGATTGCGCAGGCTGAAGTGCGCACTCATCCAAGTGCGCATGCTGACGTGGCCTCGTCATCATTACCTGAAAGAGAATCAGATCTTCTGACAACTGACAGCATAAAGAATGAGGAGACTTTTCGTTTATTGCGCCGCACAGCGTTCGAGGACAGCTGTACATGCAGCACAATCTGTCTGCAGTGCGGTCCATCTCAGCGCCATCCATCCTAGCGCAATCCAAAGTCAGCGCAATTCATGTGGCGCACTTCATCATGACAACTGACAAAAGTACACGTGGCATTCATGCCATCAATTGCTCACTACGTTGCAACTGTCTGCACACGATCATGCGTATTTCAATCAAATGATGCCATGTGTCTAAGACAGTTGGCCCACGATCAGACAACCGCCTGCGCAGTCTACAGCTGCAAAATCCAGTGCATGCGCAATACAACTTGCGCCATTCAGAATAACTAAAAGTTAGTTATTTCTAGAACTCTATAAATAGAGTTTCAAGTCTTCATTCCAGGGGATCAGACATAAAGTTCAGAAATATCAGAGAGTTCAGGAGTTCTTGCCCAAGTGCTGCTGCATTCTTCCGAGGCTTTTGCCTTCAAATTCAGAGGCCACCGTCTTCAAAGTTCACATCGTCCAAGGGATAAAGCAATCATCTTCTAGATTGGATTCCTACGGTTGTACTTTCCCAGAATTCTTGTAATCTTTACAAAGTTTGTTGAAATAAAGTTCATACTTTTATTTTTGCAAACAATATTCACAGTAGAATGGTCAGGAACCCAATTGCATGCATACTTTTCTCTTATTATATTATCACAGTTTATATGGCATGGTGTTTTCTTGTATCTTGCTATGTCCCCTGAGGACCTGGTTATCTCTCCAGTTTTAGACGATTTTCCACAGGATTACGGAGCGGCATTGGAGCTATCCTACATTGATGACGAGGCAGTGTCTTATGACTTATAGTCTATTTCTTATCTGAGACAGTTGTAGACATTATTTTACATCTCTTTTCTTTCTATTTTGCGGAAGTCGGACTCCGATCTTGTGAGACTATTTTTCATAGCTGTTTGGAGTGAGTATGTTCACCCGGCTATCTTTTGATACTCTTATTTATTTATTTGGACTTCATTATCTTCTGTGTTAAGCTGTGATGAGATTAGATATGTTATTCTGGCATGTGATTTTTTTATTTACAGCTTATGTGCATATATGAGGATTCCATATATTGGAGTGTTCTTTGTATATGTGCAGCTGGCATGTTCACGTACTTGGTCCTACGTATTTTGGGACTGGGGAGTTACATCTGTAGCTGAGACTTATATCTCTGGATATATCTGCTGAGATGTTATCTTAGACTATTTGATCATTTGTATTTTCCTTGAGTATTATATCATATCGTGCTTCTTCTTTCTTAGTTGTGATTGAGTTTATTTACTGCTATGTCACCCCCATTCGGGGAGTATAAACTGTTTAGCCTTATATTGTTAGATATTGTGACCTAGGACAGCGTTCTACCGCCGACACTGCAGCGTAGGCTGGACGTACCCACGTCTCGTGCCCTTACTCTAGGGTGCGAGTCGTGACACATTTTTAGTGGTGGCCCATGCAGGTCTAGACTAGAAGTATAGTGGTATTCGAACCAGAGTATCACTACAGCCTGCAGTAGGATATAGGATATTAGTTTTCAAGGTACTCAATCATATTAGGAAAAACTCTTTTATTGCCATCTAAATCCTTATTGTCAGCTGATTCTTTTGAAATTTTATTGTCCGCCTTTGTTATATCGCTTCTTTCTCAGAAATTGATACTCTTGTTGGACTGTCTTCAGGATGGTAGAGACTTGGTCGCAGCATACCATTCATGGAGATGCTTTAGAGGGGACTGCTACCTCTCAGCCAGTACAGCAGGGCCAGGAGACTGCAGCTCCTGCCACCTCTGCTCGTATTAAGACTCCAGCAGCAGCAGCAGCAGTAGGGGGTATGCCTCCACCGGTTCGGAGGCAGGACCCAGTCATCGCAGAGATGCCCTTCCAGCAGCCGCCTCCTACAGGATACGTGGATGCGGTACAGATGTTCTCCTACTTCCAGCAGTTCATGGACTGGCAGCAGGCTCGACAGGACAGGGCATGGAGTTGGCCCTTACGACGGTTGCAGCCCGACCAGTGGTTCAGTAGCCGAGGACACCGGAAATAGAGCAGTTCCAGAAGATGAGCCCCAGAGACTTCCTGGAGACAGGGGGGATCCTATATGCTGATGAGTGGATCGAGCATATAGAGGAGATCTTCCGCCTGGCCCGGATACCGACAGATCTCCAGATTGAGGCAGCAGCTAGCCGGATGTGAGATCTTGCTCGCACCTGGTATCAGTCAGACCCCATGGTAGGGGTAGCTGGGCAGACTTGGGAGGAGTTCAAGGGCTTCTTCAAGAAGAAGATCTTTCCAGATTCAGCGCTTCGAGCCTTTTGAGTCGCAGTTCGAGAGCTTGGTTCAGGGGAGCCTGTCAGTGGAGGAGTAAGCTGGGGAGTTCAGCTGCCTCGGCAGATTCATAGAGGGCTTGAGCGAGACGGCGAAGGCCCGGAGGTTCCGGAAGGGTCTGGTCAAGGAGGTTAAGTCCTTGACCAAGGGTAACAGGGATGCCACATTTGAGGAGATTTTGACGGAAGCCTTATTGGCAGAGGATGATCTTGAGCTTAGGCTCAAGAGGGGGCGAGACCCAGTTGGGGGCAGCAGCAGCGGAGCCAGGCCAAGAGGCCCCACTTTTAGCACCAGCAGCCGAGGCAGTTCCAGCCGCAGCCGATCCAGCAGAGTCCAGTTCACCAGCAGCAGCAGCCGAGATAGTACCAGCAGGGCCATAGATAGATTATCACTTGTGCTTACTACAAGAAGCCCGGGCATGTCACCAATGAGTGCCGGAAGAGGCTGGGCCAGTGCCTAGTGTGTGGTTCAGCAGATCACCAGATGAGGGAGTATCGCATAGCACGAGCAGCTCAGGGGCTCCAGCAGTCCAGCAGAGGGGACCAGCCCTGCCGACACAGCAGCAGAGATTTGTTCAGCATCAGCAGCAGGCCAGGGGAGGCCAACAGGAGCGAGCTTTTGCCATGGCGACCGGGGATGCAGAGGCGATAGGAGAGCTGATCGCAGGTTCGGTTCTTCTCGACTCCAGACCAGCTTTTGTATTATTCGATTCCGGTGCTTCATATAGCTTCGTATCTGTATCTTTTACGATTAGACACGGTATCATAGCTGAATCGTTGCCTAGGACTTACAAGATCACGACCGGGGGTGGCATTATCCTCGTACGTGATGTTTGTAAGGGTCGGAGTGTTGTTTTGGGAGGCCGTGAGTTGGAGGTGAGCCTGCTCGTAATGCCATTGCCGAACTACGATATAGTACTCGGTATGGACTAGTTGAGCAGGCACCACACCAGCATTAATTGCGGAGGGGGTAGAGTTCTCTTCAGAGTGCCGAGGGAGCCAGAGTTCGAGTACTCCAGACGTCTGGCAGAGCAGAGCAGCGGAGTCTTCTGTGGAGTCTCGATTGAGGAGCATGCGATTCCATACCCCTTGATAGCAGAGTATATAGATGTTTTCCCAGAGGAGTTGCCTGGATTGCCACCAGACAGAGATATTGAGTTCTCGATAGACTTGTATTCAGGAGCGAAACCCATCTCTCAGCATGTCTATCGGGTGAACAATAGTGAGTTGGTGGAGCTGAAGAAGCAGATGGATGAGCTGCAGGACAAGGGTTTCATTCGTTCGAGTTCATCGCCATAGGGTGAACCAGTGTTATTTGTGCCGAAGAAGGATGGGTCAGTACGGATGTGTATTGACTACAGGGCACTCAACAACCTCACGATCAAGAACAGATACCCACTGCCGCGGATCGACGATCTTTTTGACCAGTTGAGCGGAGCTCGGGTATTTTCCAAGATTGATCTGAGGTCGGGATATCACCAGGTGAAGGTGAAGGGGGAGGATATTCCCAAGACCGCTTTCAGGACGCAGTACGGGCAGTTTGAGTTTTTGGTTATGCCGTTTAGGCTAACCAATGCACCAGCAGTGTTTATGAACCTAATGAACAAGGTGTTCCACCAGTACCTGGATCAGTTTGTGATAGTGTTCATTGACGACATCTTGGTATATTCTAAGACTGAGGAGGAGCACGAGGAGCATTTGAGGATAGTGCTGGAGACTCTCAGGAAGGAGCAGCTTTATGGGAAGCTCTCCAAGTGTGAGTTCTTCTTGGATCGGGTGGACTTCTTGGGGCATGTGGTGACTGGAGATGGTATCTCAGTTGACCCCAAGAAGATTGTAGCAGTTGAGGCATGGGCAGCATCGACTTCAGTTGCAGAGATCAGGAGTTTTCTGGGGCTAGTAGGATATTATCGGAGGTTTGTGCAGGATTTCTTCCGGGTTGCAGAGCCGTTGACTCGATTGACCCGGAAGGATGCTGAGTTTGTTTGGTCAGAGGAGTGTCAGACAGCTTTCAATGAGTTGAAGAAGTGGCTTACGACAGCTCCGATTCTGACATTGCCTTCAGGATCAGGGGGATTCACTATTTATAGTGACGCTTCACGAAAGGGGCTGGGTTGTGTCTTACAGCAGCTTGGGAAGGTGATTGCCTATGCTTCCAGGCAATTACGTCCCCATGAGAAGAACTACCCTACCCATGACCTGGAGCTTGCAGCAGTGATATTTGCTCTAAAGTTGTGGAAGCATTATCTGTATAGAGAGAGGGTGGAGATTTTTACAGATCACAAGAGCTTAAAGTAGGTGTTCACTCAGAAGGAGCTGAACAAGGGGCAGCGCAGATGGCTAGAGTTGATGAAAGACTTCGACATATCACTTCAGTATCACCCAGGAAAGGCCAACGTGGTTGCCGATGCCTTGAGTACGTATCCTACAGCCATGTGTTTGACCATGGACCGTCACTTGCTTACTAATTTGGAGAGCCTGGGGATTGCGGTGATCGTGCCCGGAGTGCAGATGCAGATGTGGGGCATACAGATACAGTCGGACTTGATGGAGAGGATCAAGGCAACACAGTTTGAGGATGTTGCTCTGCGGTGTCTCCGAGAGCAGGTCCGAGTAGGATTGGTGGAGGGCGACTTTTCTCTTGCAGATGATGGTGCCTTGAGGCACGGTTCCAGGTTATGTGTGCCCAGCGGAGAGCTCACGGAGCAAGTTTTACAGGAGGCCCATATATCTCAGTACTCTATACACCCGGGTGCCAACAAGATATACCGAGATCTGAGGGAGCATGTTTGGTGGTACGGGATGAAGCGGGAGGTGGCTCGCTTCGTAGCTAGGTGCTTGGTCTGTCAGCAGGTCAAGGCAGAGAGGCAGAGGCCCGATGGATTGTTGCAGCCGCTGTCCATTCCCGAGTGGAAATGGGAGCATATCACTATAGATTTTGTATATGGACTGCCGCTTACACCAGGAGGAAAAGACGCAATTTGGGTCATCGTTGACAGGTTGACCAAATTGGCCCACTTCTTGCCATTTAAGGTGGGTATGTCTACAGAGAGGCTTGCAGAGATGTACATGCGGCAGATAGTCAGGATTCACGGGGTTCCGGTCAGCATCATCTCAGATCGGGATAGTCGCTTTACTTCCTATTTTTGGAGGAGTCTGCAGATTAGCTTGGCCACTCAGCTCAAGTTTAGTACTACATACCACCCCCAGATGGACGGACAGTCAGAGAGGACTATTCAGACACTTGAGGATATGCTGCGGACGTGCGTCCTAGACTTTGGAGGTTCCTGGAAGGATCATCTATATTTGGTGGAGTTTGCTTACAACAACAGCTTCCAGGCCAGCATTGAGATGTCACCTTTCGAGGCTCTGTACGGGCGTAGGTGTCGTACACCCTTATCTTGGGATGATGTTGGTGAGCGAGCTTTACTGGGACCAGAGATGGTTGTTGATGCAGCCGAGAAGGTAAAGCTCATCAGGGACAGACTTCGCGTGGTGCAGGACAGACATCGACACTAGGCCGATAGCCACTGGAGGCCGTTGGAGTTTGAGGTAAAGATTAGAGTAGGATTAGATTTAGGTTTGTTTGTTTGTGATTTTGATCATGTTTGTTTATCATAATTAATTGAGACCTTGCTTGTGATTAGGTTGGAGACCAAGTTTTCTTGAGGATATCTCTGACTCGTGGTACGATACGTTTGGTGGAGGCGGGAAGCTTAGCCCGCGCTTTATCGGCCCTTTCGGTATCAGCGGAAGAGTCGATGACGTGGCATACAGGCTAGACTTGCCACCTGCACTAGTAGGGGTCTACAACGTATTCCATGTATCACAGTTGAGACGGTACGTGGCTGACCCTAGCCATGTGCTCGATCATTCGGAGATTGAGGTTGGGCCTTCTCTCAGCTATCCAGAGCAGCCAGTGGAGATACTGGATCGACGGGAGAAGATTCTGAGGAACCAGGTGATACCTTTGGTTCGCGTCGCTTGGAGGCATCATTCTCCAGGAGAGTCTACCTGGGAGCGGGAGGATGAGATGCGCGATCGATACCCATATCTTTTTGGACCATGAGGTATACTTTCTATCCTTCTCATCAGTTGTTTTTCGCCTTTCAATTTCGAGGACGAAATTCTTTTAAGGGGGGTAGATTTGTCACTACCATATTTCCAGCTTGAGAGTATTTTTGTCATTTTTGAGGTTATTTAAATTTAATATAATTTATTTGAATTTATGGGAATTTTTAGATTTATTTTAGAATTATTTGAATGATGGTTGACTAGGTTGACTTTGACTAGCTTTGACTTGGTAGACTAGCCTAGAACCTAAACTTAGTTTTAGTGAATTGGTTAGATTATGAAACCCTAGGTTAAATTAAGTTAACCATATTCTAGTTAATAGAATCAATTTGGAAATAGGATTTAGAATAGAGCATTGATTAATGACTTGTGACTTCACAAGTCATGATTAGTGATTAAGCCCAAAGCCCAATACCATGTGACCTAACCTAACCCTAATCCACAAGTGGTCGGCCACACACTTAGCCTAGGGATTCCCACCCTATAAATAGTCTCCTAGAAATTAGGGCTAGCCTCCATTGGAATTATTTGCAAGTTTTAGAAAGAGGTAAGTCTCCATCTTCATAAATCCATAGAAATTCCATTTTATCTCTTTTTTCCCTCAAATCAATTGTATTAGATCATAATTTTAGTATACTTGCTGTTTGTGGTGTTCAATCTCAGTTTGTGAGCAATTTGAAGAAGTTTGCTAGCAAGGAGAACCCCCCATTTGAGGCTTTTCTTGCATTTGGACATCAATAGGTAAATCTATATAAACACAATTAAAATTCTAGTTTTTTTGCATGATTGGAAAGCCCTAGGTCTACCCTAACTGTAGGTATGCCTAAACCTAGGTTTTGTATCCATTTCGTGTCTTAAATGGACACGTATCAGTCCCTTCATTTAAGTGTTTGATGAAATATCCCAAAGGACATTTCGACATAATTTTAGGAATCTAATTGAATGGATTTGTAGTCCTATGTGTTGCTTATGGATTTATGTGGGACTGAATGGGTTTTAGTGTCGTGTCGTGTCAGGATCTGGACACGAACACGCGCGTCCAGCTGCACAGTTCTTCCCCTGCTACTCGTGGCCTCGTGCTCATTGCACAGGCCACGTAGCGAGCTAGGATTTGACTAGGGGGTGGGGACAGTGACTGACACGAGGGCCCCCAAGCCTCGAGTCGTCTCGTGTCATGTCGGGCACGCACGAGACTCTGTATTGGTCTCGATTGATGGTTCAGTCGGGTATTATTCGACACTGATACGCTGTTCGTATCTCTTCTGGACAAGTCATGGACACACTTCGTGGACACTGACACACTCACCTAGACCTAGTCTAACACTAGACTCGAGCACATGGTCTCTCGTGTTGTGCATTGAGTCCAATGTGGCTCGACATGGCCGCACGAGGCCTGTTACTTCACAGTTTCTGATACATATTTTTTGTGTGTTTGGACACTTCGTGTGCACTCTAGTGGACATGATTGGCTTTTCCTAGTACACTCACACATGTGGCACCTATTACCAACCTTTAAATTGGCATTTTAGTTTGTTTTCGTTTGGTATTTAGCATTTACCCTAAATTTCTGAAACTATGTACATTCTGTATTTTCCAGTTTTCCATATCGAGATTTGACAGTTATTTTTACCTATTTAAATGCTGTTACATATTGGTTTATACCCTAATATAGTTCTCCTACTTGTAATCTAACTATGGGATGAATTTGGGGTTGTTTGGTTGATAATTGATTTCAAAATGGGGATTTGAAATGTTGGGCTGAAAACTGTTGTGTTCTCAGTTTACCTGAGATTTCAATTGATATTAACTAAGTTTTCCTATTTCCAGGTTCACTCATAGCTAGTGCACACTCTTCACTGTTAACATTGTATACACACACTCCACTTCACTGTTCCTATGTCCCTCTCACACACTCACTCACACACACTCACTTGCCATGTACACATTGACACTCTATATACACTATGCCATGATTCACATCACTGTACACACACTCTAAACTGTTTTTTCCGAAATTGGTTCTTCCTTTCCCTGTTTGCCTCACTGTCACACATTTCCTGCACACTCACTGCTTCCTAATGACACTGTGCACTCACTGTTTCAGCCACACATACTATTTTGCACTCTCTCCTCTCACACACACAAGCTTCAACACACACAAGTGTATCACTCTCACACTCTCATGCCTACACACACACACATGCCTTCCCTCTACCAATATTCATATGCATAATATATATATTATGTGTATATCTATTTATGTAGTGTGTATATATAGTGTATTGATCCTACATACATGTATGATGTTCCTAATGAATATAAACTATAACCTAACATGTATGTATATATATTATATGTGAATATCTATATATGTATGTAATGTATATATATATCTATATAATGAATAGTGTAATGATATCACATATATGTGTATGTATCTATATATATGTGTATATGGTTACCCTATTGTGTGTAATGACTTGTGGTGTCTTGGCTTGAGTTGTGGTGTGTACTACCTAGTATAGGCTTGGGTGACATAGTATAGACTAATCTAGACTAGTTTGACCAATTTAGACTTGTTAAACCTAGTTTGACCATAGTTGACCTTAGTTTGACTTCTAGGGTTGACCAAGGTTGACCAAGAGTTGACTTTGGCCTAGATTGACCTAGACTCATGTAGAGTGCATAGTAGGACATCATTTAACCATTTTAGACTTGTTGTGACTTGTGCTGTTCTGATTAGGAGCCAGACACCTCTCCTCTGACAGTACATTTCATCCGGACACTCAGATACCAGGCGAGTATATTTTCTGATCATTTCATATCCTGCTTAGAATTATTTTCCTGCTTTAAATTACTTTACTTGTTACTGTCACGTTGGTCACACGGATTAGTACTATATGGATCCCTTCTTGAGATGTTATCCCTTCAGGGAGCATCGGGTACTACATGGTCTGTGCGTTTCACTTACATGGCGTATCACTATGCTTCATTGGTTCATTGATCACTTGTGACATGTACTCACATGATCATAGAGTCTTCCTTGAATCCTCCCATTTATTGGGCTTCCTAGAATCCCCATTTATGGGACTACCATGTACCCCCCTTCGGGGGCCATTACATAGAATCATAACATAACCTGGCTGGATCCTTGTGTATTTATTGGGGGTACGGGGGAGTAGAAGTAGAGATGTGAATAATACCCAAGTAGTATCTCATCAGAATTATTCCGTAGTGTCTCATCAGAATCATCCTATGCCATTTACATGTCTATATTGTACTCTGACTCACTAGCCACTGTTAGTCTCTATTTATAGTAGATATTTCTATTACAGTTCTCTCTCTGTTTACATACTATATTCTTTCAGTACCTGTATCTTACTTTACGGCATGATTATATTTTTCTAACTTGCTATGAACTGTTGAGCTGTATTGTGCTCGCTCCTGTCCTGACTAGACCTGTTGAAAATATTACAGAGGACGAGGAGGAGACCTGTGTGGATACCTTCTACGGGGCAGCCCTAGACGATACTTGTGAGCTGGACTCTCAGGAGGACCCAGCTCTAGCTGAGGATATTACCCCCATTGCCTAGACTAACTTAGTTAGGCTTTATCTTACTTATGTTGTCTTGAGACTGTAGAAGCATGAAAAAGAATAAAGAAAGGTTCATGCGGCCAAGGATCCACATACGGCTCAGAGAACCCATGCATCTCAGGGATCCATGCGGTTCAAGAGTCTATGCGGCTCGAATAATTCTATGCGGCCCAGAGAGGAGCCACGTGGCCTTCAACAGCTCTTCCCTTCGTCTTTTGCTGTATTTGATGCCCTGACGGCTGACAGCCCTGACAAATGACAGCTCTGAGAAAAAGACGCAATAATGACTGACGTAATGGCGCGTTCCTAGGAAAGAGGAGAAAATCTTCTCACAGCTGGCAGAATCCATCAAATCCCGAGGCATGCGGCTGCGGCCGCCCATCTTCATGCGGCTGCATCCTTTATGCGGCCGTCCATCAGCATGCGGCTGCATCCCTTATGTGGCGCCCATCAGCATGCGGCTGCCCACTCCCATGCGGCTGCCCATCTTCATGCGGCTGTTCATTTCCATGCGGCTGCCCATCTTCATGCGGCCGTTTAGCCTCATACGGCCAACTAATCTGCAGCTCTGCCAAGATGGCCCATTGGAGACACGTGGCACTTTTTACGATGATTGAGACACGTGGCAGTCTTATCTTCCTGGAATTACGGGTGTTAACAAATCCTAATCAGATTTGTTGCAATAAGTGCCTAGATCAAATCAAATCGAGCAAATTAGACACGTGGCAGGCCATTACAAGTCGCGAATATTCATGGCAATCAACATTTATTGTCCACAGAGATTTAATGCAATCACATTAATTGCTTAAATCTATTATATACAAGATGGACGGCCCAGATTAATTAACTTTCAGACCGCCGACTTTTGAGAATGGGCAATCATTGCAAATCTTAATGATGCCCCCCACTCTTATAAATAGCAAGGTACCATTTCTTGCAAGACCCCCGCCCGGATCCAGAAAGAATCAGAGAGAGAATATACAGAGATCGAAAGGATAGAGGAGCATATACAGAGAGAACAAGGAGAGCATTTCTTCGTCAACGCCAAGCAGTTCTTCTCCAAAGCCAAGGCTGCACCCGATCGTCCAAGGAGTAAGG
The DNA here is from genome assembly GCA_029216955.1 of Iris pallida. Lineage (NCBI taxonomy): Eukaryota > Viridiplantae > Streptophyta > Magnoliopsida > Asparagales > Iridaceae > Iris > Iris pallida. The sequence continues at coordinate 14,261,557 of JANAVB010023800.1, forward strand.
CAGAGCTGTCGTCGCTTTCCCGAGCCTCTATCGTCACCCCCCAGAATCTAAAATAAACAATTGTACTTAGATTGATGTACCTAGATTTTCGTCCCTAGGCTTTCTTTGTACAAGCGAGTTTGTATTGTGAGTCTAAGTTCAGTCCTCCGATAATTGTTCTGTACTTTTACAATCAATGGCAAACACGATGGCGACTCTGCTGGGGATAAACTTCTCCACGGCTGAGGAGTTGGTGACGCAATCGGATGCAGCCAAACTTGGCTCCACACAACAGAAGATGGTCGTCCGCTTCGACCAACAGACGTTCGAAGAAATGCTCTCTGAAGAAAGCGCTGGCCCGGTCCAGAAGCGAACCCGCACAAAGAAGGCTCACAGGGAGTGGAGGCCAAAATTATTTGCTCCTCCCCAAGTCCTGGACGAAGCACTCTCAGCTGCCCAAGACGGCGAAGGCAACTCTCATGCGACCCCACTTCAAGCCATAGAAAACTCTGCTGTCCCCAAGTCCGGCAGAGGAAAGCACTATGATGCTGGACTTGCAGGGGCAAAGAGTGATCCTATGTGCTCCAGGAAGAAATCGAACAAAGGCACTAGCCGCAAGACCAAGACTCATGCGGCCAAACTTGCCAACCGCATGAATAATCTCCATGCGGCCGAAACTGCCAGCCAAATGCATAACACTCATGCGGCCAGGATTTCCATCCGCATAGAGAAGACCTATGCGGCTGAGACTTCCAGCCGCATGAAGAAAGCCAATGCGGCTACGACTGCTAGTCGCATAAAGATTATTGATTCCAGCCGCATGCCGCCAGCTCCACGCGGCTCAGTCTTCGACCGCCTCTCCTATGGTCCTGATCTCTCGTGCTCCCGAGAAGACATGTCTGACTCTCTCCAGCACCACTTAGACTCTTCCTATTATGTGCCCTCATGCACCAGAGTGAAGAAGTCTAGGGCAGCGTGAGCTTGGCAAGCTCAGTCCGCTGACCCGACCTCTGACCATCCGAGCATTCCATATATTGTTATGCGGGCCTCTAATGGGAAGTTGTACAGAACCACTCGAGTCCAGCCCTCGGCGGCAAACGGACAGGATGGTTCCCAAAAGTCTTCCAAAATCCAGAGAGCAAACATGGTCGCTCCGGACCCATCTGACTTGCGTGAGGCTATCCTCCACAAGCGCAAGGAAAGAGAAGGGGCCTCGGGGTGCAAAGAGTCCTCCCACGGACGTCACTGCACCTAAGTCATCGTCAACTGCTGTTGCAATAACGCGACGGTACGAGAAGACCGACAGTCCGTCTTCCAAAGACTGCAACAACCATGTTCAGAAGATGAGGCACTTCCCGTCGTCTCCTGCAACTCTGCTCAGAAAATTCTCGTCGATGGGAGAGGGAAGAAGACAAATATTTCCAGCCCGAAGATTTCAACCACTATGACTAAGAAACTGTCGTCTAAATGGGTGCCCACCATCGGAGTTTTCTAAGGTACCCGTTCAAAGACGAAATCTACTACAGTGGAAGATTCATCGTCCGCATCACTGGGGTTGCTGGAACTGGGGGTAGCACTCCTCCGAACCTCCACGACAATCCGATGTTCCAAGAAGACGAACTGGGGGAAACAACTCTTCCATTAGATGCAGCAAACCCCGACATCCCCGAGGACTTCCACAATTTCCAAGACGAGGCAAACTCAGAAGCTGGGGGTACTGTTCCTTCTGAGTCCGAATCAGAGGAAGACATTCCTACATATCCCGATGACTTTTCGATACAGGGGTATGATTCGGAGTGTACGTCATCCACCGTCCCTTCCACTTCTCCTCATATGAGGACGGTATTCATGACAGACAGCAACCAAGATGGTCCTAGTGATCGCCAACGCATCGACACTCTGGAGGCCATACTACGTACTTTGGTCAAATCGGTGGACGAGATCAAAGCAGCCCTCTCTACTCTGCAAGGAGGGATGCTTGGCCAAACAAACTTGGGTCCCGCGGTCAATACAGATTCGAACTCAGCGGTACCAAACCCGGGCAATAATCTTCCTGAAATGTCGGCTCCTACCACTGCAGACGAGGCCAGGGAGGCAAGATGAGAGGTCCAGGAGCTCCGGGCCATGTTCTACGCCCGAGAAAACTACCAAGACCTCAGGATACGACAACCGTATCGCGCTGCGTGGAGAGATGTTCCCTTCCCACCAAAGTATAAACCATTCCACATCAATCCATATGATGGAAAGACCTCCGCAAGTCGGTACGTCACTTACTTCGAGGTCACCACCGACCATCTGCCCCATGACGATGCCATCCTTACATGATTATTCATCGGGGCATTGGAAGGGGTCGCCTTCGACTGGTACCGTAACCTGCCAGACAACTGCATCCACTCCTTTGCCAGCTTCAAGCGCATATTCTTGGAGAGATTCTACGAAGTAGGATAGGATATCACAATGTCCACCCTCATGGACGTCGTTCAAGGGAAGAAAGAGCTGACAAGGAACTATATTGAGCGGTTCCGTCAAACCGCCATGAAGCTGCCGTCCGGAAATCCGAATTCCTCCTTAATTAAAATTTGCCAAAAGAGACTGCTCCCAACAATCAGCCTCTGGATGGGTGAAAGTCAATTTAAGGACTGGAAGACGTTTATCATCAGTGCCACTAGCGTCGAAGACAGGTTGAAGAAGGCTCGCCAACTGGGATTGCACATCTCGGAGTGAGAGGACAAGGGCAGGCGTCCTAATGCCAACAACAACAATGGGGGTAGCTCCTCCAACAATCGGGACAACAAGGGCAAGCAGGCTATGGTGGCCGACACAGCCCAGAAACTCGAGTCAAAACCGGCAGACAGGCAATGGCCACAAATGACCTACTCCTTCGAAGACGGCCATGTCAAGCCCATCTTGGATATGCTCATACAAGGGGATAGAATCCAGCTCCCTCCACCAAGACGAAAACCTCGGCCGGCGAAAATGGAGAGCCCAAAGTACTATCATTTCTATCGCTACGTCCACCATGCTACACACGACTGCTACCAACTGAAGCGATACATCCAACATCTCATCGATTCAAAGGCTCTGGCCATTGACTTCGAGGAGGTAACCGTGGCAGCTAACATGGTGTCTATACAGTTTGGCAGCTTCCCTCCAACAGAGACTCAAGACAGCGTGGTACCCATCCCTCGGGCGACAATGGAGATTGCTAATCTTCTACCTCCTTGAGATCAGGCTAGTGGTCTGGTACCTCTCACCACGTCACGAGGGGAGGTCATGTGGGTCCATCCAGATTTGGTACCAGAAGTAACTCTGTCCGTACCACTCCCCATTGGCAGGAAGAAGGGTAGAAAGGTCAGATCCTGCCACACAATCTCGATAGATGTCGAAGAAGCCACAGCTGTCGTCACTCGGTCTGGTGCTCAATCCTAACCTACACCAGATAACTCGACGGAAGAGCATCAGCCGACCACTGCTGACACTCCGGGACCTTCTCAACCTCCAACGACCGACAAGCTTAGGCCGAAGGAGACTCGCTTTGACAAGTCCCTCCGAAAAGAGGCACCTCAGGGGCTGGAGAGGCCCTACAACTTCGACATCTTAGCGTAATTGGCCAACACACCGGCCAAATTATTATTATACGCGCTCCTAAGACTCTCCAAGGATGTTCGCGCGGCTTTGAGCGACGCACTCCAGAACGCCGACGCATATCTATCTCAGGTCAACCTCACGGAAGAGAGCCCGCCTACAGATCTCCAAGACAGTGCTTGCACGGGAGCGATGCCCAACATTGTCTTCACTCCATAGGATATGCTCATCAAAACCAACCTGCATGATCGACCGTTATATTACATTGGATACATCGGCGACGTGAAGGTGGATCGGATGCACATTGATCCTGGCTCCTTCATAAGTATCATCCCGAAGGGTCTGTTACATTATCTCCACATTCCTATGTATCGCCTGACGCCAACAAGCACCGCCATCAGCGGTTTCAATTCGGACAGAAGCTACCCGATTGGGAAGATTCGCCTGAAGTGCCAAATCGGCGATCTTCAGTCAGAAGTAACCTGTTACGTCATAGATGTAGACACTTCCTATAATATCCTCTTGGGGCGCCCTTGGATATAAGATTACATGATCGTGCCCTCCATGCTGCACCAATGCTTCAAGTATGTCGACAAACACGATTTTGTGAGGACAGAATTTGCCGACATTGATCCCTTCAAAGGGGTCGAATCCTACTACTCAGACTCCTGCTTATACGAAAAGTCGAAGTGGCACCTTGGCGAAGGAGATGTGCAAGCTCGTACCGAGACAGCCACAGGATCAGAAGAACCTCTGACGATCCACCTCCAAGCTCGTAAACCTGGCAAGTCCGTACCCCTTACAGCCACTCTGCGTAAGAACGCAATCAGCCTCTCGGCACAAGAAGAGCAAATAATAATCTGGCTGCCAAGGTCCGGCCAGGCACCAAGACCCACAACGGAGCCACTGACAATCAGACTGCCTAGAGTCGGCCAGCCACAAATGGAGAAGCTCAACCCCTCCGACAAACCAATGACGATACGCCTTCCCAAGAAGAATCGCCACCCCGATGCAAGGTCTGGGGCTTCTAGCGAGCCAACAACTCCCCGCCCAGCATCGAGTACCAAACTGGGGGTCGCTAGTCTGCCAACAACTCCACGTTCTGCTCCACCAGCAGAACTTCTGATGATCAAGCTGCCCAGGTCATCCTCTCAGTCTTCATTTATACAGGGGATAGCCGACGAAGAAGACGCTTTCTTGCCCTTCGCAGAGGCAGCTTTCGAAGACTTGGGGGCCATGGTCGTCCGACGGTCGGAGTAGAAAGACAGAGACAGAAAATCAGGACAGCAAAAGTTGAAGATGAGAGAGAGAGTAAAAAAGTCTCTCCGACTGAACATGTTCATATTTATAGGCAAAAAGGAGGGCGCTTCTATCCATGTGCGACATGAAAACTGACTCTTCGGTTATCAAGACGAACTGACTAAATAAAGGCCAAACTCTTGGGATCCTGTCCCAAAAAATGGCCTTGAATCTGACAGCAAATTAAAGGCAATCAATGCAAAAGATTTGCACACATGGCATAAAGACGTGGCAAGGAGCCCATGCGGCTGGAACGACCATACGGCTCAGATGGCCATGCGGCTGAGGGGGCTATGCGGCTGAGACACCCATGCGTCCAGAACATCCTATGCGGCCAGAGGAGTTTATACATAGCCATGCTTCTTATTCAAAGTATTTCAATTTTGCAAATTGAAAACTTTGAAGGGGTCTTGTAGAAGCATGGAAAAGAATAAAGAAAGGTTCATGCGGCCAAGGATCCTCATGCGGCTCAGGGATCCATACGGTTCAAGAGTCTATACGGCTCGAATAATTCCATGCGGCCCAGAGAGGAGCCACGTGGCCTTCAACAGCTCTTTCCTTCGTCTTTTGCTGCATTTAATGCCCTGACGGCTGACAGCTCTGTCAAATGACAGCTCTGACAAAAAGGCACAATAATGACTGACGTAATGGCACGTTTCTAGGGAAGAGGAGAAAATCTTCTCACAGCTGGCAGAATCCATCAAATCCCGAGGCATGCGGTTGCGGCCGCCCATCTTCTTACGGCTGTATCCTTTATACGGCCGCCCATCAGCATGCGGCTGCATCCCTTATGCGGCCGTCCATCAGCATGCAGCTGTCCACTCCCATACGGCTGCCTATCTTCATGCGGCTATTCATCCCCATGCGGCTGCCCATCTTCATGCGGCCGTTTAGCCTCATGCGGCCCACTCATCTGCGGCTCTGCCAAGATGGCCTAGTAGAGACACGTGGCACTTTTTACGATGATTGAGACACGTGACAGTCTTATCTTCCTGGAATTACGGGTGTTAACAAATCCTAATCAGATTTGTTATAATAAGTGCACAGATCAAAACAAATCGAGCAAATTAGACACGTGGCAGGCCATTACAAGTCGCAAATATTCATGGCAATCAACATTTATTATCTACAGAGATTTAATGCAATCACATTAATTACTTAAATCTATTATATGCAAGATGGACGGCCCAGATTAATTAACTTTCAGACCGTCGAATTTTGAGAATGGGTAATCATTGTAAACCCTAATGATGCCCCCCACTCATATAAATAGCAAGGTGTTATTCCCTTGCAAGACCCCCGCCCGGATCCAGAGAGAATCATAGAGAGAATATACAGAGATCAAAAGGATAGAGGAGCATATACAGAGAGAACAAGGAGAGCATTTCTTCGTCAACGCCAAGCAGTTCTTCTCCAAAGCCAAGGCTGCACCCGATCGTCCAAGGAGTAAGACAGAGCTGTCGTCGCTTTCCCGAGCCTCTATCGTCACCTCCCAGAATCTAAAATAAACAATTGTACTTAGATTGATGTACCTAGATTTTTGTCCCTAGGCTTTCTTTGTACAAGCGAGTTTGTATTGTGAGTCTAAGTTCAGTCCTCCGATAATTGTTCTGTACTTTTACAATCAATGGCAAACAGAGACTAGTTAGTTAGACTTTATTTTTGTCTCTGAGATCTGGGTTGTATATATTCTTTCATATTCTATAGCTGAGACTTGTATCTCTGGATATCTGCTGAGATGTTATCTTAGACTATTTGATCATCTGTATTTTCCTTGAGTTCTATATCATATCGTGCTTCTTTTTCCTTAGTTGTCATTGAGTTTATTTACTGCTATGTCACCCCCATTCGGGGAGTATAAACTGTTTAGCTTTATATTATTAGATGCTGTGACCTAGGACAGCGTTCTACCGCCGACACTGCGGCGTAGGCTGGACGTACCCACGTCTCGTGCCCTTACTCTAGGGTATGGGTCGTGACAAATACAAGGAGTATACGATGTTCACAATAAAGTACATGAAGATGAATACTCGATGTACCCGCTAAGGGGATAACATCGCACGACAAGATCCATATTGTACTAATCCGTGTTACCAACGTGTCAGCATCAAGTAAAGTAATCTAAAGCAGGAAATATAATCCTAAACAAGATATGAAATGATTAGAGAATGTACTCGCCTGATAACCTGAACAGCTGATAGGTATAGAGAACCAAACTGAAGCCACAGAGTCCTATTTAGAGCAACACAGGTTACAAGGTGTTCAAGTTGTAATAAATGAATTTCTATAGGCAATCTATATTATTTTAGGCTCTTCTAAGTCAAGTCAACCCTAGGTCAACTCTGGTCAACAATCTAGTCAAACTAGGTCAAGTGTCGACTTACAGTTGACTTTTGGTCAACTGGTCAACTCTGGTCAAACATGATCAATTCTAGTCTAATTATTAAAGATATAAAGTTGTACTTCGTCATTCGTACATCAAAACTTACGATACGTAAATCGAGATAAGATGATCAGCGGTAAGGTTAATAATCTTATTATAGTGATCCACGTGTTCATTTTGTCAATTTCAGCGATGTGAGATCACTGGAATCGACTGATCTCAGTTTCGTTGTACTAATCCCGAAATACGAATATTATAAGAATTAATTATAATAAAAGATGATACATAGAGAAAATATCTACAAATATTGTCGGATGATGAATTAAACATCGCCAACGTATCCAAAATGGTCAAATTAGCTAGAAAAGCCTACCCATCGATCCAGTTTGGACATAAGGGAAAAAAAGTAATTTTAGGTTAAAAACGGTATCCGTGTCGGAGCCGTTTCGTACCGAAAAATGTGCAAGAAAATAAGTCTACAAAATATAACAAATTATATGTCCACGAAATCAGAATAATGATACGAACCCAATGGTATATCCAGAATTGGATTCTGTTGACCCGATCTCAATTTGGTCTGTTGACCAAACATTAGAATTTCGATTTGCACAAAAATGCGTGCCGGAGCCAATGTCCTTAAAACTCAGCAAATTATATGTCAACGAGTCCAGAATGATGATACGAACTCAACGGTATATCCAGAATTGGATTCCGTTGAGCCGGCATCAAAAAGTCCCGTTGACCCGGACTGTGGGGCCCGCTTTGCATCAAAATGCGTGCCAGGGCCCACGTCCTCTAAATCTAACAAATTATATATGAATCCATGCCAGAACGATGCCACGAGTCTACTGGTGGTGTCGAAAATGAAATCTGGAGTCCCGAGTTCAAAAATAGAATTTTACAAGTTGGAAATTACGAATTCGGACGTCCAACTTTGGCGTCAAATTCAACCGATCAAACAAGCTCACAATAAAATAAAACTGGAGGAGTAGGAAGAGGGTTATACCAGCTGCACACAGGATCTGGTAGCACGCCAAATGGAGCTATGGTGGAGGAGGTACGAGCCGACGAAGTTGGCTCCGTAAAACTGTCCAAAAATTATACAATTTAAACGGTCAACTTGGCGGCCGGTTTTGATGTATCAAACGATAAAATCAATGGACGAAACTTGAGGAGAGTGAAGATGGATATACCAACATTGTGACGGAGTAAAGAAATTGTCAATCCAACGGTCGAATTTCTCGAAAAATGTGCACGAAGTTGCTGCTTTGAGATGCTATTATGAGTTCGTTTCCGAGCTCATGCCGACGGGATTCCGTGCCAAACGCACGAATCGGCTATGTGTCGCGCCGGGGAGGAAGGTAGCGCACATGAGGGGGTCGTCGGAGTTCGCCCAACCAGGGGGGCCCGGCCACGGCGATGCACGGCCGACGACGGCGCACGGCCGACGGCGGCGTCTGAACCGTGCGACCTACTGTACCATTTTTGGTTGCTGCTGCTCACTACCATTGCTTGCTGTTACAGCTGCGGTTGCTGGCCTAGCTAGGCGGTGTGGCGGCACGGAGCACGGCAGCGGCGAGGGTGATGGTGGTGACGGTTCGGTGGAGGTGATAGTGGTGTAGGCTATGGTGGTGTATGGAGATGACGAGGCCGAAATGGTAATGGTGGTGGATGAGGAGAAGGAAGGAGAGGGCTGGTGGAGGAGGAGCTCGGGAAGGGACTGCGGCTGCTGGTGGCGGTGCTCGGCCAGAAAGGAGGAGAGGGTTGACCAAAAAATAAAGGGGCTGTCGGCTGTTGAAAAAAAAAGGGAGAGAGAGTAGTGTGGGGGTGTAATAAATGAGAGAGGGAGAGCGAGTAGTGTGTGGTGTGAGGGGAGAAAAGAGGGAAGTATTCTCCACCTAAAATTTAGGGCTGGCCAATGTGTTAGGGGGATGTGTGTGTGAGTTTGTGGGAATAAGTGGTGTGGATTGGTCGAAAGGAATCCAAGGGCCAGGATTAAATGAGAATTAGATATCTCCTAGGAATTTAAATCAAGGGGGTTTATTCTAGGAATATTTAAAAGAGGTAGACTAGGTATTTAATATTTGTAAAGGCAATGAGAGTGAGGGTGTCATGAGAGAGGGTAATATAAAGCTTGGACTGGGTTGGTTGAGCCGGGTCGGGTCAAAACAGACTGGGTACAATAAATGAATTATTTTTAGGTGTTTATGAACATGGATAAATAAGTAGCATGTGGGAGCTCAAATAAATGGGACACAAGTATCGTACGGGTAGTAGGCTTCATGTGGGCCATGTCCATATGTGGGGTTGACAGGTTTGGATCGATATTAGGTTTTGAAATTAAATTGGAAGTCAGGCCACATATTACGGTGGATAACTAATTGGCCTAAATTGACCCAAAAGTTGTACGAAGCAAATGAAGGACAATATGGTGTGTCTGAGTGGGACACGAAGGTCATGGGTGTAGGGCGTTCGAGTAGATCATGTATGAGAAGTTGGTTTCAAGAAAATGACTAGTCTGGTGCTCCCAAATTAAAAGTCACGGCAATGTGCTTATGAGGATCAAGGAAAAGAGTGGGAAATCAATTAATAATTAATCAACGATCAAATGGTATAAATTGACCTGAAGTTGTACAAAACAAAAAGAGTACAAGGGAACAAGTTTGAGTGGGACATTATATACCAAAATGAAGGTAATCCTGTCCACTACAAAACTCATGAAGAAGGTTTCCAGAGATGAACATCCCTGACACTCCAAATATCAAAGGCACAAAAAAGTACATTTAAAGATAAAATAAACAGAATAAATTATTTATTGAAACTAATTCAATCAAAAAAATTAAAAAAATCAACCTGAAATTTTGGGTGCTCACACCAGAAGCCGGTGTCTTCACTCCAGAGGCACAACTATCTACCTGTGCCAATCTCAGATGCGCAAGGATATCATACCCTTCCTTTCGAAGCCAATGTCTCCACTGTTCAAAGGCGCAGCTATTTATCTGTGTCCGCATGAGGTGTAGGATGGTGATTATGCTCACACCATCTCCACTCCTACGGTACAGTCATCTGCTCCGGATCAGAAGCTTAAGTCACTTCTCTACAAGAGACTTGGGAACTCCTATCGCAACCACTGCAAGTCAACCTGTCGCTCCAAAAGCACTGTAACTTTGCAACCTGAAGCACAAGCCTACTGGTCGCCTACAGTACAGTAACTCTGGTAGCCCAAAATACAGCTTCATAAGTTGTTCTATACGCACAAAAGTCTCATCGTCATTCGAAGCCAAGTCCACTCATCGCGTAAAAGTACAGAGGTTCCGTCGTCTCTAGAGGCACGGTTTACTCGTCACCACAGAAGCACAGCAACACTTAGTCCTCACCAGAGGCGTAGGAAGCATGGGTCCACTCCAATTGGTTTGTTTAAACCGCCTCTTCCAGAGAAGATTGAGATTAAATCATGATTGATATCATATCAGATTGACTTAAATCTTAGACGAGGATCAATTAGACTCCAAATCTAAGATAAAATTGTAAGATTTACTCGGCTGTATCCTAGCAAGCAAATCAGCATGCGCCACGTGTCACCTCCTTCGGTTATGTTTATAACCACTAGAGATCTCGTTTGAGAGGAATCTCGATGTCTGCCATGTGTCAGCGCCGCAGAAGCCCGCACCGTACAATGATGGCATATTCTTTCATATCTCATGAACCCTAATGCACATCACATATGTGCTCGGTTCTCTATAAATAGAACGAGTTCTTCTTCCACCAATGTTACAAAATTGATAGAGGGAACATCGACAATCTTTAAAGGAGCAACGATCTCTATCCACGAGGTATCGACCACCCTCATCTACCTATCAACCAAAGAACCGACCAACCATCTTCAAGGGATCTTCTCATCCAGACAGCCTCTTGATCGGTGACCCCAGAGTCCCATCAAAGGTGCCAGAGAGCTATAGCAAGGTTAATTCGTCGTCAGATCGTCAACGAAGTAAAGGAGCCGCTGTAGTGCTCGATCTCCACCATCACACTTTCCCAGAAACCTCTTCTCCCTGTACTTAGAATATCCTATTTAGGACTTCCTTCTTTGTACGCAGATGCCTTATACGTTCAATAAAGCAAAAAGTTCGTTCAACCTTTTGTTACGTCGAACACTACCGATATGCCGTCTCCCGTGATAATATGCCCAAGGAATGATACCTCCTTGAGAAAGATGTCACACTTGCTAAGCTTCACAAAAAGGTGCTCATTCCTCAAGATCCCTAAGACAATTAGTAAATGATGCTCGTGCTCGTCTTGGCTCTTTGAGTATATCAATATATTGTCTATAAAGACGACTATAAATTTATCCAAGTACTAGTGGAAGGTCTTATTTATGAGATTCATGATGACCGTGAGAGCATTGGTCAACCCGAATGTCATGACCAAAAACTCGTAGTGCCCTTATCTAGATCAGAACGCAGTCTTCAGAATATCTTCCTTTCGAACCTTCAACTGATGATAGCCCGATCGTAAGTCAATCTTAGAGAAACCTTAGCTCCACTCAACTGATCGAATAGATCGTCTATGTGTGGCAAAAGGTACTTGTTCTTCACCGTCACTGCGTTCAAGGCTCAGTAGCCTATGCACATGTGTACTGTCCCATCTTTCTTTGGCACGAAGAAGACGGGTGCTCCCTATGGTGATGCACTGGCACGGATAAAGCCTTTCTCTAGCAATTCGTCTATTCGCGTCTTCATCTCTTCCAATTCCTTGGGTGCTACCCGATATACTCGAGATGAGATAGGCTCGGCTCCCATAATAAGCTATATGAAAAACTCGATGTCTCGGTCAGATGGCAGTTCTGGAAACTCCTCGGGGAACACATCTTGGAACTCAGTGATAATAGGGTACTAAGGGAAGTCATCTATCATCATATGAGTTCCTAATGCAGGTGGATCGCTTCTCTCTTCCGTTTCTCTAGTGAACTCGAACTCTGTCTCATTTGGTGGTCTAAAGACAATACTACCTCTATGAAAGTCGATGGATGCATAGTGCTGGCTCTACCAGTTCATCCCAATAACTACATCATAGTTTGATATAGGAAAAAAAATAAGAAACTGTGCCTTCATCTCCTTACCACATATCACTACAGGATAAAGCCTACAAACACTACTCAGAGGCACAATTCCTCCTCTAGTGAGGATTCTAATGTTTTTAGATAATAGTGTGGTGGGAATACTGTGTCTAGTAGCAAAACTAGTGGCTATGAATGAATGTGTGGCTCTAGTATCAAATAAGGTAATAGCATAAAATATAGCAACTACACCATTCCTGCTATGACCTCCGCTTTTGTCTCTATATCCTCAACTGCTAGTGAGAATGCCTGCCCATAATTCTGATCGGAGCCCTGAGCTCTGGCCTTGTTGTACATCACTGCTTGGGGAGGTAATGGTGGGCAAGGTGCTCCTGCTGCAGGTGCCATAAGTCTTGGAGCCTGCTGTCCTGGTCGGGGTGCTAAAAGTGCTGGAACTATTAACCTCGCGGCTAGTCGAGCATGTACTAAAGCTTGCTATTTCGGACAATCCCTGAGCATATGCTGGTTGGTCCACACCTTAGGCACAATCTAAGACGAAACCGGCAATCATTCTGGATATGTCCTTACTTTTTGTAGTGATGGCAAATGGGCTTCGAATAGGATGAGGGCCTCTGCTGCTGCACTACGGGCCTCCTGATGGGTCCACCCTGAGTTATCCTAGCCGGTGCACCTATCGGTATAGGGCGTATGTGTCTGCTGTAGCTCTTTGCGAAGAAGCTCCTAGCTACGTGCTTTCTCCAAAATAGCTGCATGAGAGACTCGAGACTGTGTGGTAGTGTAAGTCTTGAGCTCTGGTGCAAGCCCCTGATAGAATCTCTTGGCTCTCTACCATTCTATCGGGATCAATGCAACACCAAATCTGCTTAGGCGGCTAAACTATGCGTATTACGCGTCTACCGACATGTTCCCTTGCTTCAGATGGAGGAACTGGTCGTAGAGCGCGTCTCGAACATGGATGGGAAAGAATCTCTCATGTAAGAGGTCACAGAACTCCTTCTATGTCATCCCAATGCCCAATTGGGCAAAACTAGTGGCTATGAATGAATGTGTGGCTCTAATATCAAATAAGGTAGTAGCATGAAATGTAGCAACTATAACCATTCCTGCTATGACCTCCGCTTCTGTCGCTATATTCTCAACTGCTAGTGAGAATGCCTGTCCATAATTCTGATCGAAGCCCTGAGCTCTGGCCTTGTTGCACATCACTGTTTGGGGAGGTAATGGTGGACAAGGTGCTCCTGCTGCAGGTGCCATAAGTCTTGGAGCCTGCTGTCCTGGTCGTGGTGCTAGAAGTGTTGGAGCTGTTAACCTCGCAGCTAGTCGAGCATGTACTAAAGCTTGCTATTTTGGACAATCCCTGAGCATATGCTGGTTGGATCCATACCTTAGGCACAATCTAAGACGAAACTGGCATTCATTCTGGATATGTCCTTACTTTTTACAGTGATGGCAAATGGGCTTCGGATAGGATGATGGCCTTTGCTGCTGCACTATGGGCCTCCTGATGGGTCCACCCTAAGTTATCCTAGCCGGTGCACCTGTCGGTATAGGGCGTCTGTGTCTGCTGTAGCTCTTTGCGAAGAAGCTCCTAGCTACGTGCTTCCTCTAAAATAGCTGCATGAGAGACTCGAGACTGTGTGGTAGTATAAGTCTTGAGCTCTGGTGCAAGCCCCTGATGGAATCTCTTGGCTCTCTCCCATTCTGCCGGGATCAATGCAACAGCAAATCTGCTTAGGCGGCTGAACTATGCGTATTACTTGTCTACCGACATGTTCCCTTGCTTCAGATGGAGGAACTGGTCGTAGAGCGCGTCTTGAACATGGATAGGAAAGAATCTCTCATGTAAGAGGTCGCAGAACTTCTTCCATGTCATTCCAATGCCCAATTGTCTTTCTTCAGCCTTCCACAAGTGGTGAGTATTGTCCTCTAGAAGTAAGTCCACTGCTGTCATCCAATCATGTATTGGCAACTGGTACACCTTCAGTAGCTTCTCTGTGCCGATAAGCCACGCGAAGACCTTAAATGGTTTCCCGTTACCTCTGAAGGGCTTGGAGTTCATCTCCATAAAGTTCTTGATGGAGCCCTCATAAGGATGCGAAGCTAGAGTCGGTACCAGTACCGGAGGTGGAAGTGGGGGTCTAGTCAGTACAGTCATCATACTCTGCCTCATCGGCTCAGTCTGTTGCCACTGAGCCTACATCATGGCGTACAAGAACTGATTAGTGGGGTTCCCATCAGCCGGTGGTGGAGGCATTGGAGGTCCTAACTGTGGTGGGAACTGCTGAGGGAATGGTGGTAGTAGCGGTACATTCCCTCCTAGTGGTACTGCAATAGTCTGTCTAGCTTGGCTGGCTAGGCGTGCTTGGATCTCCTAATGTACCGTCGACGAGGTTGTGGTAGTCTGCTACTGTCCTAGCTAATACGGGGTCACTGGGGTCATTAGTGGGGCCTGCTCCTCCTGGGTAGCTACATCACCATATGTGATGGCCAAGGTAGTAGTGCGTCCGCTTCATAGATTCATATTGCTGGCATGAAAATAATGTTACCTTAGAAAAGATTCAAGCATGAGGCATTTCAAGCAATCAAAGAGAGTTCGAAGTAGTTTGAAGTCAAAGGAGGTAATAAGTTGTGGATAAGATATTATTCCTATTCCTAGATGCAGGCTTGTTGGGCACAGTCATGTTACCCAACAATATTTTCTGGACCTGCATGGGCCACCACAAAAACATATAATGCCCCAGTCCTAAAATACGTAGGACTAGGTACATAGACATGCCAACTGCATACATATGAAGAATACTCTAATATATAGAATCCTCGTACGTATACATAAGCTGTATAAGATAAAAATCATCGGCCAAATAAAAAAGTGCTATATATTACCCACAGAACACAAAAGATCATCGAAGTCCATATAGAATATAAAAATAAATGAGTCAAAGATATAGCCGGGTGGAAACAGATCTACTACCAAACAGCTCTAAAAATAGTCTCAGAAACTGGAGTCCGACCTCCTCAAATAGAAATAAAAGAAACAGTAAAAGATGTCCACTACAAAGTCTAAAAAATAAAGTTAAGGAACTAAATCTCGAAAGACGAGACCTCATCGGTACCATAAGATAGCTCAAATACTATACCGTACTCCTAGGGAAGGTCCTAGTTGAAGTAACGTGTAGGCAACTCTAGAGGGGGGTGAATAGAGTTTGTTTCTATAATGACCAATTAAAAATAACTCTATTGCTAAGTCCAGAAAGCAACTACCAGGAGAATATATAATCAGAGTAATAATGTGGAAATTAAAAGTGTTTAGAAGAGCAAATGCAAACACAGCGATATATCCTAGTTTCCCTCGTGAAGGACTAGTCCAGGCCCGAGAACTCTTGCTCGGAGTTGAAATCCACTATTTGTGAAATAGGGTACACATGCGCCTTTAGTCAGAAGAGCATGCCAACTTCATACACACACGAGCCTTGAAAGCGCTCTACTACTTTAACTTCGCAGATACAAAACTTGGAATTTTCTAAGTAACTTCTTTTCAACTCTTGCACAAAACTTCTAGCTGAATCGTTCTGAGCACCTTGGGACTTAAAAAGTTTTGTGGCTAGGGGATTTGGAAGAGTGAGGCTTAGAGTATATAAGTCTTAGAAGATTGAAAGCTTGACAGAGAGAGATGATTTGAAATGAGAGGAATCAAGCTCTATTTATACTAGTCAGGGGAGACAGAGTTCGGCCAGAGTTATGTCCTAAATATTTAAAAATTCGACCGTTGGACAGCACGTAGCAAGGTGTTCCTAAAAATCAGGTTGCTGACTTTAAGGAGGCCGAGTTCCGCCCGAGTTCTACCTTAGGCAGAGTTCGGCCCGAGTTCGGTCTGCCTTAGACCAGAAGCCCTATATGGGTGAGGGTGGTTTGGTTTGGTTCAGGAATTGGTCTGTTTGTATGGAGGAGTTTGGAGAGATATATCTAGGGTTTGAGATGACATAGTGTGACTCAACGTACACATTTTCGTAGAGTCAATAAATTGAACAATTATAGACTGAGAACAAATACATTTGTAATGCAATGCAACAGCTTGTAGACAACGTCTGTCTTGAACTTGATGCGCTGTATTGGATCATAGATGATGTTTTATCTTGGACTTGATGTGTTGTATTGGATCATATCAGATATTAGTTGTTAATTATCTAAATCAGGTTGACTGTGATCCAGTTTGGGTCAACAATCTCCCCCATTTTGATAATTGACAAAATGATATTTGTATGTCTCAATATTCATACCTAGACATATATTGAAGGAGAGAAGAGCTTTTGTACATATGAAGTGGCTCCCCCGCAAATGAATATTTCCATCCTAAAGGATTTATCCAAGCACAATAGACAAACGGATACAATGCATATACAATATTACATAGTCTACTATTTTTCTCCCCCTTTGTCATTTAGCAAAATAGTGCATTGCTCACTCGTAAAGGGATAAAAAAGAGAAAGTGAAGAGAGCAAGAACACAACATAACCATAACTAAACTTTAATAAAGAATTAGCAGTTTTGATAATCCAGTTGAAGAAACTTGCAGTCATACATATGAAATAAAAGTAGAAGAAAGATACAACTAGAGTGCGTGAAATAAAACTACAAAGCAGAAACATAACTAAGGTGCATCAACAGCATCATAAGGTAGTAGACCATAGCCATCAATGAGCAGAAGGACGGGATGGACCGACAAAATCTGACGGATCGCTGGTAGAGCAATAAGGATCGACAAAAGCAACATCAGAATCCAGATACCTCATGGCCCAAGGGTCATCAATCCGGTAGCCTTCACGAGAAGTGTCCCCGACCCATAGTAAAAGGCATAATGGGACGCCTTGCCATGTTGTATTGGATGTCATAAAGTGTGTTGCTAATGGCGATCATCTGAAGAGTGGTTCGATAATCCAGCTGAGTATAGCGATCGTCTTCCAACCGAAAGCGGTCACGCAATATGTCTCTGATGGAATCCAAGGTGACAGGTGGTTTAGGTTGAGGGGCATTAGAATCAGATGATGTTTCCTCAACAGGAGCAGGAGGTAAAGGTGCAGTAATAGTCCTACTAGCCTTAGAGAGATATGCAGGAGCTCCTAAAAACTGACATTCGTCTAATAGAATATTGAATGCAGAAAAGATCATAGGAAGGTACATAGCATAGACAAGTGCTTTGGGCTTCTCCCTAGCACGAATCATCTATTCCATCATCGTGCGTGGAAAGTTAAAAGGGGTGGTAAAATATACATAATACAGTGCCATAATCTCTAGGTAGGTGACTTCATTAGTAGATCCGACTTTTGGCAAGATAGAAGAGAATACGATACGATGAAGTTCATAAAAATGTTGGTTGCGATATTTGGCACGAAATTTACGTGGGCAAAGATTGGGTTCACACATCATGTCCTTAAAACCTTCTAGGGTGATATCGCCAACAAATTTGAAGTCACGAGCATCGACAAGGCGTTCCCAAGTATTGGGTTCAGGAAGTTGCAAATACTCCGCCAAGTCGAAGTCAACGAACTTAATGTCGTTACCGGCTACCCTTGAATAAATCTTACAGTCATCATGAGTAAGATTGCAATAAAATATTTAGGGCATTAAGATAAATTCGTGAAGAAGTAGAGACTAGTTCATCAAGACAAAGATCTTTAAAATTAGGTTCAAATTCTTGAAAGATGGTAAAATTGATTGGATGACCCAGCTCCACAATACGTGCACAAAAATTTGAATACCATTCGTTAGAGGCTTCTAATGAAACAAAGATGTGCTCATTGTAGGTGTCGGCATTGGGATGAGGAGGTGGATTAAATAAATGGTGAAGGGGATTAACATTAGGAGAAGGAGAAGGAGGATTGGATGAAAATGCTTCACTTCTACTCCTTTTTCCTTTAGAAAATAGTCTAGGTGCCATGGAAAAAAAGAAGGAGAGTAGAGAGGAGAAGCTACAAGTGATATACCTTAAAGAGAATTGATGAAGATAAAAGAGAATCCCCCAGAAGCTTCAAATCTTGAGTTCGGAGAGGAGAGAGCACCAAAATTGAGAGATCTAGGGTTAGGGTTTTGAGAAAAGTGGATGGAAAGAGGTGGAAGATGAAGAGAGAGGTTTAAAAATTATGGTTTTATAAAGTAGGGCCGACTGCAATAGCAAAAGAGTGGGGTCTGATAAAGTAGATCGGACGGCCAAAAATAGCCGAAGGTTCTGGAACCCAGCAGACCAAGTTCGGCCCGAGTTCTGTCTTAGGCAGAGTTCGGCCCGAGTCTGGTCCATGTGGAACCAGAACTCCAAATAGTGTAAAGATGGGCAAAAAAAGTAGAAAATATGGTCTAGAATTGAAAATAGTGGATTTTATTGGCCATAAAATAAGTAGAACATACGACAGACATGTGAATTATCATTCAGTATATGTGAATTGTCTCATGTTAGCTGTAGGGGTCGGATTCTAGCTAGCGGTAGTCCGAAGACACTAGACACCGTGTCGCTTAGGCTTTTACGCCTTGTTGTCAGAAGGACCCTTTCAGCTTGTACCGAAAACAATGTAACATATACGAATTTAATTTAACAAGTATTTGTGCAGGTAAGACTTATTATATGATATTTTCATCCAAGATTCCCAATTCTCGACGAAGAAAGTTGAAACGCTCTTCGGCAAGTGGTTTAGTAAAAAAGTCTACTAGCTGATGATCAGTGTTAATGAATTCTAGATTAATAGTTCCTTGTAACTGATAATCTCATAAAAAGTGGTATCGTATTTCTATATGCTTAGTACGTGAGTGACATATTGGGTTCTTTGTCAAGTTAATAGCACTAGTATTATTACAGAATATAGCAATGTGCTTAAAAGATAAATTATAGTCGGCGAGGGTTTGTTTCATCCACAAAATTTGAGTACAACAACGTCCTGCAGCTATGTATTCAGCTTCGGTTGTAGATAGTGCGACAAAGTTTTGCTTTTTGCTAAACCAAGAGACTAAAGTTTTGTCTAATAAATGACACGTGCCACTAGTACTTTTATGGTCGACTTTGTATCCAGCAAAATCAGCATCCGAATAACTGAGTAGGTCAAAGGATGTGGTTTTGGGATACCACAAGCCTACTGTAACTGTGCCTTTAAGGTATCAAAAGATACGCTTAGCTGTGCTCATGTGTGATTCCTTAGGGTTGGCCTGATAACGAGCACATAGGCAAATACTAAACATTATATCAGGATGACTAGCAGTTAAATAGAGTAAACTACCAATCAAACCTCGATATTTACGTTGGTCGACTGATTTGCCGCTTTGATCAGGTTCTAATTTTGTTGTTGTAGCCATCGAAGTACTGATTGGTTTGATGTTGTCAAGATTAAATTTCTTTAGCATGTCCTTTGTATACTTTGATTGACTGATGAAAACCCCTTATGGGTTTTGTTTGACTTGCAATCCAAGGAAGTAGTTAAGCTCCCTCATCATGCTCATCTCGAAATCATTCTGCATACATTTGGCAAATTCTTATCCTTTTTGAATGTGATATTCGGTAATCCTTTTACTAGCTTCTTGGTTGAAAGTCTTGATATGGTATCCATGTTTGCATGTCCAAGACGTATATGCCATAGTAATATTTTATCCTTGTGAGTGTAAAGGCATCTTCATGCATTGTTAGTATCTTTTGAGACATAGAATATATAAATGTTATCTTCCCTTATCCTTCAAAAGCGATGTCTCCAGATGATCTATCATATATACGGCATTTATTTTTTCCAAAGTTAATATCATATCCATTGTCAGCAAGATGACTAATGCTGAGTAAGTTATGCTTTAACTCTGTTACTAAATAGACATCTTTAATGACAGAAAAGGGAGGATTAACAATAGTACCATTACCTATAATATAACCTTTTAGATTATTGCCGAAGGATACATATCCTTCCCTTTTCATCGATAATGTTGCGAAGAGATTTGCATTTCTAGTCATATATTGCGATCACCCACTACCGAGAATCCATTTGCTTCTAGAAGATGAAGGAAGGTCCACATACACCACGAGTAGATATGACCTTTGGTACCCAAATTCTTGAGGGTCCTGAAATGTTAGTCTTCGGTACCCTTGCATATATGTTTAAATCAACTAATCTTCTGATTTTGTATTGTGGTGAAGTGTGTCCATATTTACCACAGTAGTGACATGTAGCATACATGTTTGTGTTAGAAGCAGGATGATATAGATGTCTATGTGTGGGTGATTGTCGTGCTGTATGAGAATATGTGTACATGAAAGCATGTTTGTGTGCAGCATGTGTATGTGTGTTTTTCTTATACCGTGTATTCTTGTGATGAGTAGTCTTGTGTCTCATGTAAGTGTTGTGACCGTGAGACTGATTTTGAGGTTGAATAACCTGTTTGCCTAGCCTGATCTCTAATTTTTTAGAGGCAGTATACATTTCATCATATTTGGCAGTCAAAGCACTAATTCTTACAACTGCAGTATTGTACTTCTTTTTCCCTTCCGTAATCTCTTTATTGAGTACAGTAAGATCATGTGTTTATTTCTCAATACGTGATTCAGCATCGTGTAAGCTTAATTTAAGCTTGGATAACTCCTCATTATTATCTGTGGGTGATATGTCTATAACATTATCAAGTAAGCATGATAGTCTATGAATTTTAGCTTTATGAGTCTTAATCTTATCCTTTGCGTGTTTATATTTACTAAGTAACTTCTTGTGATCTTCAATTAAATCACTAAAAGCATCTCCAAGTTCATCAAAAGTAAATTCATCAAGTAGATCTTTTGTTACTTGGTCGAAAGTTTCCATTAGGCAGATGTTTGCAGTATCTTGGTGAGTGTCCTCTTCTTCTTTTGAGTCACTGGCTTCGCTTTCGTGCCAGATGCTTGTGTTGGCACACTTTCGAGAGTATGGCCTCTTATATGATTTGTCATATCGGCTCCCTTTCTTTGCTGCATGGCAGTCTTTCTTGACATGCCCCGTCTTCTTACAACCGAAGCAGATAGGATCTTCATCATCATCTTTGTGTTGTTCCTTCTTCCTTTGGTTGAAGCATAGGAACTTCTTAAAGTTGCAAACCATGAGCGCTTGATCATCACCTTCGGAGTCATCATCGTCTGTTTCATCTGGAGCAGTCTTTCGGTGATGAACTCTTAGAGCGATTTTTTTTTCCTTCGGAGCAGTTTCTTCAAAGTCCTTGAGGTCAAGCTCATGCGTTATTAGTTTGCCCATTAGAGTCTCCAACGACATGGTAGTGAGATCGTTGCCTTCGATGATTATCGTTGCTTTGGGGTTTCAGTTCTTCGTTAGACCCCTTACCACCTTACGTATCTTCTCATTGTTGGAGTAGTTATTTCCAAAGAAAGATAGAGGGTTGACAATATCGAGAAATCTGGTGAACATTTATGTGATCGTCTCGTTGGGCTTCATCTTGAATGCTTCGTACTCCTGTGTTAGCCGACTAATTTTTGATTCCTTGACTTGAGTGGTTCCTTTATGAGTTACTTTTAGAAGCTTCCATACTTCGTGTGAAGTGATAAATGTAGATACCCTGTTGAATTTAGTCCTGTCTATAGCACAAAAGAGAGCATTAATAGCCCTAGCATCTAGGCTAGCATGTTTTTTTCTAGATCAGTGTATTTGTCATAAGGTTTCTCTATGAGGTTCCCATCAACTACAATTTAGCAGGCTTCTTAAAACCATCTGTAACTATGGTCTATAAGTCAAAGTCTAGAGATTTCAGATAGAAACTCATTCGTGTCTTCCAGTAAGTGTAGTTGGTTCCATCAAATAGGGGTGGCCTATTAGTGGACTGTCCTTCACCGTAGTTGGTGAAAATGGGTTATGTGGTTTCCATAGATCAGCTCTAGGATGTTAATCCTTTATCAAGAGACCAGAGCTTTGATACCAATTGAAGTAACGTGTAGGCAACTCTAGAGAGGGGTAAATAGAGTTTGTGTCTATAATGACGAATTAAAAATAACTTTATTGCTAAGTCCAGAAAGCAACTACCAGGAGAATATATAACCAAAATAATAATGTGGAAATTAAAAGAGTTTAGAAGAGCAAATACAAATACAGCGATATATCCTGGTTTTCCTCGTAAAAGACTAGTCCAGGCCCAAGAACTCTTGTTTGGAGTTGAAATCCACTATTTGTGAAATAGGGTACACAGGCACCTTTAGTCAGAAGGGCACGCCAACTTCTTACAGACATGAGCCTTGAAAGCGCTCGACTACTTTAACTTCGCATATGCGAAACTTAGAATTTTCCAAGTGACTTCTTTTCAACTCTTGTACAGAACTTCTAGCTGAATCGCACTGAGCACCTTGGGGTTAGGAAGTTTTATGGCTAGGGGATTTGGAAGAGTAAGGCTTAGAGTATATAAGTCTTAGAAGATTAAAATCTTGAGAGTGAGAGATAATTTGAAATGAGAGGAATCAAGATCTATTTATACTAGTCAGGGGAGACAGAGTTCGGCCAGAGTTCTATCCCAAATATTCAAAAATTTGACCGTTGGACAGCTCGTAGCAAGGTGTTTCTAAAAATCAGGTTACTGATTTAAGGAGGCCGAGTTCGGCCTGAGTTCTACCTTAGGTAGAGTTTGGCACGAGTTCGATCTGCCTTAGACCAGAAGCCCTATACGGGTGAGGGTGGTTTGGTTTGGTTCAGGAATTGGTCTGTTTGTATAATGGAGTTTGGAGAGATATGTCTAGGGGTTGAGATGATACAGTACTACTCAACGTACACATTTTCTTAGACTTAATAAATTACAAAATTATAGACTAAAAACAAATACATTTGTAATGCAATACAACAGCTTATAGACGACGTCTGTCTTGAATTTGATGCGTTGTATTGGATCATATATGATGTTATGTCTTGGACTTGATGTGTTGTATTGGATCATATCAGATATCAGTTGTTAATTATCTAAATCAGGTTGACTGTGATCTAGTTTGGGTCAACACTGGTTGTCTAAGCCTGGAGAATTAACCAAGTCAGCGGGACGTAAAAAGATACAAAAAAATAACATGCCATATAAACTGTGAATAAAATAATATGCATGCAATAGGGTGCCTAATCGTTGTAATGTGAATGCAGTTTAAGAACAACCTTCGACCGAGGGCCATCTGGCTATAAATAGGATTAGCTTGGTTCCTGTATAGGGTACCAGTGGCCTACGTCCGTAACGCTTCGAGAACGCCAGAGGGCATCAATATATATGGGTACGACCATAACCCTTAGTGAACGTCAGAGAGCATCAATGGCATGCGTCTCCGGCGGAGCTTACAGGTTAAAATAGGGAAGTGCAAAAGTGGCCCATACGTCAAGGAATTGTTCACCACATCTAATGCCTAGTATTGTCATCTCCATGACTCATATGAACCTCTAATAATTGTCAAGTCTACTATCATGCAAATTGATTGGCAGTTATTCCTAATCGTCGCACGTCTCATATGTATTGGTGGCCAACCAACTACGCGAATCCGTATCCTACATGTGACTCATAACTCGTGATAAAGCAGGTGTCAAGGCCATATGAGATATACCAATATCTAATTTCAGTTGGTGGTCAACTAGTACTAAGTCAATGCAGAATAGTAAACAAAAATAGTAAATTGACTAATACAGTCGCTTGCACCCAAGTATGACTTGGACGTGCAATGAGTTAGATAGATGCAGTACATAAATAAAAACTAAATATAAATAATAGAAATAAAATAGCAATAAGAGACAGAATATAATGGCAAGGTATCTTGCTTAAGGGTGGTACGCATAAATAGCAAGTCCAGTGATCAGATCGGTAGCAATAAAAAGTTAAATCCCGCAAACGACTCTGGATGCTGAAATAAATATCACGAACATTTTTGGTATAAAAGATGTCTAAAATTGCATACCCAAAAGTTAAATTTTGGACACAAAGACAAAATCGTAATTTTGGAGTCATAACAATGTCCGCCGTTGGACCCATTTTCTACCGAAAAATGTGCCAGTACCTACGGTCTCTAAAGTTGTCAAACTATATATCTAAACATTTATCTATCCATCTATAAGGTAGATCGGCAGCTACTCCCCCGATACAGAAATAATTATGTGAATGGTCCGATTTGACGATACGAACCTAACCGTATGTCCAAAGTTTGATTTTGGTGGGCCGTGCACAAATTTGCCCGCTGGATCAGGTCGCAGACTTGCCAAATTAGCGTTCCGGTCGACCTTCTCAGAATCGAACCAAACTTGGCATACAGGACCTAAAAAATTATGCAATCATGTTGGCACAAGTTTCGTCTCGAGATGACGAATGTACATGAAGTTATGGCCTAGTTTGCAAAGGGACCAAGACGGGGTATCTTGACTGACACGCCTCAATTTCGTCATGCACGCACAATAAAATCGAGTTTCGTCGAATCCCACACGTCGACAACATCCATACGCACCTTTTGATGCTTATGGGTTGCGACTATGTCGCAATTTATGTCGGGACACACGTCTTATCGAGGAGTTTTTCTAAAATTCTACGACTTTTAAATACAGTTTTTTTCAATTTTTTAAAGCGAATAACTTTTTGTATATCGGATGAAAAATAAATCTACCAGAAGGGTTTTTATCTCCTATATGTTGTCTATAACTGTTCCAAATTATATTTGGAAAACTGTTAACAGGTTGACAAGAATTGGCCTTCCAATTAGGGCTCTAGGAATTGATTTTAGACCTATTTGTGACGGGATTTCATCAATGTTTACCTTGATTTTTCGAGAAGTATAGGCAGCAACAATTAAAACCCTTTGAAGGTTAAGTAGATGGTCATGTTGTCTATACGTAGGAATTTGAGGATCGAAAATTTATCGAATAGGAATTGAGAATTAGGGATCGAAAGTGGGGTACCTGGACAGTTTCGAAGAACATAGTCTCCCTGTTCCTTGGTCGGTTCTGGCAGTTTGCAGCAACGTCGAGCGGCGACAGGTGATCGACGGCGGTCTGGTGTGTTCGCAGGGGGTTGTGGTGTTGTCAGGGAGGCGCTGGGTTGGAGGTTTGGGGTTTAGAGAAAGTTTTTGATGGATTCCTATATAATGGTTGATATATATATATATATATATATATATATATATATATATATATATATATATATATATATATATATATATATATACCCATGTTTAAATTTGAATTTAATTCGAATTTCGTATAGGTTTTAGATTAGATTTAAGGCGTCGATATTGTAGAGAATTTTATAGGGATCATACCAAATTATTTTGAAAAGATTTAGTCGATGATGGAGGAGTTTGGGATTTCGAAATCCTAACAGGATTTTATCTGTACGCGCGTGTTGGGGTCGGGTTTCACTACTTACTGTTCCTTTGGGAACAGTAAGTAAAGGAATTTTTTTTACAAAACTATATATTTTTTTTTTTTTTTTTACAAAACTATATATATATATATATATATATATATATATATATATATATATATATATATATATATATTTTTTTATATATATATATATATATATATATATATATATATATATATATATATATATATATATATATATATATACATGTATGATATAAAAAAAAAAATATGTATATATATATACATGTATGACTAAAAGAAATTTTATAAAAATTTCTAAAAACCTCCCATAAATTTTTACAATGATATAAACATTATTGATGCAATTTTTTTCTTATTTGAGAAGTCATGCCCAAGCATTATTACTTATAATATATTTATTTAAAAATCAAAATACGTATTCTATTCTTAACAATTAATTAAAATGCTTAAAAACACCATTTATTAATAATATATAATAAATAAAATAAATAAATTAGGAAAATATAGGGGGTTTACACTCGTATCTTCGGATCAAAGCACAAGGTGTCTGTAAGAAGTTGCAAGTGCTTTAGTTCAAAGCTTGCATTTTACTGCATCATAGATTAAACAGCGAGCTAGTGTCACTACCACATTTTAGCTTGAGGGTATTTTGGTCATTTGAGAATTTTTGAATTTATTTTGATTTATTGAATTGGTGATTGTGATTTTTGACTTTGACTAATTGAGACTCTGGAGACTAACCTAGAAGTTGACCCTAGCTATGGTGACTTGGTTAGTATGGTAGGACCCTTGTCTAACTTAAGTCAACCCAATTTTAGTCATATAGAATCAAGTTTTCAATAGGAGAAATAGGAATAGGTTCATGACTTATGACTTATGATTTTAATTCCATGACTAATGCAACTTGGCCCATAGGCCCATTAGTGAAACCCTAACCCTAACCAAGCCATTAAGTGGTCGGCCAACCTAGTTATCCTCCCGATATAATCTCCTTTCCACTTGTTCTTGCCTCTTTTGTGTTCAACCAACTTTTAGAAAGGAATGGTAATTCCCATCTTTCCTAATTCATATCAAATCTATTTTAATTCCTTTTTGATCCAAATCTTTTGCAATAGATTCTAATCATCCTCTATTTGATATTCATGGAGAGTGATTTCAGTTTGTGAGTAATTTGGAGGATTTGGCTAGCAACGGAGATCAATCGATTTGGGGCTTTTCTTGGTCATTTGCACCTACAGGTAAAACCCTTCAAATTGTAGTTTAATTCTATTTTCTTTGCATGGTAGCCTAGATCTAGGTGTCCCCTAGCTGTGCTGTGAGTTTGGTGAAGTTTTACATTGGTTTTGTGTCCGTATCGGACACGTATCATAATCTATTTCCAAGTGTTTGATTAAATGCCTCAAAGAGTAATTTATTATTGTTTTTAAAATGTATTTGAATAGAAATATAGATCTACATGTGTTTAATGTTTTTCCTATGATTTGTGTCCAATTTGGAGCCGTATCCGGGTCCAAACATGACACAAATACGCTCGCAGCAGCCTAGGGCAGTGCCCTGCTGCTCGAGGCCTCGTGCTCACTGCACAGGGCACGTGGCGACCTGTGGTTTGGCACAGAAGAGGGGAAATGACTGACACGTCAGCCCCCAAGCCTTGTGTCAAATGGTCGTGTGTCGGACACTTGGTGTAGAGTGCATTGGGATTGCACTGGATGTGTGAAACGTGTTGACTCGGTCTGATACGGGCTTCGTGTCCACGTTTGACACATCGTGGACAAGTCGTGATGGGTCCAGTGTGTAGCCTTAGTGTTGGGCTAGACGTGGACGTGACCACGTAGCATGATGTGTCACTTGTCGTATCCACGAGGCGACTGCATCGCAGCACGACGCGGTCTGTGCACGCAAATGTGCCCGTGTGTGTTCGTGACTTGGACATGCCGTGTCCAGTCGTGGGGACACGTGGGGACTCGTGTGGACTCTGGACACATTTACGACTCGACCCTAACCTATTTTGTATGTATTTCATTGTGTTTCGATTCATAATTCAGGTTTCCCCAAATTTTTCTGATACACAGTGCACTGTTTGAATTTCTGAGATTTTAAATGTAATTTCAAATGATTTCGAAATGATAAGTTCATCTACATATGTAAGGAATATTATACATGATTAGGTTTCATGTTAGCTATATGTGTTGGTTTTTGAATTACTATTGGACTAAAATCCTGAAAACTGTCATATGTATTTCCCTGAGATAATACACTATTTTTATTTTCCCATACACACATACACTGGTTTGAAATCCTGAAACCTACCATACATTTCACTCAAAACTGAGAACACAATGTTCACATATTTCCCTACTGATTTGAAACACACACACACTTGTACTGCTACCAGAGAATAGTGGTACATTGTTTTCCTGTTTTCACATTGACACTGTTTTTCTATTAAACCCATGGCTGAACCCTTACACTATTTTCCAATTTCATATACACACACTCACCATTGATGTCACTCACACACACTCATGTACACACACACTAGCACACTAAACTCTGAGAGCTAAATAGCTATTTTATTGATACTGATTCACCTATTGAACATTGTTAGCTCACTCACACTCATATACATTGTACACACATGTTAGTATTCACACACACACACATGATGAACTGCTATCTGTACACACCTACCTACAAACTGATATGCATATCACATACACACACACATTGCTCTACACTCTAAAATTTGAGAATATTGAGACACACACACACACACATTGAAACACATAGACACACACTCGCACTGATTTTCTATACACACTCACAAACTGTCAAGTATACACACGCTCACCCATATTGAAACACACACACATGCACATATATCTCTATATCTCTCTATATGGAATATATATATGGCCTATATGTTAGATATATATGTAGCTTATATTAATTTAGATATATATAATGTGTGAAATGTGTGTGACTCTAATATAGAATGTAGCATATAGCCCAATGGAATAGCCTATGGTTCCTATGTGCATTCATATGTGTATATGGCATGTATACACATGTGATTTGTGTGTTGATAGACTTATAAGGCCTTGTGATGATGTGTGCTTGCTAGAATAGGCTGGCTAGGCTTAGTGAGACTTGTTGGATTAAGCTTGACCTAGTTTGACTAGTGTAGTTGACTAGAGTTGACCAAAGGTTGACTTTAGCCTAGATTGACCCCAAACATCATGTAGATGCATTGTAGCAGTCTATTTTACCATTTTGGACATATAGTGACTTGTACTATTCTATAGGAGCCAGACACCACTCCTCAGACAGTATATTCTCTTCAGATATTTGGGATACCAGGCAAGTACATTCTCTGATCATTTTATATCTTGTTTAGGATTATATTCCTACCTTAGATTACTTTACTTGATGCTGACACATTGGTAACACGGATTGGTACTATATGGATCCCTTCATGTGATGTTATCCCTCTCGGGAGCATCAGATACTCATGTCTCGTGTGTTTCACTTACATCATGTATCTCATGCTTCTATTATCATGAATCTGCTTGTGATTCATGTACTCTCATAAATCACAGAGCCTTCACAAATCTATTCATGAATCACTCTTTATGAGCCAGTAGCGTAGTCATGAATCTTAACGTAACTTGACCGGATCCTTGTGTATTGATTGGGGATGGGGAGTAGAACTAAACATATGAATAATTCCAAAGTAGTATAGTCATGAATCACCTCTTTAGTATAGCCATGAATCATATCCAGCTGTTCACATATTTATCTTGTACTCTGAATCACTAGTCACTGATAGTTCTTCTATATATATTGTAGCTATTTACTTACAGTCTCTCTTTTATATCATGTTGTTCTTTCAGTTTTATGTATCTTACTCTCTAGCATGTTTATATTTCCTAACCTGTTATGATTTGCATGAGATGTATTGTGCTCTCTCCTGTCCTGACTGGACCTGTTGAAAATATTACTGAGGATGAGGACGAGGCGCTCTGTACCACGTATTATGGGACTACCCTAGAGGATTGCTGTGACCTGGATCTCCAGTAGGATCCATTAGCAGTGGATGACACACCATTAGTTTAGATTAGTCATTTTCAATTGTATTTACTCTATGGATTACTGTATTTGAGATTTGGGATATTTTCTGGATTTGATGTTATCTTAGACACTTAGAACTTTCTATCTATCTGTATTCTGTGGTTTCGTTTCATATCTATCTATCTTATCATTTTTTGCTTTAGATGTGATTGAGACTGTATTTTGTTATATCACCTCCATTCGGAGTGTATATACTGTACAGGTACCTTATATTGTTAGATATTTGACCTAGGACAGCGTTCTACCGTCGACACTGCGACGTAGGCTGGACGTACCCATTTTTCGTGCCCTTACTTTAGGGTGCGGGTCGTGACATATTTTTAGTGGTGGCCTATGTAGGTCGAGTTTATGTAGTAGTATTTGAACTAGAGTATCACTATAGCCTGCAGTAGGATTAGGATATATTTTTGAAGGTACTCAATCACAGTTAGGATTCCTTGAAAGATTCCTGGGACGACCCTTGAGAATCTTATTTAAACATCAATTTGAAATCCCTTCCCTTGTTGGTTCGCTCTTACTCTTTATTATTGAATCTGATTTTTGAATAGATCATTATTGATTTCAATTTTCCTATCAAGATGAACTTTTATGGCCTAAGTTACGAAATTTTCTAATAACATATATTGACGGGAATAACAGGGATGGTAAAACGTCTACTTGATTATGGAACCTGTAGTTTATCGCAGCCATATTAGCCGATGTAGCGAGAACATAGAGACCTGACTTCGGATGTACGTATCTTGGTTATGAGATTTGGAATTTCTTGTAGCTATACTAGTCGGCATAGTGAGAATTCTAGACGACATGATTGTAGAGGTGCATATCCCAGTTATGGAATCTATCGTTTGTCGCAGCCTTGCTTACTGGCATGGCGAGGACTCTGAGTAACATGATTTTGGACAGACGCATATGATTATCAGATTGTATCTTGAGAAGGTTTTTAAACATATCATCTTAATCATACCCTTTTGTTGTTATAAAATTGTATTCCATCATTAAATAACTTTAGAGTAGTGATATTTTAGTTTTGTAGAGCTTATTCGTATGTAGTTCTTTTATAGTGTAATGATATGATGACTTGTAGAGTGTCTGTACCCTCGAGATGATAGTTAGCATTGGTATTAGAATAATAATCCATTGTAGATGATTCCCTTGATCTACCAGTTTTCATATAGAATATTAGTATGCCTTACAGCCTTGATGATTTATTATTTTTCCCTTACCCTTTCCAGTAAGGCACCCATGACCAGAGCCTGTCCTTGAGTATAGTTATAGTTTCACCTAAGACTGAGAGGTCTATGTATATAGATAGATACAGATGATATTGGTATATAGGATATGGGTTTGGTTGGTATCTGCAGGTCATTGTTGTATAGGGTATTGACATATTGTTTAGCCTATATTTGGTCCAGTTTTCTATTTTAGTTAAGTTCTCTTTGTGTTGAGTTCAGTCATGTTTGATCAACCTTTATAGGCAGTGTGCAGACCCTTCACTAGATACCCTGTTCCTTTGGTTCAGACTTGTACAAGTTGTTTACTGTACTCAACATTTTATTACCTACCATATTGCATCATAGATTTTACTGGAACATTGTTCAGACCCCAATTATTGACTCACCAATATAACCATCAATCCCTTAACATATTCTACATATCTGGAAGGTTAGTATCATACATATTAAAGGTCTGCACCCATCCTTACTTTTTGTACATGGTGACATATTGCATCTCTTAGCATTTTACTTTACTTGATAGCGTTGTAATATCCTTTATTATAACCTGCAATACTTGCCCTATAGTGAGGGTGGGCTGGCCAGTTGGCCTTCCCTGCCCGGCCACGCCATTCGGAGTCTTCGTCCCGCTAGGTGGCTCCTCCCCTAGCTGGACGGGCGCCGTCTGGCCCTCCCTCCAGTGGGCCCCCCTCCCCTCGCCGGCTCCCCGCCGCACGGGATCCCTCCCTACCCAACCCCCTTCCTCCCTCATCTCCGTCGACGTCGCCGTTCTCGGCGGCAGCGGAGGCTCCGTTCCAGTCGACCCCATTCTCCGGCCACAGATCCGCCTAGGGCGCCCGCTCAGTCACCCCCTCCAGCTGCCCTGCCGGGAGTGTCTCCCCCTCCGACGCTCCCCTCCCTGGCGCCCCCGCCTCTCGCCGCCCCCCTCTCGTGGCCGGCGTCTCCACCTGTAGCGGCTGTTCCCCCCCAGCTCGGAGGCGGCTGCTTTCCTAATCCTTCGGTGGCCGGTGCCCCCACTCCCGACAATCGGCGGAGAGGACACGGTCCCTGCCTCCTTCCCTCCACTCTCGTCGATGCTCCCTCCGGCGTCAGAGCCTCCCCCCTCGTGGGCCATGGTGGTCGCGCAGCCGGCCACGAGCTCGATCCCGGCCACCGCGCTGGGGCCCTCCTCCCTGTCTTTGGTCAGTGGCTCCATTCCTCGGAGGTGCCGCCCTCCGCTCCTTTTGAGCTTCGATGCTCACTCCGCCGCATGGTGGCGGTCCCCTCCCCCAGCCGGCGGTAGGTCGGAGGCCGCACGGAGGTCGAGCTCCTGCTCCCTCCCACCGGCGGCCCAACGTTTCCCTCCCCCCTCCGCCCCCTCGGGCTTCTTGCCCCAGCCTCCTCAGCCGGAGCCCCCGCCCTCGTGCCCTCCCCGTTCACCCCCTCCTCCTAATCCCCCCACCCGATCGCTGATCTGGTCGCCGACGTCCCCGTCCATCGCCTGGCTGACGCTGGCGCTTCACCTCCCACATTTCCAAGCCCCTCCCCTCCCCGGTGGCAGACGCCTTGCGTCGGCCGACCAGTCTGCGCGCCCCTGCTGCACGTTCGCCCGGTCGTCTCCGGCTCCGCCCTCCGGGCTGGGCCCCGTCGTCGCCGGTGCTCCTGCACGCGGAGGGGGCGAGACCCTCGTGCCTTGTGCCGGGCTCGTGCAGCGTGCCACATTCCTCGGGCAGAGTGTCCATTGGGCTATGTGCCCACACCAGTCCCTACTTTAGATATTTTGAAATTCTTAAAATTTTAATTTTTGAAATTCCAAATTGTTCAAAATTTCCTTTGGGAAGTATGCCCTGTTCCACGTAGGGCTGAGAGCCCACTATGATTTCGAAATTTTTCGCAATTTCAAAATTTACTTTTATGTATTTTCTACTTTGCATTCCAGGACTTGTTTTGGTCCATGGCACCTGTACTGCTCGTTAAGAGCCACTTTTATTATTCAATAAAATGTTGTTTGGTTTAAAAAAAAAAAAAAATATATATATATATATATATATATATATATATATATATATATATATATATATATATATATATATATATATATATATGATATACTTAGGATATATGTAATGGGTTGCTGTTCTTGAGCTTATGTATATGTGGTATTTGGGATTTATGTACTTAGAATATAGGTATTTATTTGTGGGTGACTTGATAAGATTTGGGAAGTTAAGAGTTAGTCTATTATAGAGTTTTTCTTTTTGCTAATCTCTAGTTGCCAACACCTAGATAGCTAGTATAGGAAAAACTCTAAAAAGTTGACCAGTTGTTGACCAAGTGCTTGGATATTGACAAATTGACTAGTTATTGACCAATAGTTGACCATTGACTATGTTTGACTTAGTTTGACTTGAGATAGGATTAGAAGTAGGTTGTTGTTGTGTTGTTTGATCATGTTTGATTATTTAGTAACTTGAGACCTTGTTTGTGTTTAGGTCGTAGATATGGTTTTTCTAAGGATATCTCCGACTCGTGGTACCATACGCTTTGGTGGAGGTGGGAAGCTTAGCCCGCGCTTCATCGGACCTTTCATGATCAGCGAAAGAGTCGGTGACGTGAAATACAGGCTAGACTTGCCACCTGCACTAGTGGATGTCCACAACGTATTTCACGTATCACAGTTGAGACGGTATGTGGCTGATCCTAGCCATGTACTTGACCATTCGGAGATTGAGGTGGGACCTACTCTCAGTTATCCACAGCAGCCTGTGGAGATTCTGGATCGCCGAGAGAAGGTACTGAGAAACCAGGTGATACGCTTGGTTCGCATTGTATGGTGGCATCATTCTCCAGGAGAGTCTACCTTAGAGCGGAAGGATGAGATGCGCGAGCGATACCCATATCTTTTTGGACCTTGAGGTATGATTGTCTATCTTTCTCATCAGTTTAGTTTCGTCTTTTAATTTCGAGGACGAAATTCTTTTAAGGAGGGTAGATTTGTCACTTCCACATTTTAACTTGAGGGTATTTTGGTCATTTGAGAATTTTTGAATTTATTTTGATTTATTGAATTGGTGATTGTGATTTTTGACTTTAGCTAATTGAGACTCTGGAGACTTACCTAGAAGTTGATCCTAGCTATGGTGACTTGGTTAGCATGTTAGGACCCTAGTCTAACTTAAGTCAACCCAATTTTAGTCATATAGAATCAAGTTTGAAATAGGAGAAATAGGAATAGGTTCATGACTTATGACTTATGATTTTAATTCCATGACTAATGCAACTTGGCCCATAGGCCCATTAGTGAAACCCTAACCCTAACCTAGCCATTAAGTGGCCGGCCAACCTAGGTACCCCCCCTATATAATCTCCTTTCCACTTGTTCTTGCCTCTTTAGTGTTCAACCAACTTTTAGAAAGGAAAGGTAATTCCCATCTTCCCTAATTCATATCAAATCCATTTTAATTCCTTTTTGACCCAAATCTTTTGCAATAGATTCTAATCATCCTCTATTTGATATTCATGGAGAGTGATTTCAGTTTGTGAGCAATTTGGAGGATTTAGCTAGCAACAGAGATCAATCGTTTTGGGGCTTTTCTTAGTCATTTGCACCTACAGGTAAAACCCTTCAAATTGTAGTTTAATTCTATTTTCTTTGCATGGTAGCCTAGATCTAGGTGTCCCCTAGCTGTGGTATGAGTTTGGTGAAGTTTTGTATTGGTTTTATGTCCGTATCGGACACGTATCATAATCTATTTCCAAGTGTTTGATTAAATGCCTCAAAGAGTAATTTATTGTTGTTTTTAAAATGTATTTGAATAGAAATGTAGATCTACATGTGTTTAATGTTTTCCTTATAATTTGTGTCCAATTTGGAGCCGTATCCGTGTCCAAACACGACACAAACACGCTCGCAGCAGCCTAGGGCAGTGCCCTGCTGCTCGAGGCCTCGTGCTCACTGCACAAGGCATGTAGTGACCTGTGGTTTGGCACAGAGGAGGGGGCAATGACTGACACGGCAGCCCCCAAGCCTCGTGTCAAATGGTTGTGTGTCGGACACGTGGTGTCGAGTGCATTGGGATTGTACTGGGCGTATGAAAAGTGTTGACTCGGTCTGATATGGGCTTCGTGTCCACGTTTGACACGTCGTGATGGGTCCAGTGTATAGCCTAGTGTTGGGCTACAAGTGGACGTGACCACGTGGCATGATGTGTCACGTGTCGTATCCACGAGGCGACTGCATCGCAGCACAATACAGTCTGTGCACGCGAATGTGCATGTGTGTGTTCGTGACTTGGACACGCCGTGTACAGTCGTAGGGACACGTGGGGACTCATGTGGACTCTGGACACATGTACGACTCGATCGTGACCTATTTTGCATGTATTTTATTGTGTTTCGTTTCATAATTCAGGTTTTCCTAATTTTTCTGATACACAGTACACTGTTTGAATTTCTGAGATTTTAAATATAATTTCAACTGATTTCTAAATGATAATTCACCATGATAAGTTCATATACATATGTAAGGATTAATGTACATGATTAGGTTTCATGTTAGCTAGATGTGTTGGTTTTTGAATTACTATTGGACTAAAATCCTGAAAACTGTCATATGTATTTCCCTGAGTTAATACACTGTTTTCATTTTCCTATACACACATTCACTGTTTTGAAATCCTGAAACCTACCCCACATTTCACGCAAATCTGAGAACACAATGTTCACACATTTCTCTACTGATTTGAAACACACACACACTTGCACTGCTACCAGAGAACAGTGGTACACTATTTTTCTGTTTTTACATTGATACTGTTTTTCTGTTTTTACATTGACACTGTTTTCCTATTAAACCCATGGCTGAACCCTCACACTATTTTCCAATTTCATATACACACACTCACCATTGATGTCACTCACACACACTACCACACTAAACTCTGAGAACTAAATAGCTATTGTATTGACACTGTTTTACCTATTGAACATTGTTAGCTCACTCACACTCATACACATTGTACACACATGTTAGTTTCATACACACACTTGTAGTATTCACACACACACATGATGAACTGTTATCTGTACATACCTACCTACAAACTGATATGCATATCACATACACACACATATTGCTCTACACTCTAAAATCTGAGAATATTGAGACACACACACACACACATTGAAACACATAGACACACATTCACACTGATTTTCTATGCACACAAACTGTCAAGTACACACACACTCACCCATATTGAAACACACACACATGCACATGTATCTCTCTATCTCTCTATATGGAATATATATGTATATGGCCTATATGTTAGATATATATGTAGCTTATATTAATTAAGATATATATAATGTGTGAAATGTGTGTGACTCCAATATAGACTGTGGTATATAGCCTTATGGAATAGCCTATGGTTCCTATGTGCATTTATATGTGTATATGGCATGTATACACATGTGATTTATGTGTTGATAGATACTTGTAAGGCCTTGCGATGATGTGTGCTTGCTAGAATAGGCTGGCTAGGCTTAGTGAGACTTATTGGGTTAAGCTTGACCTAGTTGACCTAGTTTGACTAGTGTAGTTGACTAGAGTTGACCAAAGGTTGACTTTAGCCTAGATTAATCCCAAACATCATGTAGATACAATGTGGCAGTCTATTTTACCATTTTGGACATATAGTGACTTGTACTGTTCTATAGGAGCCAGACACCACTCCTCAGACAGTATATTCTCTTCAGATATTCAGGATACCAGGCGAGTACATTCTCTGATCATTTTATATCTTGTTTAGGAATATATTCCTACCTTAGATTACTTTACTTGATGCTGACACATTGGTAACACGGATTGAAACTATATGGATCCCTTCATGAGATGTTATCCCTCTCGGGAGCATCAGATACTCATGTCTCGTGTGTTTCACTTACATCATGCATCTCATGCTTCTATTATCATGAATCTATCATGAATCTGCTTGTGATTCTTGTACTCTCATGAATTATAGAGCCGTTACGAATCTATTCATGAATCACTCTTTTTGAGCCAGTAGCGTAGTCATGAATCTTAACGTAACTTGACGGGATTCTTGTGTATTGATTGGGGATGGGGGAATATAACTAAACATGTGAATAATTCTAAAGTAGTATAGTCATGAATCACCTCTTTAGTATAGCCATGAATCACATCCAGTTGTTCACATATTTATCTTGTACTCTGAATCACTAGTCACTGATAGTTCTCTTATATATATTGTAGCTATTTACTTACAGTCGCTCTTTTATATCATGTTGTTCTTTCAGTTTCATGTATCTTACTCTCTAGCATGTTTATATTTCCTAACCTGTTATGATTTACATGAGATGTATTATGCTCGCTCCTGTCCTGACTGGACCTGTTGAAAATATTACATAAGATAAGGACGAGGCTCTCTGTACCACGTAATATGGGACTACTCTAAGGGATTGCTGTGACCTGGATCTCCAGTAAGATCCATTAGTAGTGGATGACACACCATTAGTTTAGATTAGTCATTTTCAGTTGTATTTACTCTATGGATTACTGTATTTGAGATTTGGGATGTTTTTCGGATTTGATGTTACCTTAGACACTTAGAACTTTCTATCTATCTATATTTTGTGGATTCGTTGTATATCTATCTTATCGTTTTCTGCCTTATATGTGATTGAGACTGTATTCTGTTATATCACCTCCATTCCGAGTGTTTATACTGTACATGTGCTTTATATTGTTAGATATTTGACCAAGGACAGCGTTCTACCGCCGATACTGCGGCGTAGGCTGGACGTACCCACTTCTCGTGCCCTTACTCTAGGGTGCGGGTCGTGACGTATTTTTAGTGGTGGCCCATTCAGGTCGAGTTTATGTAGTAGTATTCGAACTAGAGTATCACTACAGCCTGCAGTAGGATTAGGATATATTTTTGAAGGTACTCAATCACAGTTAGGATTCCTTAAGAGATTCCTGGGACGACCCTTGAGAATCTTATTTAAACTTCAATTTGAAATCCCTTCCCTTGTTTGTTCGCTCTTACTCTTTGTTATTGAATCTGATTTTTGAAAAGATCGTTGTTGATTTTGACTTTCCTATCGAGATGAATTTTTATGGCCTAAGTTACGATATTTTCTGATAACATATGTTGACGGGAATAACAGGGATGGTAAAATGTCTACTTGATTATGGAACCTGTAGTTTATCGTAGCCATATTAGCCAGCGTGGCGGGAACATAGAGACCTGACTTCGGATGTACGTATCTTGATTATGAGATTTGGGATTTCTCACAGCTATACTAGTCGGCATAGCGAGAATTCTAGACGACAAGATTGTAGAGGTGCATACCCCAGTTATGGAATCTATCGTTTATCGCAGCCTTGCTTACTTGCATGGCGAGGACTCTGAGTAACATGATTTTCGACATACGTATATGATTATCAGATTGTATCTTGAGAAGGTTTTTAAACATATTATCTCTATCATACCCTTTTGTTGTTATAAAATTGTATTCCATCATCAAATAACTTAAGAGTAGGGATATTTTAGTTTTGTAGAGCTTATTCATATGTAGTTCTTTTATAGTGTAATAATATGATAACTTGTAGAGTGTCTGTACCCTCGAGATGATAGTTAGCATTGGTATTAGAATAATAACCCATTGTAGATGATTCCCCTGACCTACCAGTTTTCATAAAGAATGTTAGTATGCCTTACAGCCTTAATGATTTATTATTTTTTCCTTACACTTTCCAGTAAGGCACCCATGGCCAGAGCCTGTCCTTGAGTATAGTTGTAGTTTCACCTAAGACTGAGAGGTCTATGCATATAGATAGATATAGATGATATTGGTATATGGGATATGGGTTTGGTTGGTATCTATAGGTCATTGTTGTATAGGGTATTGACATGTTGTTTAGCCTATATTTGGTCCATTTTTCTATTTTAGTTAAGTTCTCTTCGTGTTGAGTTCAGTCATATTTGATCAACCTTTATAGACAGTGTGCAGACTCTTCACTAGATACCATGTTCCCTTGGTTCAGACTTGTATAAGTTGTTCACTGCACTCAACATTTTATTACCTACCATATTGTATCATAGATTTCACTGGAACATTGTTCAGACCCCAATTATTGACTCACCAATATAACCAACAATCCCTTAACATATTCTATATATCTGGAGGGTTAGTATCATGCATATTAGAGGTCTGCACCCATCCTTACTTTCTGTATATGGTGACATATTGCATCTCTTAGCAGTTTACTTTACTTGATAGCCTTGCAATACCCTTCATTATAACCTGCAGTACCTGCCCATTAGTAAGGTTTAAACCTTTTTGGGCATGGTTGTTCAGTCCATTTAGGATAGTTGTATACATTGGGGATATAATATTGGTTGTTAATAAGAGTTCTTCCTTGATCATTTGTCATGTCCCTCTTTCATTCTTAGATACAGATGATACCTGTTTATTCTATCTGTCCAGATACATGTTCAAACCTTTCCTTCATTGTTGGTTCAGTCTCCCAAGGCCTCTACCTGAGCATTAGATCAATTTTCCATATGTATGTGTCCTACATATCATTGTCCTATATATGATTGTTTTGTAATTTTATGTGCAGCCATGCTACACCACTGTTCTGTCCCAACA
Organism: Iris pallida; assembly: GCA_029216955.1. Taxonomy (NCBI): domain Eukaryota; kingdom Viridiplantae; phylum Streptophyta; class Magnoliopsida; order Asparagales; family Iridaceae; genus Iris; species Iris pallida. The sequence continues at coordinate 14,301,250 of JANAVB010023800.1, forward strand.
CACCCTACAGTATCTGACCCTTTCATTGGAGTGATAGGCATGTGGTAAGGAGTGTGTGTTATTAGACCTTGAGTAGAGTTGAGGTGATGAGAGTTAAATATATATAGCTTGTATAAATGTAATGTATTTTGATTGGTATGTAGCCTGCACTCATTTGCAGTATACTGCCTATTGCACTCCCTACACACCAGTTTGGTTCACTCCTTTTAGACCACTGTCCTACATATAGTTAGTAGGTGTTCAGTCCAGATAGAGAGGAGAGGCCAGGTTTGATCTAAAGGCATGTTTCAGTCACCATGTAAGTTTCCTTTCACTTTAACCTTACAAGTGGACCCTAATGTCCTGTCCTTTTGCTTATAAATTCAGTCTCCTTAGCATCATTTTCTTTTGCCTACATTGTTGTTTCAGACCATTCATCCTTAGCCTAATTTCTAAGCATTTGTTCAGTCCCTTATAAGTTTAGTCTACTTTAACACTTTGATGGTCAGTTATATATATATATATATATATATATATATATATATATATATATATATATATATGATATACTTAGGATATATGTAATGGGTTGTTGTTCTTGAGCTTATGTATATGTGGTATTTGGGATTTGTGTGCTTAGAATATAGTTATTTATTTGTGGGTGACTTGATAAGATTTGGGAAGTTAAGATTTAGTCTATTATAGAGTTTTTCTTTTTGCTAATCTCTAGTTGCCAATACGTAGATAGCTAGCATAGGCAAAACTCTAAGAAGTTGACCAGTTGTTGACCAAGTGCTTGGATGTTGACAAATTGACTAGTTATTGACCAATAGTTGACCATTGACTATGTTTGACTTAGTTTGACTGGAGATAGGATTAGAAGTAGGTTGTTGTTGTATTGTTTAATCATGTTTGATTATTTAGTAACTTGAGACCTTGTTTGTGTTTAGGTCGGAGACATGGTTTTTCTAAGGATATCTCCGACTCGTGGTACCATACGTTTTGGTGGAGGTAGGAAGCTTAGCCCGCACTTCATCGGACCTTTCGTGATCAGCGGAAGAGTCGGTGACGTGGCATACAGGCTAGACTTACCACCTGCACTAGTGGGTGTCCACAACGTATTTCACGTATCACAGTTGAGATGTTATGTGGCTGATCCTAGCCATCTACTTGACCATTCGGAGATTGAGGTGGAACATATTCTCAGTTATCCAAAACAGCCTGTGGAGCCAGAGGATGAGGACGAGGCACTCTATACCACGTATTATGGGACTATCCTAGAGGATTGCTGTGACCTGGATCTCCAGCAGGATCCATTAGCAGTGGATGACACACCATTAGTTTAGATTAGTCATTTTCAGTTGTATTTACTCTATGGATTACTGTATTTGAGTTTTTGGATGTTTTTTGGATTTGATGTTATCTTAGACACTTAGAACTTTCTATCTATCTGTATTCTGTGGATTCATTTCATATCTATCTATCTTATCGTTTTCTGCCTTAGATATGATTGAGACTGTATTCTGTTATGTCACCTCCATTCGGAGTGTATATACTGTACATGACCTTATATTGTTAGATGTTTGACCTAGGACAGCGTTCTACCGTCGATACTGCGGTGTAGGCTAGACGTACCCACTTCACGTGCCCTTACTCTAGGGCGCGGGTCATGACAACTAGAGTTCTCGAGAATTAACTAGTTCTCTCATAAGGAAACCAGTATAGACTTCGGTATTTGTGTTTCCTTTTTTTATACTTCTTACTTTACGCAATTTACCTATTATATAGTTTGATATTGTCTTGTTTATAACTGTTATATTTATGGCCATAATTTTAATTGGGAATTATTATTTTTGCTGCACACACGCACTCTATTTACCCCCTCTAGAGGTGCTCAACGTTCCTAAACTAGGTACAATTTTATCAATCTTTTTAAGGATACTCTAGTTCTATTTTATTCTAACATTTCCAACTTGAAAATATATTTGTCTTTTTTCCCACTATGTTGCTCATTTGCTTCTTGGATGGCTTCTAACATAATTTTAATCATGAGTCTCCTAATAACTCAAGGCACCCTTTGCTCTATTGTTGTATCAACATTTTATATAAGATATCTGTAAGCCCACTTTTCCAGAAATTGAGTTTAGAATATTTTATTAATTTTTTGGAATATTTTTCAGAATTTATTTCTTTGCTTTATTAAATCTTTATTTGAATGATTTTCTCTATCATGATCATTTACGTTATTCTCTCAGAGTATTCAAATTATTTTAGAAGTTAGCCTTGTATCTTATTAACTATTTGTTAGTATTTCTTTATTACATTTTTGAAATAGTTTCATTGAAATTGTGTGCATCTATTACTAACCAAGCCAATCTTCTGTTCTTTGAAATCCTTATTGAACCAAAACCCAAACTCTTGTTAAAGCCAGACCAAGCTGGCCAATTACTTATTCTTTTTTTTCCAAGTCCATATGGGGACAGCCCATCAATTCAGCTAATTGGGCCAAACCCATTAAAGCTTTATCCAACAGCCATTACCATAGATCTTTAAATCGAATTCTTTTTTAGGCCCAATGATACTAATTCCATTTAGCCACAACCCATTGTGACACAAACCCGACCCAGTAACCAATAACACCCAAACCCGATAAGCCTTAAAACCCAACTCCTCTCTTCTCATTTCAGATCCCTAAGGGCCTGTTTGGTTCCACATTATAACTCAGTTTTTTGAGTTATAAGGTTGAAGTTGACAAAAAATGTGTTTGGATTGTAATACTCGGAAAGGTGATTTTAGAAAACAATTTCCAAAAGCAAACTTTAAACTCTACTTTCCAAAAGCAACTGAAAGCTCTTTTCTAAAACTTGTTTTTGCCAATCTGCGGGGCCCACCCCCACTCCCAAGTCCCATCACTTTCTCTTTCTCTCTCTCTCCCTCTTTCTCTCTGGGAATCTGGAGGAAGACTCCGCTCTTCCTTCTTCCTCCCTCTCCATTTTAGACCTTTGGGCCACCCACTCCGAGGTGGACGATGACGACGCCGACAACGATGAGGAGCTCCTCCATCTCGTCGAGGACGAGGTTGATGCAGAGGAACTCCCCCTCTCAATGCTCCACCATGGACGTCCTTCTTTCGAAGATCCACCGGACGCATGCCCAACTCGCCGTCGTCGGCCCCTCCCCGTGCCTCCTCCTCCGCCTACGCCTCCACGACCTTCTCCTACTACCTCGTGGACAGGGAATCCTCCGCCTCCACCTTGGACTTCGTCGACGTCGATGGATCACCACCCGTGCTGTCGTCCGGCGACGTATCCACCTCGCTGCTCTGCAACAACAAGGTCAACACGTTCTACTACGGCGGCATGAGCGGCATCACCATCGGTTGGAGGCTGCTGTAGATACCGCAGTCGGCGTTCGACATTGACGCAAGCGACGTCGGTGGCATCATCGTGGACTCCGGGACCGCAATCACGAGGCTGCAGACGGAGGCATCATCGTGGACTCGACAGGGACGTTCTGCTTGGCTTTCACGTTGGACACAGGAGAGAACATCTTTTGTTGGACACAAGGATAAGGAACAGAAACAAGAACACAGTAAAAAAGGTCAGTTTTTAAAAATATTTTACCGAATAAAATCTTCAAAATTTATTTTTTCAAATTATTTTCTAGATGAATGTAACCAAACACAAAACCAGAATTTCTATACTGAGAAAACAACTTTATAACTTACTCTTGGAAAACTATTTTTAGAATAAAATTTTAGAAAAACTATCCAAACGGACCCTAATTTTTCTAACAGATCGATTCCTTTCTTATTCACTCGACCGTTGGGGACAACCGAGCAGTGGGAAGGACAGACTCCAGCGATCGACCTCAACCACTCCAGAGCCATCGCAAAACTTTGTTTCTACCGTCTTAGACTCGTCGATTACTACCCTCTATTCTTCATCGATATAGGAGAGTCGATCGTGACCGTTCGTTCTTAACCGCCGGTGATCCCCGTCCCTCCTATAAATAGGTGCTCTACCACTCCTTCATCTTCATCACTATTCCATAGGCGGGGCCCTATCCGATTTGGTAGTGCCATCAACTTCTTCCCAGAGTTTTGCAGCCTTAAGCGGCGGCCATGGCGTCGACAGCTTCGCTCGATTGCGGCCTAGTGGACGGCAAGTCTTCCCTCGACAGTGCGCGGTGACGATCGGTGGCGACGCGCATCTCCGGCGATCTTCTCTGAGGCATCCTTTTCTCCGTTCTAGCAATCATCTCTACTGACTTTGACGAGGAGCACCTTCCTCTCCGATCGATCTCCGGTGAGTCCACCTTTTTAGTTTTCTTGGCTTCCTAATTTTTTTTGTGGATCAATCTTGAATGATTGGTTTCGACTATGAGAAGGATACTTTCTCGTATCGATTGATCTCTAAATTCTTGACTAATTTTCTTTAGAAAGTCTCTAAAACTGGTTCTTCTTCTATCTGCATGATTGGTGTTTAATCATTTGCCCCTGAAGAAGATCAGATCAGTTTTGCAGTAAAATGGTCGGGTCTGACACCCTAATCCCTTTCGAGATAACTCTGTGTAGGTATTTTTTTCTCTAATCCTTCTTTGATTAGTGAGACTGTTGATGATAGGGGAAGGTATGTACTCTTGAGAGCAGACTGTAATACGGATATGTAATTGTGTTCTTGACACGATTATAGGACACGAAGATTTCTATCAGCAAATTTGAATGTTTTGGGCACTGTAGCTTGACCGTTAGAGTTTTTTATGATAGACCCTTTTTGAATTTTTAGAACTTCAGAGATGTCATATTGGGTATTCAATTGTTTAAAAACTTTAATTGTCTCTTGGTCAAGTTCTAGTGGGATATACTTTGATGTGGTATTGAGCTTGCAGTATTAGGCTATTGGGCCAGTTGTGGGTCAGACTGGGCTTTGCTGAGGATTAAATTAGTTAAGGAATATGAATAGCATCAGTAGCAATAAAATTAGTTTTGAAGCCATAGGTTTTGGGCTTGAGTGTTGCAAGCAGCAGTATTAGTGGTTGAGTAGGGATGATGGGAAATAAAAGGATTTTGTATGGTTAAGACTTTAATGATTAATATTAGGCTTGTAGGGATTTTAGGTTTAAGGAATATGCTAGTTGGGCCAAGTCTTGAGAGGTTTTTAATAGGAAATTCTTGTATTATTTCTAGGAGTGGACAAGGAGCATTTGTGGGCAAATTGGACTTGACGCAAGTAGTCCATAGTTTTTCTAATATTAAATAAATGCAAATTTTTTTATTTTCTAAATTGGCATGACTCATATTATAATACGATTTTCGACACAAATCATAACTCATGACTCTTGAATTGCATGATTTGTTTCCAAGACATGTTTGAATCATGTTTCTGAATCATGACTCAAAGAATCAAGTTCTGACTTGCTTGATAAGAATCCAAGAAATCAAGTTTCGAATCTTGCTTGAGTTTTCGAATCATGAGGAAAGGGAAAATACCGATTAGATGTGTAGTCAAACCAGTCTAGTCCGAATCATAGCTTGACATACACCGTTTGTATGTCCGAGTCTGACCAGTCCGAATCTAAACCTTAATCGGCTAAATATCGAAACAATATTTCAAATCACTTAATTGCTAGTTATGCATCCTTGAATCATTGTTTGACTCAATGACATGCTTTATTATGATTCTCACAGTTTCTTGTGTTGCAGATTGCATTCATGCAGTATTCATGCATTTGTATTGTTCAGTTTCTATTTACTTTTCCTACTTTATTTATTATTGTGTTACATTACGCGGGGATATACCTTACTCCTTTCCTGACTGGATCGTTGACTACCAGGTATTAGCATGATGGCATAAGAACTCTTGGAAGATTTTGATTTAGATTAGTATCATTCATATACTTATTGTAGTATATTATTTCAAGGCTTGGCCAGAGTTGTCTCCAGGATGATATTGACATGTATATGTACCAAAAGAGATATAGTGGATTGTGATTTGCGTGTGTTGATTCTTTTTCCATTTTAGTCCTGTGATTGAGCATAGATGGATATCGTATCACTTGAGGATTCCTGTTGGATAGTGGATACATGTATCCTTCTTACCATATGACTTCCAATAACTAGGACTTGGTCCTATCAAGAAGATTGCATAAAGTCAAATGTCCATATAATTTCAGCAAGAAGGTATCATGTCTAGTAACTCGCGACAATAAGTAGAGAAAAACCAAAAGGTTTATCAAGGATATTACCTAGACATTGTCCTAGACATCTCCTTTACATTAATCATATAACTAGAATATGGACAAGAACTTATTTAAAGGGAATCATCTTCAAAGAAGGTAGTCAAGTTACCATTTGCTTGCTTAGTATACTAATATTCCCTGGTTCAGGGTTCACATGGAGGAAAATTTTCAGAATTATCAAGAGTCGATGAAGCTTTGAGGCATCGGAGGAGCCAAAAACACAGCGGAGATAATCCACGAAGATGTTAGACTTCTTAAGTTGATGCTATTGTTGAAGAGAAAGAACATTCCAATGATGCCTGCGGAAAGTGGTACAGGGGGAGGCAACATTAGTACCTTTAACTACGAGGAAAATGCATTCAAATTTCCACCATGATACCATCCATGAATGTTCACACCATACGCAACAAATCTGTCTACCCTCTGAAGAAGAACAAAAATGTCAAACATCGACTACTCTAAAATAATTAATTGAATAAATTGACATTGAACAAAAGTTTAACCAATTTACAAAAAAAAAGAACACTACGAGTACTATAGAAAATAAAAAATAACACAATTAAAGAATTTACCATAATTTCTCCTCACTGGCCAAGAGCACCAATGGTTCCAGTTCACCTAGTCAGTAATGTGGTTGATCAAATCAGACAAGTTAGCAATTCCTCTTAATTAACAGAAGTTATAACAAATGAAGAGATGGGATTGCCCGAAGTTTACCTGGGATATATTTTGAAGAAAAGGGAAGCATGCACATAATAAGTGAGAAGAAAATACATGAAAATTGTTGGCAAGAAAGTACATAGTGTGTCTATATATATAATTTTAAAATATAATGTGTATTTCCAACTAACATGAATATTAGAACAATAAACTAGTTTTCATATATCTACACCATCCATAATCTAGCCTAGATTATATAAAAATTTATATGTTATGCTCTATCACTAGAACAAAGGGCAAACCTAAATTTGACAATTGAATTACAAGAAGGAGAACACATCTTTGAATTATAAGAAGGAGAACACACCATCCCTTTCTCCTGGCTGCACTTCGGATGCAATAGGATAACAGAATTACAAGAAGGAGAACATAGCTTTGAATTATAAGAAAGAGAACACACCATCCCTTTCCTCCTGGCTGCACTTCGGATGCAATAGGACAACAGAATTACAAGAAGGAGAACACAGCTTTGAAACCCCCTTTCCTAATTAAAACCAAGAATAAGAACAAGAAAGAAAAAATTAAACAAAGAACAAAGTTACTAATAAAATTAATCATAGAAAAAAAAATTAGGGTTCCAAACCCTAAGTAGGAATTGACGACCTTGTAACCCGCTCGACGGAGTTCGGTGGCGGTGACGGAGGTGCGATGATCGAAATTTTTTAAGGTTATAATCCCTTGGACTACGAGTCGCCGGTGGCCGATGCTCTGTCGGTGGACCCGTCGAGTCCCTGAGGCTGTTGCTTCTCTTGCGACGCGGTGTGTTAATAGCCCCCTTGCGGCCCCAATCTTCGATCGAGAGAGGAAAAAGGAGTCCATAGAAAATGGGCGAGAGAGAAAAGACAAAAAAGTTTAGAAAAAATAGGAGAAGTAAGAGAGAAGAATAGGAAAAAGCATTTTGTCGACCGGATGCAGAGTCCAAATTTTTGGAGGGAGCGGTAGAATGAAAAAAAGGGGGGAAACCAAAATTTGGAACAACACTTTAGAAAGTGTTATGTTTTGTACATAATAATTTGTAGGAATTTGGGGGGAAGGATGAAAATACTATAAGAATTTGTAGCAATTTTCTCTCTTTGTGTGACTTTCACACAATTACTATACATTAGCGGGTTTTTAAATTTGTATGCTTTCACGCCATACATGCTATAGTCTACTTTTTTATCGTGTAAAATAAAAACCTACACTGCTTCTCCTAGGATTCGAACATAGATCTGCTTTAACATACAAACGTAGCAATAGATGAATATTATAGATTCTACAGCATTCAGGAAACGCTATAGATAGATATTTTTATAGCATTGCAGAAAGAACGCTATTGTTGATAACATTCTATAGCGGGGACACTTGAACGCTATAGAAAAACTGCTATTGTAGGTCCTATTTGTTGTAGTGATTAACTACAGCGTAGGCTGGACGCGCTCACAATGCGTACCCGATCATGCGGGTGTGGGGCATGCTACATTTTTAGGGTGGCTCATGCAAGTTATATCTAAAGGTACTTAGGATGAGTGCCATTGGGAGCCTGCAAGAATAGGAATGCTCAATCACAGTTTAGGTCGTTCTTGTCATTATGTGACTATTTGTCTATTGCCTAGATTTTGATGAAAATTCCTATTGATTATATCTTTCTGCATTCCCTACTCTTTGATTTTTGACTCTATTCCACTAGACCATGCCCATACAGATTTTATTGACCATGCTTGTCATGCCAAGATGACTTTACATGCTTAGGCGATGTTATTCTTATTCAATCCATGATCGTGCCTAATGATTTTTGACTTCGATTGTGCTTAGATGAATTTGGTTATGTATTCTATCGTGCTAATACAACTTTTGATTAAATCGTGACTATATCGTGCCTATGATTTTGACCTTCACCATGCTTAGATGTCTTTGGTTAAGTATTCGATCGGGCCTATACGATTTATTTAGGCGTGACTATATTGTGCCTAAATGATTTTGATCTTAATCGTGCCTAAATGACTTGTATTCTTAATCGTGCATGAATGACTTTGATCATAACTAAATAATTCCTTTGATCGTATGATCATAATTTTGATCGGTGTTTCTATCATGTCCTTGTTTCAGTTTTAGTTGGGATTATATCATTTCAATCATATTTTCGATTGTGCCAAATCATGACTTTCCTTAAATTTGACTCTATTCATGATCATGCTTGACCAATTTTGATCGTTTCTTAATCGTGCCAAACCAAAATCATTCTTAACCTTTGATTCAAAGGTCGTGCCTAATTAATTATGATTGTGCTATTTTGTTTCGGATCGTGCCGAATCAAATCTTTCTAACTTTTGATTCAAGATCGTGCCTAAATTTTGATTTTATCTTGATCGTGCCTAGATAATTTTTCCACTAGCCGTGTCTATGTCCTTCCAAAATGATTTTGATCGTATTCGTGATGATTTGAATATTATCGTGCCTAAAACAAATTGATTTTTCTAATCATTCCTAAGTGGTTATGATCATGAATAGATCTTAAACTCTAACTTGATCATAACTATATCAATTTATCCTATTCTAATCGTGCCGAATCGTAATCTTCGATCGTGCTTTAACGGGTTTGATTATTATCGTGACACCTTCAAATTTCTTTATTTCTTAATCGTGCCTAGTCATGCCATATAGATTCTATTCATAATCGTACTTAGTTGATTTTGATCTTCATGTCATTTGTCCTTAATCGTGCCAACTCGTATTCTTCGATCGTGCCTAGAAATTTTATCATGCCATTTATATCCAATCATGCCATTTACATCCAATCGTGCCTTTTGAAATTTTGAGGATGAAATTTTTCTAAGGTGGGTAGATTTGTAAGCCCACTTTTTCCGGAATTTGAGTCTAGAATATTTTTATTAATTTTTCAAATTATTTTTTAGAATATTTCTTTGCTTTATTAAATCTTTATTTGAATGATTTTATTTATCATGATCATTTATCTTATTCTCTCAGAGTATTTAAATTATTTTAGAAGTTAGACTTGTATCTTATTAATTATTTGTTAGTATTTCTTTATTATATTTTTGAAATACTTTTATTAAAATTGTGTGCATCTATTACTAACCAAAGCCCATCTCATGTTCTTTGCAATCCTTAGTGAACCAAAACCGAAACTCTTGTTAAAGCAAGACCAAGCCAGCCAATTACTTATTCTTTTTTTTTCATGTCCATATGGGACAGCCCATCAATTCACCTAATTGGGCCAAACCCATTAAAGCTTTATCCAACAGCCATTATCATAGCTCTTTAAACCGAACTCTTTTTTTAGGCCCATTGATATTAATTCCATTTAGCCACAACCCATTGTGACACAAACCCGACCCATTAACCAATAACACCTAAACCCGATAAGCCTTAAAACCTAACTCCTCTCTTCTCATTTCATATCCCTAATTTTTCTAACAGATAAATTCCTTTCTTCTTCACTCGACCGTTGGGGACGATTGAGTAGCGCGATGGACTGATTCCGGCGATCGACCTCAACCACTCCAGAGCCTTCGTGAAACTTCGCTGCCACCGCCTTAGACTCGTCGATTACCGCTCTTCTTTCTCCACCGACATAGGAGAGTCGACCGTGACCGCCCGTTCTTAACCGCCGGTGATCCTCGTCCCTCCTATAAATAGGTGCTCCGCCACTCCCTCTTCTTCATCACCATTCCATAGGCGGAGCCCTGTCCTGTTTGGCAGCACCATCTCCTTCTGTAACCCAACTTTCCACTTTCTGGGATTTAAAATTATTTTCTAAATAAATAATTTTGGTTAAATAAATATTTGAATAATAAATCTTATAACTATTTTGGAGGAAAATTCAAATTTATACTTTGGGAGGGAATTCCTAGTTTGTTACAGAAAATTGGAGTGGTCCCCATTTTTTAAATTCTCTTAACCATTTTCTAACTGATTTTTTTCTATGACTTGCAATTAGTGAAAGGGGGATTCTTCCTTCATAATGGCCTTTAGGTGGAGGGGCCTTTTTGCTTATTTTTCTTTCTCTATTTTAAGTCCTGAGGAGAGAGAATGAGCATTTTCTCTTTTCAATCTTTTTCTCTCAGCCAAGCAACCGAGCTCCACTCCCCATCTCGTTTTTCCCTAATTTCCTCCGAGCATAACCCTAGAATCGATGATGGTGATGGTGAGGAAGCCGACCATCAGCACGGCGGTGCATCACTGCCACGACGACGGCTTTCTTCTCCGACGACTAGCTTCTCCGGCATCGAAGCACAGAGACAGAGGATCGCCCGATCTCCTCCAGAAGTCCTTAAATCTGTTTCCTCGGCGGCACACACAATCGTTCCGACGACTCTTCTTCTCCATAGCGGCGATTAGCCACTCCGGCAGCGCGATTGAGGTTCCACACCTTCTCCTGCAACTACGACGTCAGGGATCCTTCGTTCGACGACTTCGAGCCTTCATCCTCGATCCGCGACAGCGATCGCACGATTTCCTTGCCGGCAATCGTCGTTCTCTTTGCGGCGTCGATGACTAGACGAACTCCTCAGGCGACGTTTTCCCTAGCTATCATTCCGATCTCTCGGTAAGTCGGTTTGACCTCCCTTAAAATTTTCAGAATGTGGAAACAGTTGATCTATTCTTGATTAATTTCTCTCTATGATCGCATCGTAGCAATTCTTTAGCGATATCGACCGGATCGATCGATCGAGTTAACGATCGATAGATCTTTAATCTTTGATTCGATAAAGCTTTTGATTTTTTTGTTCTTAATTTTGAATTGAGTCTTGTCGTGATCACCAGGCATTCGAGGAAATCCCTCTGAATAGTCCTGGACCCGTTGGAGCTTGAATAGGACACGGAGAGTTTGGTATCGGTTCATTAAGACACAGGTACAGTCTCCTCCTTATTGCTCCCTTATATCTGTTTCAATTCTTGTATGTATAGGTTGACGGAGGGATTGGGCAGGATTGTGACAAGGATATGGGGGTTGTGTCCGAGAGTTGGATGTGTCCATGAGTTATTCGTGTCCTGTAGTAGTTGTGTCCAGTATGCAGCTGGCGTTGGGTACTGGAGGCTAGCATTGGCGCGGGCATATGCCTTGACTATTGGGGCTCTGTACGTGAGGGTTGGACTCCATATGATTCTTGTAGATTTATTTATTTTTCTGAGATTCTTGATTTGTATAAATCTGTAGTTTTTTATTATATTTTGCTAAGTTTTGGTCTGTTGATTTGGACTATACTGGGTTTAGCCTGGGCTTATATTATACTGTGGGGATTTTATTTTGTGGTGCTATAGGTCATTTCTGTGATAACTTGGGAAGCACGCTAATTATACTCTCAATCTATGGGTTATGTGAATAGATTCCCTGGGGTGTGTTAGTATAATAGGAACCTGCTGTGGTTTGAATGTCAAATATGGGTTATGGATAGACTTTTGCTTTGTAGGTTTTAGAACATTTGATTGTGTGGAACTGTCGAGTTGAATGTTGGGTAACTTTGAGTTCAAGTAGGAGGTAGCTGCTATGGGCTGGTATTGTATTGGGCCGGGGATTGTAGTTATATTTGCAGGTGAATGGTTTGGTTATAAAATGATAATGTTGAGAGTGTTCCAACATGATGTTATAGGTATAGTTTTGGCCAGGTCGCTCCTCGACTTCAGAAGAAATGACCTGGATATGAGTCCTCTTGTTTGCAGATTAATAGATAAGAAGGGGACGGACGTGTTGGATGATGGTTAGCAGAAGCAATGAAGGGTTCTTTCCTAAATATAAAGCTATGTTGGGCTGGCCTGGTCTGGAAGGCTCTAGTTAAATATTATTATTAATAAACAAATATCGATTTTTCTTGATAAATACAAATCTCATAGAAGAATGCTAAAATATTTTTCTAGGTATAAATGTATCATAATTATTATTTTGCTAAATTATTTTAGCTACTTTAAATATTAGTTCTATTCTAATAATTAGAGATATATGGATGCTAGGTTATATGTATGAATACTTAGTTTATTGGAAGATTTGAGTTATTGAATAGTTAATGATATTAGGAAATGATTATTTCAAAACCTGACCAACTTGCATCACCAGGTGGACATACAGGTTTTTTACCTACTCCTGATTACCATGAGCAAGGCAAGTACATTCTATGGTCTTGTGCATTTACATTCATGTCTTGTACTTTTCATCTTGGACACGATATTACACGATATGGTCTTGTACTCTTCCATGCACTTTACTTGTGTCTGGGGACGGGAAATACTACAGATGTGTGATCAAACCCGAGTTACAATTCATGTGAATAGCTTAGGCCTCGCACCGTGCACGCGGGTCCTAAGCCGTACCATTTCATGTTCCATGTTCTATCCAAGCCGATCACACACTCTGGATGTATTTTGATATATTGCACACGTCAGGTTCCTTGTACATTTTATGTTCAGGCTTCATTTTATGTTCTCTATATTTTTTTGTATTTACTTTTCAGCATTCGTGTTCTCATTTTTTGTACTTTATATTTCATGTTCTCCTGTACTCATTTTCATATCATGATATTCTTGTCCATTACCTAGAATTGTACTTTGCTCCGCTCTTGATTGGATATGTTGCAGGTGTACTTGCAGGATATTGTTCTACCTTATGGGCCAGAGCCCGGGATCTTAGCTGAGTAGGATGGAGACATGACTTAGCTAGAGGCTTCAGGTTTAGACTGTTTAGCTTTACTCCTAGATATTTTTAGTGTTTATAGCGTATTTCATTCATGTTGACTCCGGTACCTTTATGTTATATGGATTTATGGATTATGGTGATCTTTCTAGGATCGTTTATAGATGTTGTGATTTGTACTCATTTCATATTTTGACTTGTTAGTTTCCCAAGCTTGGTACAACTTACTTCGTCGTGTCTAACGACGAAGACTAGGCATGTCCGACTTGTGTTCGATTATTTGGGAGCGGGTCGTGACATGTTTTTAGTGGTGGCCCATGCAGGTCTGTCCTAATGGTACCTAGGTATTAGAGTACTATTGGGGGACTTGATTAAACTAGGAAAACTTGATCACAACATAGGAAATCGAGTACATCTGGTATATTGATATTATACAAACACTTGTTGTTTTTAGGTTTAGGACATCTTAACGGTTTTCTTTTTTTTTTCCAGATAATTCGAGAATGTAATACCGGGACTGTTGATCCACCTACACTTTAGGGTTTCGAGCCTCCACTACTTGCTATCTCCCTACTATCCCCATGGGTAGTATGTAGTTGATGGAGAGGATTCAAGAATTCCTTGACACCCAGAGGGAGAAGGCCATCATTTTCCAAGCCATATTTGTGGATACACACTCCGAACTAGAAAGGACTTCTAATTTCTTCGGATCCTTGGACTTTCCGACATCGAGCGCATATCTTGTACCGAGGAGCAGATCGAGAACCTGGAGCCACCACTGAAGATCATCCAAATCAACGAGGACCCAACTCCTCTGGAGATTGGAGCCACAAGCCAGAAGATCCAGAATATAGCACAGACAATAGAACGAGACGGAAAGCTGAAACCCAGGAGAGACAAGAAGACTTATGACGGAGATAGCAGCTACTACGGATTCGTAAAGCATTGCCACACTCAGTCGGTTCTTATTCAGTCACATCATCAGCTGCATCATTAGAGGCAGATTCAGGCCACATTCGTTGTGTGTTCTGCAAGAGGACGGGACATCATATTGACAAGTGTCGCAAGAGGCTTGGACTCTGTTTATACTGCGGAACTTCTGCTCACAAAATAAAAGATTGCCAGCAAGTTGCGGATCACAAAAGCCGAAGAGCATTAGGATCTCAGCAACCAGCATGCCAGCAGCCGTACCTTCCTGTCAGAGGCCCTGCGCTTCAGCCCAGTGGGAGATCCAGACTCAGATTCAGACGGCGATCATTTACAATTTCTGCCGTCATCAGGATATCACTACGACGAGTGCCGCAAGAGACGGAGGCTATAATTGTTCTGCGGATCGCCCGCCTATCAAGTCAAGGACTGCCCGAAGGTCGCTGATCACACAGCCCAAGGACGAGCACGAGGAGCATGTTTGCCATAAAAATTAACAACAGGCATTATAGAATACTGGAATTGATTACAAACTCGCTTGTACAAAGAAGAGCCTAGAAAGAAAGCCTAAGAAATAATGTAAGTACAATTGTTTAGTTTTGATTCTGGGGGGTGACGGTGGAGGCTCAGGAAAGTGTTATCAACTCTGCCTTACTCCATGGACTATCTGATGCAGTCTTTAGCTCGTGAAGATATTGCTTGTTTTTGAAGGTTGCCAACCATTGCAGGGGTATGGCACCCTGCTATTTATAATAGGATGGATTTTGAGCCGCATAGACGGCTTGCGGCCACGTAGCTGATTGGCACGCAAAGACCCGCTCTCGGGCTGCCATCTATCGGTTTGTTAGGATTTTGTTGCAGCAAATCTGGGTAGTTAAGGAATTGGTCAGATTGCCACGTGGCCCGCTGCGTATGGTGTTCTCAGTCTTTGATCATGTGGGGTCGTATGATACTCATGCGGTTCGGATCACAGTTACATGAAGTTTTGGAAACTTTGGGGCCGCATAAGCTGGGCCGCATGGGGTTTATACAGCTTGGATGATGCTCTTTTGGCCGCATGGAGGCATACGAATCCTGCTTTTGGGCGACATCTCTACGTCTTATCTTTCTTGTCGAAGTGTCAGAACTGTCATATTTTGCCAAGGCTTGTCAGTTTTATCAGTGAACTACTCCTCCTTGGTCGCATATTTTCCTTCTACAGCTGTTCGTCGATGGGCCGCATATTTCTTTGAACAGTTATGTGGCTTTCTTTCATGCGGGCCTGTTTGGCCCGAAGTATCTATGCGACAATTTGTAATCCGCATGAACTCCATATTTTTTATGTTTCTACAAGACCCCCTTCAAAGTTTCCAAATTACAAATTTGGAATACTTTGAATAAGAAGCATGAAAAATATGCCAAGCCGTAGGGAGTCTTTATGTTGCAGGAAGTGGTTTTTGAACTTGAGTCGCAGAGAAATACTGAGCCGCAGGGGGGGTCCTGAGTCATAAAACAAATCTTGACTCGCAGGGACGCTTTGAGCTGCAGAGAGTCTGCCAGCTGTCACTGCTGCATTTAATTCTCCTGACTCGGTTGTGGATCTATTTTCGAGATGAAGCCGATGGCTACTGGAGATAAAGTTCGCAAACGTCGACTCTATCTTTAATGATCTCAAAAATCGAAGAGACACTCGACGGTTACTAGGGATAAAGTCCCCAAACGGCGTCCCTATCTTTAATGATCTCGAGAATCGAAGAGTCTCTCTTCAGCAACTCTATAAATAGGAGTCATTCAGAGAGAGTCTTTCCTCTTTCACCTTCTCCTCTTTTGACTTCATCATACTTTCTGCTATGGCTCCAAAAGCTCAAAAATTGATTGGTACGGCGGCCAAAGGGGAGAGACTTGCTTCTCCGTCGAGAGCTGTAGACAATCCTTCCATTCATTCCGATGTGCAACTCCCAAGGGTAAGGATGGTGAGCAGATGTTGACTGAAATTTCGTGCGCGGGGCTGTCATATACTACCTCTGCTATTAACTTGGTCGATGTATGCCCTATCTCGTCTGGACCATATGTGTTCTATACGATAGGGATGCATAGACTGAGTCGCATAACCGCTGCTTATTCGAACTTGCACTGGCTGAGTACCTCAAGATGAATCTATATGAACTTTTCATAACCGAGCCGTATAGGAGCCGCATGAGCACTTTATGATTGGGTCGCATGAATACTGTAAGATTGGGTCGTATGATCGCCCTGTGACTGATTGGGCCGCATGAGTTTCTCATGACTGAGCCGCATGATAATGACTGAGCCGTATAAATGCTGCATGAGTGCTTCATGAAGCCGTCCTCATAATTGTGGACTGTATGAGTTTTGTTTTGGCTAGGCCGTCTAACTGGCTAGGCCGCATAACAGAGTTCTTTGATATATGACTATCTCTTCTTCTTTGATTTTTTTGTAGCATCCGTGCTAAAGGCTGCGACCACTGTGAAGGAGGAGGTGTTATCTTCTTTCATCAAACAAGAGTCACCGTTTGTTAAAGAGGAGGTGATATCCAAAGTTGAGGTGAAAGAAGAACGGGCGTCCATCGGGGAGGGGATTGCTCTCAAGGAGGAGCCCAAGTCTGAGGGTAGTAGTATCGGAAGTTTTGACCCTGTTGCCCCCACCGAAGACTCTGGTCGAATAGATCTTTCCTATGCGAAATGGCTAAGGGAATGGTATATGCCTCAGCACGGCTATGATCCTTGACTGCAGGGATCCATGGGCTACCATGTACTTATTGTTTCCGGAAATACATGTAACTAGATGTTCGTATCTGCCTCCGTATTTCCGACTATCTATAGCTGTAGCTTGCGTTTTTCTTCTTTTGCAATCCTTTACTGGAGGTATAGCCCTGTGAATGTAACTAATTTTGAATAAATAGGGTATGCTCACTCCACACTTTATCTATGATATTTTTGTGGTGCTTGTACTAGAGGGCCTAATACAGCATTTGTAAAAAACATCCCACTGGAGGATTTTTGTGGACCTATTGACCTTTTGTGCATCTGAAAATACGAGCAAATAGATTTCGAATGATATTTTGTGGACCTACTACTCTTTAGTACACCAATGGTGCGAGCAATAGATTAGGATAACTTTTTGTGGACTTATCATCATTTTTGTGTACTAGCGATGCGAGTACTGATAATAAGTGGAGAGGAGACCAATGTATTTACTCAGAGGTAATGAGGACATGGTAAATACGGGTCAAAACAAAGCCTTCCTACTCAGAGGTAATGAGGACATGTTAGGGGTAGGCATGATAGGGATACACAGAACAACTTAGAGGTGTTATCAACGTGGAAGTTCTATGCGTTGGGTGATTTGTTTGTGATGGACGGAAAAACAACTCAGAGGTAATATGGACATGGTTGCTTTTATCCGTTGGGGAGTTTTGTGGACCTATTACCCTTTTGTACACTGACAGTACGAGCAATAGATTAGGATAAGTTGTATGGGCCTATTACCCTTCTGCGTACCGGTGGTACGGGCAATAGATTTTGAGGCAAATTCTTGGTGGTAGAAAAGCTATAACCAGGGGGTACATAGATACAACCAAGAGAATTCATTCAGAGTAATCAGAAAGTAAGTTCAGTGGTACCTGAGGGCACGTAACTCAACAATCTGGGAGATTTGAGGTCAGAGTGTAAGTTCAGTGATACCTACGGGTATATAACTCATAATTCGAGAGATTGTTGGAAGGTGTCTTTTAGACATAGTATTTCTTGAGGAACTTGCCGTTGATAGGCATCATGAGCAAGTCTCTATTTTGTTTTGCGAGACGGTATGCACCGTTAGAGAATACGGTCTCGATGACGAACGGACCCTCCCACTTAGGCTGGAATTTGATGGGGGTCTTGTGATTCATGACCATTGGTCTGCGAATGGCCAAGACAAGATCGCCCACTTGGAATATCCTCTGTTTGACTTTCTTGTTGAAAGCCCGAGAGATGCTTGCTTGGTAGAGCTCTATGCTTTGTTGAGCCTGTAAACGCTTCTCATCTAATGCTGCTAACTCCTGTAGCCGTCGGCGGTAGTTATCGTATGTCGTTAATCGGTAGGTGAGGGCCACTCGAAGTGAGGAGATCTGAGTTTCCAATGGGAGGACTGCTTCGCTCTCGTAGACTAGGGAGAACGAAATATTTCCTGTAGCCGTCCGAATCGTCGTCCGATACGCCCATAGGCACTCACCAAGCTTTTTATTCCAGTTGCGTTTGTTTGCAGACACGAACTTTTTGAGGAGCTTGATTATGCTTTTGTTAAATGCTTCAGCCATACCATTGGCCGAGGGGTTATATGCTGTCGAGGCCATGTTCTGGATCCGATTTATCATAAAATCGATAGAAAGCGTGGCTTGCGAACTGCGGACCATTATCGTGGATAATCCTCCGGGTAGTCCAAAACGGTAGATGATGTGATGTTTTATGAAGCTAATCACGTTCGATGTCTTGACCTCTACTAACAGAACAGCTTCCGCCCATTTGGAGAAGTAATCGGTGATTGTAAGTATGAACTGATGCCCTCTAGACGACGGCGGGGTGATTGGCCCAATAACGTCTATTCTCCATGCTTTGAATGGCCAAGAGGCCACTGTTGGGTACAAGAATTCATATGGCAGATGTATAAAATCTACATAGATCTGGCAAGCCTTGCACTTCTTTGCATAATCAACTGCATCTGCGACCATTGTGGGCCAGTAATAACCCATCCAGCGAAGACGATTTTGTAATTTCGGGCCAGGTTGGTGAGCCCCATAAGTACCATCATGAGCTTCATGCAGGGCTTCTTTGGCTTCTGTATTTGACAGACATCTTAGTAGTAGCCCATCATAGGATCGCCGATACAATATTTTCATCTCCGTATCGTAGAAGAATCTTAGGGAACATCTTCTGATTGAGGTAGCTTTCTTCACATTCTCTGGCAGAATTTTATAGACCGCAAAGTCGATGAGCGAGTGTCTCCAGTCTTGTATGTCATTGGTTATCTGGGTGGAGCAACTCATACCCAGTTGAAGATTGTCCCTAGGATAGACCAGTTCATGGCTTATTACGTCGACTAGATGATGAGCATTATTTGGGAGTTCTAAGGAAGCGGCGAGACCAGCCAGGGTATCGACTTCGATATTTTGAAGTCTAGGAACGTGCTCTATAAAGAACCCCTCCAAGGTTGTAATAATGGCCACTGCGGTCTGATAATAGAGAATCAGGTCCTCATTGCGAACCTCGTACGAACCTTAGATCTGGTTAACAACCAACTGTGAGTCACTATAAGCTTCCAGGTATCTAATTCCTACTTCTTTCACGAGTTGGAGTCCAATGACTAGAGCGTTATATTCGGCTACGTTGTTCGAACAGGGTTCTGTAAGAGAATACGCCCGATTGACTACTAGTCCGGAGGAAGAAATTAATACCACCCTGACTCCAACGACGATATCACCTTGTGGCCCCGTTCTTGAAGCACCGTCGAAGAACATCCGTCAAATGTCGTCGAGTGAAGTCATGTTCGAGGCGACGACTTCATCATGAATTTTTTAGTAAATCCTGGCTGTTTCTGAGCCTAGATGGGCTGCTAGAAAGTCAGCCAGGGCTTGACCCTTAATAGGTTTCTGCGAAACAAAAACCATGTCATAAGGGGATAGTAGTATCGCCCAGGTGGCTAGACGAGAACTGAGTGCGCCAGGCTTGGTCAGGAGAACCCTTAGAAGATTGACTCATGAAATCACATGGATGGTCTGCCCTGTCACATAGTATCGTATTTTCTGAATGGCGAATACTGGGGCAATGCACTCCTTCTCTACGACAATATACCTATGTTCAGGTCCTACCATCATCCGGCTGAGATAGTAAATTGCTTGTTCATATCCCGTATCATTATTCTGGGCTAGCAGAGCACCGAGGGAATGTTCCATCCCACGTACATAGAGCGGGAAGGGCTTTCCGGCGACCGGGGCTACCAGAACTGGCGGATTCATCAGGTACTCCTTAATATCATCAAAGGCACGCTGACATTCTTCATTCCATACAAAAAAGACACCTTTCCTCATGAGTTGAGTGAAGGGTTGGCATCGCCCCGAGAGGTTAGATATAAACCTCCTGATATAGGCTAGTCTTCCCTGAAGGCCGCGGAGTTCACGGAGGTTCTTTGGTGCGTTCATCTCCAGGATTGCTTTTGTTTTGTCGGGATCTATGTGAATGCCCCAGGAAGTAATGACAAAGCCCAAGAACTTTCCACTGGACACCCCCAGAAAGGACTTGGTGGGATTCATCTTCAGGTTGTGTGCCCGCATGAGGTCGAACACTGTTCTCAAGTCATGTAAATGATCATTTTTGGAGCGGCTCTTGACGGCGATGTCGTCTTCGTAACACTCCACCGTCTTGCACAAATGATCTCTGAAGATGACACTCATGGTCCGTTGATATGTTGCACCGGCGTCCTTCAAGCCAAAGGTCATGACTGTAATAATATACGCCGATCGGCGTTCGAAATGATGTATGCTTCTCGTCATTGGAAGCCATCTTGATTTATTTGTATCCCGAAAATCCATCCATAAAAAACATGCGCTCGAAGCCGCACGTATTATCAATTATTATATCGGTGATCGGAAGAAAGAATTCATCCTTAGGGCATGCTGCATTCAGATTGCGGAAATCGATACAGATTCGGATCTTCCTGTGATGACTGGCACTACATTGGCTACCCAGTCTGGGTGCTGCTCTTCACGGATGAAACCGCTAGCTATAAGCTTCTTTAATTCCGCCTCGATAGAATTCATGATGTCTGGACGAAATTGTCGTTGTTTGCTTGACTGTTTTGCGTCCGGATAGATGTTGAGCTTATGGAGTGC
>JANAVB010023800.1:14357480-14404980 GCA_029216955.1 Iris pallida
ATGTGGTTGTCGAATATTATGGATCTGTCTTTTTTGCTTATGGATCTTCATTTTGTATAGATCGGTAAATTTCTTATATAGATCTGTCGATTTTGCTTATGGATCTATCATTTGTATCCGTTTAGATGTGGTTCTCGAATATTATTTCTTATGGATCTGTCATTTTCCGTTTATATGTCGTTCTCGAATATTATTTGTTCTCCGGATCTACTAATTTTCTTATAGATCTGTCGATTTTTGCTTATGGATCAGTCATTTTTGCTTATGGATGTGTCTAATATCCGGATCTAGTGATTTCCTCCGTATTGTACATCTAAACAAACGAAAATTTGCTCATTTTTTTCCGGATCTAGTGATTTTCCTCTGTCGATTTTGTTGATATCTTTATAGATCTGTCAATTTTCCATTTATTTGACACAAATATTAATTTGTTTATATTATGATGATCTGTCTGTTTGATATATGTAATAGATTGTTTGTTTCATAACATGATACATGATTACATTGTGTTTCATGTAGATGGATTTGTCGAATCCCAATGATCCGTTACTAAATGCGCAGTCGCTAGTATACTTACTGTTGTAACTATAATTATGAATTTAATGGAAAATGAGGGCAATGACCGAGAAGGCATTGCAAGGGAACCCTCCCTAATTAGAGAACAGTGGAGGCAAGCACACATGTATCGAATTTTGACGTAGTACCAAATAATTGTGTCCATTACCTAAGGATGAGTAGTGCTGCTTTCTACAGTCTCGCAAATATTTTTCGTTCCAATGGGTCGCTCCATGATACGCAATCTGTTTGTGGAAGTACAACTAGCCATATTTCTTTACATATTGGGACATAAGGCAAAAAATAGAGTATGCGGCATTGAATTCATTCGATCCGAAGAGACAGTTTCTAGGTATTTTAATAAAGTCCTAGGTGCAATATGTTCAATTCAAGAACGATTTGTGAAGCAAGCTGGGTCTGACACTCCGACGGAGATACTAAATTCAGCAGAATGGTATCCTTATTTTGAGGTAAAACTGTATTTTTCTATAAATTAAGATTGCATTATATAACCAATAATATTATACGTTAAATATGCATTTCACTGAACTGTAGGATTGTATAGGGATGATAGATGGCACCCACATCCAAGCCACCCTCCCAGCCGCTATAGTAGCGAGGTTTAGGGGTAGAAAACAAGTAACACAAAATGTGTTAGCGGCTTGTACTCCCGACAAAAATTTACTTATATCCTGGCAGGATGGGAAGGTTGTGCTAATGACATGACAATTTTAAAGGATGCCTTTCTAGGCCATCTCCACATGGCCTAAAGGTCATAACAGGTATATAATCTAACTTTCTAGGCCCGTATCTTGTAACGGTTAACAAAAAATAATCTTACAATTGATTGCATGTCACTTCTTTACGTATAGGGAAGTATTATTTGGCTGATGCTGGCTACACCACAATGTCGGGATTTATTGCCCCTTATCGTGGAGTTAGGTACTACTTCAATCCTAAGAAGGATCATCATCCTACCAATGCGAAGGAACTCTTCAACCATAGGCATTCTAAGTTGCGTAGCAAAATAGAATGTGCATTTGCCACCCTGAAGAACAGGTTTGCATCCTAGGGGAGAAGAAGTTCCATGACTTTGATACACAAGTTGATATTGTACTTGCTTGTTGTGTTTACAACTACATACTTGGAGTTGACCCTAAAGACGAGTTAGTTGTTGATGAACCGTCCTTAGGTGAGGTGGAAGTTGTGGAAGACAATTTGTTCGAGTATGAACAATTCTCCAAAATAGTACACAAGTCCAACGTAACGTGAAGAAGGCGTGGGAGGACATGCGTGATCAGATTGCAATGGGTTACTTTCACTCAAATTACAGGATGAACGATGTGAATTAAGGGAGAAGATGTGCGCAATGGCCACCCATCGGCCATTATTGTTACTTTGGGTTTTCTAACATTACTTGTATCGATTTTAGTCTGCATCTCTTTATGTAGTATCAACTTCTTTCTGTAGACCCAAGTTCTTTTTGTCTGCACCTATAATGTAATGACAAGGGTATGTAATGTTTGGGTGCAGGAGTTGTCTTTGAATGAGCTATGAAGGTGCAACCTAATTATAAGCTAATTTGGTGGGCCCCCCTACCATTGTGGTGATAGATGGATGTAGCCAACTTGTAGCCAAGTTTTAGACAATGATGAGGAAGGTGCAACCTTTGAGTCTAAAATGCTATTTCTGTCGACAACACAAATGAGGAAGGTGCCCCACGATGAGAACCAAAACTTGATGCCCCCCCCCCCCACCACCATTTGGTGATGGATGGAGGTAGCCAAGTTTTTAAATTGGCGATGATGATTGGGATGGTGAATCCTTTGAGCCAATTACTTTTTTTCCCAAACTTGTGCTTAAGTTGTTCATATTTTCAGTCTTGTGTTTCATTTTTTGTTACTTCCCATATTTGCTTACTGCCTATTTTCCTTGTCCCCAGTTTGTGTTTCAGTTTTTTGTTACTGCAAAGGAGCAGCACTTCAATTTCAGTTTTTTGTTACTGATGACTTTCGTTTTTTGAAACCTTCTATGGGCTGTGATAGTTTCAGTATCTCCTACTGGCCTATGATGACTTGTGTTTCATTGTGAAACAAATAATGATATTATGGGCTATGATGACAATGCATAACTTGGTGACTTCAATTTTTTCCAGTGATGAGTTTCAGTATCTACTTCTTTTTTCCAGTTTTTGGTGATTTCAATTTTTCGGCAGTTTTTCGTTACTGCAGCATAAGTTGGTCTTCTTTTTTTATATATATGGGCTATGATGACTTGTGTTTCATTGTGAAATAAATAATGATATTTCTTTCACTTTTTAGTATCAGTTCGAATATCACTTCAATTCTCACTGATACATGTGTCAATTTATGTGCATGTATGGGTTGGCCAGTACCTAATTACCAGCAAGATGACATGTTCCCAGCAAATATGATACATGTCAATTTTATGTTACTCAGGAATTTTCATTTTTGATATGTTCTTTATATGATGATATTTTTGGAAGAAGATTTTGCTTCATTCTGAGCCCATAATGTCCTCGTGAAAAGTTTGAATTATTTTCAGTTTTCATACTCTGAGCCCATAATGTCCTTGTGAACAAGATTTGTGTTCATTGTATCATATTGTGGGAACATGTCATATTGCTGGAAACATGTTGCATTGCTGGGAACATATATATGTTGGGAACATGTCATTTGCTGGGAACATGTCATCTTGCTGGTTTTCTGTATCATATTTGCAGGGAACATGTATCATATTTGCAGAGAACATGTATTCTATTTGATGGGTTGCCGGCCCTTTTCATATGGCGCAAATTTTTAGTACACAGGAATTTTCATTTTTGATATGTTCTTCATATGAAGATATTTTTGGAAGAAATTTTGCTTCATTCTGAGCCCATAATGTCCTCGTGAACAAGTTTGAATTATTTTCAGTTTTCATACTCTGAGCCCATAATGTCCTTGTGAACAAGATTTTGTTTCATTGTATCATATTGCTGGGAACATGTCATATTGCTGGGAACAGGTTGCATTGCTGGGAACATGTAATATTTGCTGGGAACATGTCATATTGCTGGGAACATGTCATCTTGCTGGGAACATATCATATTTGCTGGAAACATGTATCATATTTGATGGGAACATGTATCATATTGCTGGGAACATGTAATCTTGCAAAATTATATCTCAGTTTCTTGGGAACATGTGTCAATTTCTGGGAACATGTATCATATATGCTGGGAACATGTCATCTTGCTGGGAAATGTATCATATTTGTTGGAAACATGTATCATATTTGCTAGAAAATGTAATCTTGCAAAATTATATCAGTTTGCCGGGAACATGTCATCTTGCTGGAAACATGTATCATATTTGTTGGGAACATGGATCATATTTGCTGGAAAAATGTAATCTTGCAAAATTATATATCAGTTTGCTGGGAACATGTCATCTTGCTGGGAACATGTATCATATTTGTTGGGAACATGGATCATATTTGCTGGAAAAATATAATCTTGCAAAATTATATATCAGTTTGCTGGGAACATGTCATCTTGCTGGGAACATGTATCATATTGTTTTTCGGTTGTGAAACCCTTCTCTGCTGCCAAATTCAGTTGGGTCTGTTAGAAATTTTTTTGTTTTGGTAACCATACCATTCTTCATGAGGGTGATTATATCACTTGCAATGTCCTAACCAAACACACAAAGTCCATCAAAGCCACTTTCAAATGGTCATCCAAACAAACTACATTGTAAGTCTCCACTTGCGGGGGGACAAAAACTTTTGTATCCAAACACTTTTGGAAAGTGAAATGTATTGTAACTGGAATGAGTTACACCTTCATGAAACTCCCACTTTCACACTTTCATGCACCTACATCGAACCAAACAGGTCCTAAGAGAGAGAGCTCCCCCTCCTCTCCTCTAAAGAGTCTCCCACTGAGCCATCCCACTCCTCTCCTCTAAAGAGCCCTCCTAAAGAGTCCCCCACTCATCTCCTCTTTCTCCTCCCTAAGGGTCTGCTTGGTAATGGTGTTTTCACCGGTTTGGGGTATTTTGAACCGATCGTTTATGAAAATCCTGCTTGTTAATTTTTTGAGGCACCGGTTTTGGTCGGCTCAAACCCCCCCCCCCCCCCCCCCCAAAACCGGTGTAATGTATTTTTGGGTGGCTTTATAAACACCCCAAATCGGTGGGTTTTGAGCGGCTCTATTTTTATATTCCATTTATATCCTCACAAAAATATAATTATAACTACTGATATCCTTCCCTTTTTTATTCGTGTAAAAAATTTCAGAACCGCTCGTTAGTGAATTACCAAGCATGGATTGGACTGGCTTAAAAGCCGCTACTTAAAAACCATCCAAAACCGGACCCCCATAACCGCTCATAACCGGTACTCTAAAAACACTTCATAACCGCTACCCCTACAATTGCCAAGCAACCCTAAGGGGCGTTTGGTACGCGGTAATTTTTTTTATTTCCGGGAAAATTTAAGATGGGGAATCTATTACCACGTTTGTTTCGCTTATAAAAAATTTATTCCCGGGAATTATAAATACCCGGGTAAATAGTTTACCCACAAAACATGGGATTCTATGCCTTGAGAATAGGTGGGTATTTTTTTTTGCCCGGGGAAAAAAAAATTGTCTAAATTTTTTTTCTTCTTTTGATCTATTTTGATTGTTTTGAACATTTTTTTTTCTTTTTTTGTCGTTTTTATCGCTTTTTTGTCGTCTTTACCAATTTTTGTGTTATTTTAAGCGATTTTTTTTTATCGTTTTTACCCAATTTTTGTCTTTTTGTCACTTTTTGATTATTTTTTGTCATTTTTATCTTTTTTTGTCGTTTTTACCAATTTTTGTCGTTTTAAGCAATTTTTGTCGTTTTTACCCAATTTTTGTCGTTTTTGTCACTTTTGATTATTTGTTGTCGTTTTTACCCAATTTTGTCCTTTTTGTCGTTTTTGTCAATTTTTGTCCTTTTAAGCGATTTTTTGTCGTTTTTATAACTTTTTGTGTTTTTGCCAATTTTTAGTCGTTTTTAGTCGTTTTTGTCGCTTTTTGGTCATTTTTACTGATTTTATGGCGTTTTTTTTTATGTTTTTCGCTTTTTAGTCGCTTTTATCGATTTTTTTGTCATTTTTGTCGCTTTTGTTATTTTTGTCGTTTTAACCGTTTTTTGTCCTTTTTTTCGTTTTTATCGATTATTTTTCGTTTTTGTCGCTTTTTGGTCATTTTTGTCGTTTTAACCGATTTTTTGTTGTTTTAAACCTTTTTTTGTCGTTTTTAACCGATTTTTTGTCGTTTGAACCGATGTTTTTGTCATTTTTTGTCGTTTTAACCGATTTTTTGTCGTTGAACCGATTTTTTGTCCTTTTTTGTCATTTTTATCGATTATTTTTCGTTTTTTCGCTTTTTGGTTTTTTTTTATCGTTTTAAACCGATTTTTTTATTTTAACCGAATTTTTTTCGTTTTTAACCGATTTTTTGTCCTTTTTTGTCATTTTTATCGATTATTTTTCGTTTTGTTTTGTCGCTTTTTGGTTATTTTTTGTCGCTTTAACCGATTTTTTTATTGTTTTTAACCGAATTTTTGTCATTTTTTGTCGTTTTAACCGATTTTTGTTGTTCTTTGTCGTTTTTGTCGCATTTTGGTTTTTTGTCGTTTTTACCGATTTTATGTCGTTTTTGTCGTGTTTTGGTTATTTTGTCGTTTTTACCCCTTTTTTTTGTTTATTTTTGTCGTTTATACATTTTTTGTCGTTTTTTTGGTCATTTTTGTCGTTTTAACCGATTTTTGTCGTTTTCATCGTTTTTGTCGTTTTTTGTTATTTTGTCGTTTTTACCATTTTCTTTCGTTTTTACCTATTTTTTGTCGTTTTACCGATTTTTTTTTATATTTTTTTTTTGTTATTATTATTTTAATTTTTTCCCGGAAATATTTATTGTCACCAAACATGGAAATGTAATTTTTCAGGGAATTTAATTCCTTGGAATTTGATTCCCGAGAATATAGAATTCCCGGCTATATAGTATTCCGCATACCAAACGCCCTAAGAGAGAAATTCTAACCCTAGTTTTTCCGGTGGACGACTCTAACGACCTCCCAATGATGGCGACCCCATCTCCTCTACGTGGTCCCCTCTTCCTCCTCCGCCCGACCACCACCGTCTCCTCCTCCGCCACCCCTCCTTCATCTCCCACCACCTCTCCAATTTCTAGGCTTTTCTAGGGTTTTCTTTGATAAAGTTGGTTTCCTTGCTTGGTTCACAGCCAGCGTTGTCGATCGACAATGTCGGCCGGAGCCGGGAGAGTCGTGTTCCTGGACGAGCCCTCGGTTCTCCCTTGGCTCCCCACTTCTCTGCCACTACCTCCCTGGTCGCCCCCTCCATGCCTCCTCTCCCTCCGCCTCCACAGCCGGCGTCGACCGTTGGCTCTCTTGCTGCGACGCCCCCTCGGCCGCTCAGCCGACTCCCCCTCGGTCTTCTGACCTCCGTCTTCTTGAGAGGGCCGAATTGTACCCCGAGGTGCTGCTCATCTGCAACTCAGAGGTACTTGATTGCTGTAGTGCTTTTCTTTCCTTCATTCTCTTTAGAGTTCTTTAATCACCCCTTCCCTTCAGGAATTAAACATACAATTGATGGCATTACTTAGGTTGCGTTTGGTTCATTGTAATGTAATCGTAATCGTAATCGTATGGAATTGGGTTTTTGTAATGGGTTGTAATGTAATGGAATTACAATTACATTACTATGTTTGGTTGAAACATGTAATCAAACCATGTAATGTAATGTTAATTGCATTCATGTGTTTGGTTTCCATGTAATGTAATTAAATTTTTAATTTAATATTTTTTAAAATACAACATAAATTTAAAAAGTTGATCAATACAAAATTTCAAAAATTTAAAAGGAAAAAAGAAAAAAAATTAAAAATAAATAAAAAAATGGGGAAATGGTTTGTTTTTCTGCTAAAAAGACCAAAAACGAAAAAAAGAAAAAAAAAAATACCAAAAATGACAAACGAACAAAACATAAGGAAAAAAAAAACCAAAAAATGAAAAGCGATAAAAAAAAAAACGCCAAAAAAAAGATCAAAAATGTGACCATAATGATAAAAAAAAATGACTAAAAACAAAAAATTGACAAAAAACAACAATAAATGAAAGGGAAAAAGGACGAAAAACGACCAAAACACAAAAAGGGCAAAAAATGAACAAAAACGGCAAAAAAAATAACAAAAAACGATAAAAAAGAGCAAAAAAATAAAAAAACGATAAAAAGGAACAGAAATGACAAAAACGAAAATACGAAAAAAAGACCAAAAACAAGAGGGAATTAAAACGAGCAAAAACGACAAAAATTAAAAAACTTGCAAAAAAAATCCAAAAAACAAAAAACAACAACAAAAAAAAAACGAGCATAAACGACAAAAAAAAAAGTGAAAAAGACCCAAAAAAGCATAAAAAAAGCGACCAAAAACATGCAAAATCGACCAAAAACGATAGAAGACGATAAAAACGTGAAAAATGGTCAAAAACGTACAAGATCGACAAAAATTGGTAATAACATGCAGAAATGGCAAAAAATGCAAAATCGACAAAAAACGATAAAAACGTAAAAATTGACCAAAACGATAAAAAAAGACAAAAAATGAACAAAAAACGACAAAAAGGCAAAAAACAAAAAGGACAAAACCAAAAAAATAAAACACACAAAACGAACAAAATGAAAAAATAACAAAACGACAAAAAAACGGACAAAAACAAAAAAAGGACAAACCAAAATCAAACAAAACAAACCAAAAACGAACAAAAATGACAAAAATGAACAAAAACGAAAAAAAGAACAAAAAAAAAAGACAAAACACAAAAATCGAACAAAATGACAAAACGAACAAAAATTACAAAAAACGAACAAAAAAGACCAAAAACAACAAAAAAACAAAAACGACAAAAACAAAAACAAAAACAACGAAAAACAAACAAAAATGACAAAAAACGAACAAAACGACAAAAAACGGACAAAACGACAAAAAAACGAAAAAAACAACAAAAAAAATACAAAAACGAAAAAAAACAACACAACAACCAAAACGAACAAAATTGACAAAAAACGAACAAAACGACAAAAAACGAAAAAAATGACAAAAACGACAAAAAAAAACCGATCAAAAATGAAAAAAACGAACAAAAATTACAAAAACGACAAAAACGACAAAAACAAACAAAAAAGACCAAAAACAACAAAAATGACAAAACGACAAAAAAATAAACAATAACAACGAAAACGAACAAAAATGACAAAAAACGAATAAAAACGACAAAAAACTGACAAACAAAAAAAACGACAAAAAACAAAAACCACAAAAAGCGAACAAAAATGACAAAAAACGAACAAAAAACGACATAAAACGGACAAAACAACAAAAAAGGAAAAACGAACAAAATAACAAAAATGAACAAAACGACAAAACGACCAAAAACGAACAAAAACGATCAAAAACGACAAAAAACAACAAAAACAACATAAAATGACCAAAAACAAACAAAATGACAAAAAAACGAACAAAACCCAAAACCGAACAAAAATGACCAAAAATAATCAAAACAACAAAAATGACCAAAACGAACAAAAGACCAAATTATAGCATACCACCTTCCGCTTAAGTTGTAATTAATTGCGATTACATAGGTTTTATGATGTAATTGAGTTTAGAAGAAACTGATGTAATGTAATCAAACTTGTAATCGCGATTACATTACATCTAATTTTTTTTGTCAAATCAAACACCCGAGCTAGATTGACAACGTAATGCCAATTACATTACGTTGTCCAATCCTGCAAACCAACGGCCCTTAGTTTCTTCTTCATTCTATGGACATGCCAAGACTCCGGTGTTGCGGCTGTGTCACCTAGCATCGTGTCATATTTGTGTCATTTAGTTGTGTTTGCTTAGTCTTCCTTTTGAAAATCAATAATAGTTTCTTTATATTTGATTCTTCCTCCATGAATAATTATTGGCTAGTTAACCAACCAAGAATTATGATAAAAAAAAATGAAACAAACTTTCTTTTTGATATATATGTTTGGGTTTAAATTTAAAGGTTCACTGCTTTGTGTATTGTATATATGTAGCAAGAATGATAAATTGCTAAGTAATGCTGCATTCTTTGTCGATTTGATAAGGCGGCAGCGGCAGAAGGGCCAAGCAATGAGGAGGTGCGTGTCAGGATCAAGTGCAGGTGCAAATCTATCCGCGAGATCGTTCTCATTCGATGAGCCGACAAGGATGTGCACTTGCTAGAATCACCTGACTGATATGTTGCTGCTCTTTTTCCTCATCTTTCAGTGAGCTACCAATTCTGGTTTTATGATACTTGAGCATTTTTGGATCACTGTCAACGTATGGAGTCTGTTGATCCAACTATTGATGACTGTTGACAAGAGTAGGGATAGTTCACTGTCTGCAACTCTCCTTTAATTTAGGGAAGTGATTCTATGACAGCTGAATGATTCATATTTGAAAATCAACATGAGGAAGTCTCATAATTTCAATTTTCAACTCCGACATTTAGCCAAGGTTGCTGTTGATATGGTTTAGTTTTCACTTTTTGCATGAATGATAACTCTGAGATTATAGTTGGCTACTTTTGGGAAATCCGAGGGCTAATGCCCTATTTTTCTTTTTGCATTCAATTTAGATTTTGCGTGCATTAGATAAGTGTATCGAAGAATCATATGAATTTAGAATGCAGTTGGAAATTATATTGGCTACATCTATTCCAGGTTGATTTTGAGCCATTGATGTTAGCATGCCCTATTTTTCTTTAATGCTAGATAAGTGTCTGAAAAAGCTTGATGAATATATATGCATGGTTTTAGGATCTCATTTGTTGAAATTATCTCTTCTAGTGTGTGAAGAAATTGAGGAGTGTTGAGTTAGATGGACCATGAATATATGCATGGTTTTAGGATCTCATTACATCTGCATACACTACTTCTGGTGGTTGAGTTGGACCTACAAGGGGTGTCGAACAACCTCTAATAATTATACATACAAATTGGATATGGGCCCAGCAGGAGCGGGTGTCATAACCAACTTCAAGTATTATAATCCTGCCATTGTTATGATGATTAATTAACAAATAAATAACAATCTAGGGATTTATGATACTATGTATAAGAACATTTAAGGTGGTTGTTAGCTGGATTCTATCTGGCTGGTACATGAATGCCATATTTGTCAATAGACGTTAATTAGGGGGCATGGTTCCTCCAACCAAAAATCTTTCTGAATTGGATTGGCTCTGATGTGTTATTCTATATATAAAGATGAGATCTTCTATACATAAATGTTTGGGGGCTTGACCTGCCTTATTAACTCTCTTAAACAAATAGCTTTATTGTTTGGCCAACTTATTTTATCTCATAGCGTTGTCCTTTATTACTAATCATTCTTCTCATTTAACAAAATCTTCTTATATATAAGTACCCGTGCAGTTTTGAGTATCACAAGTTTTCTTCTTGTGTAGATTTGAGTTCACAGATGAGTATTAGTTTACATATGACAAGTTTTTTTGGGCTATGTTGGTTAAGTAAGTATCATTTTTTTGGCTTGGGTCAGTATCAGCTTGGAATAGTATCAGTTGTTTGGCTATGTCGGTTGAATGTATTTTCGTATCAATGATACTTTTCAACTATGATATGACTTTTTAGTATGTTACTTTCTTTCTATAATACTCTTCTTGTTTCATGCTAGCCTATCGTTGTACAACCAAATCTCCACATTCTCATAAACTGAGACCGATACCATGGTTCCCTACCGTTGTTGCCGTATCCAACTACCAATCACCAGGAAGCTATTGATAACTGTACCTTAAATTGAGGATCAACTTAGATCTCAAAATGGACGTGAAAGCCAATATTATCCACAACGAAGAGAAGCTTTCACATCCACTTTACGGTGTAAGCTGACCCTCATCTTCTGGCTACAATTACCAATGGTTCTTGTGACTGGGCATATTGCATGGATGCAGACACCGCTACATGATACAAACACAAACATGGCACCGATTTTGGTTTGTCCATGCCCAATTCGTATCCTTGTGCTTCCTAGGGTATCATGATTTTTTATAGAAAAGATTGACACACGCGCACACACACACACCACACACACACACCACATGCTCATATTATCTCTACAGTAATGAGGCTTCATGCAAAGTTCAGACTATATTCTTGATTGAATGTTGTTTATCCAATATAAACCCTGTAATTTGATGCTAATTCATGCCCAAGAAAATAACATGCACGAGAGGGGCTTTTCATATGAGCTGGAATACTGCTTGCTTCAGAAACTGGCCTTATCAGTCCTGTAGTTTATCAACTAATGCATCGATCAACAACTCCAAGAA
Organism: Iris pallida; assembly: GCA_029216955.1. Taxonomy (NCBI): domain Eukaryota; kingdom Viridiplantae; phylum Streptophyta; class Magnoliopsida; order Asparagales; family Iridaceae; genus Iris; species Iris pallida. The sequence continues at coordinate 14,369,459 of JANAVB010023800.1, forward strand.
AATTCTTCCTCACTAATAAAGGGACTTGAAGGAGTATAATAAATTTTACTATAAGAAAATGCATTTATCTTTAGATGCTAAATGCTAAAGAGGCGATTCAAAACTAAAGTGGTGTTATGCATGTAAAGGTATCCTAGTGCATAATACTCTGTCCGCTGCATTCAGAAGACAAAAATCACATATGGCTTTCACAAAATTAGTTAGACTTCTGTTGTATGATGAACCGTGAAGTTCTAAGAAAATTAGTATTCAAAAATTGTTTTGTAATTAATATGGGAAGGTTTATGTTAGGTTGCCCAAAAATTAATGGTGCAAGGGTACTTTGCCTATGCAAAGTACAATGGTGGACTAGACATTGCTTGCAAAATCTCAAATATGATGGTATCAAGGGACTATAGAGGATTTGGCTTGTTTGTTATGACTTACCCCCTCCGGTGCTGTATGGTGGGCAAGTTATGGTTCCAGTCAGCGTATCATCTGGAGGTAAGATGCTAATTATATCTCTTATTGGAAACTAGTCTAGTGTTCACATAACTACATATGGTACTTTATCTATTTGTTGCGACTTCTTTTCCTTACCAACTTTTTCTTAACTTGAGTTACATTAAATATCGAGATCTTTTCCTGTCCTTATAAATGTGACTGTTCTATGATGTTAGTTTCATGACAATTAAAGGTCTTATGTATCCCTAGAGAAAAGTATGGGCTTGTTTTTGTAAGGTTGTTAGATTTGCCTCATAGTCGAAATATACCATGGAGAGTTATCTACGATATCTGCTTGTGCCAGGATTTGTTGCCAACTATTCACCTTGGTGTATATTGCAATATTCATCCTTCTTTCTATATATGTATTAAAAGAAAAACCAGTAGACCCATAACCTTGTTGATCTACAACCCAAATATTAACTCTGGCTCTCAGAAAATTTCAACTTCAGCTTCTCAATGCTCGTGTATTGCTCTGATCCCTTAGTGGTGGTTTGACCAGTCTTACCTATTCTCCAAGCAATCAACTTCTTAACCGGTCCATAACATCTAGCTATCAGCCATGAGTATTTACTTGTCATTTCATATTCTTCTCCTATTTAGCCTCTAAATTGGCACAATATTTGGCATGCTCTTACCAGCATGTCTTCGTTGGATGTTTGGTTGCTACTATCTTGGTTACTACCATCCATGATTCTTGATTCTTTTTTAATTTCTGATATAAGGCGTTCAATAGCCGTTCATCAAAGCCCATTACCCCAACGTGTTACATCAAGTCCTGTTGAGATTCCTGCTCATGTCTTTTACGAAGTTATCTTTTGATTTCATTAAATACTGACAAATAGCCTCTTTATCCTTGAAACACAAGTCTGGCTTGAAGTTAACTGTAGTTGTACTGATTAATGTTAGAATATCTTGAAAGTACTTTGAACTATCACTTTCTTAACTATACAAACCTTCATGGATAGGAAGGTTAATTTTTGGTGAATCATATAACTGTTTTTTTTTCTATTGTTACCTTGCTCTTTTGACCCCTACCACAGATTGTGAAGTAAGTATGCATGACTATATTTGATAGCTATTTATATTGACATCCCAAATAGTTTTCTGACTTCAAAGGAAAACCTTTCTTCATTCAGTGGCTAGTTAATTAGTCTTCTTTGTGCATATATTGCTTTTTGCAGGAGTTGCTTTATCTTGTGATGGAACTCGGAAACAAGCTTGTATTTTTGGCATCTTGGGAGGATCCATTGAAGTCTTTGGTTTTCTGTTCTGTATTTGGTTATATCATTTTCAGGTTATTTCTGCTACCTTTCAATTGATAATTTTTCATACGTGGTAAGGTACGATATTGTTTAAAAATATATTCCATTTTTTATTACCTTTTTCCTATAATGAGTTGTATATGAATATTTTTTTGTTCTACATGTTAACTGTTCTATATAATATTAGCAGAATGTTGATTAATCAACTTAGACTCATATTGATCCTAGTTTGCTTGTTACAGAGCATCACTCCATATGACGCCTGCAACTTCAAATGTTCAAAACATACTTATCCTGCTTGCATAAATTCTCAATCGCCAATCAGTTAACAGAGTCTACAAACCCCTATGTGTCCACTTGGGTCCAAAACTATCTTCCAATCAATAATGCGTGCATATGATTCACAAAATTATACACACGAGGCTAGACTGATGCATGTGTATGAATGTCCCAACACTATGATCACATTATAGAGGAGGCATATGGATGGTCCAAAGCTACAATAGCAAGAGGGCTGCATTTGTCCATGCATAGGATAGGAATATTCCAAAGACTATAACCACTAGTGTCCATGTTGACTGTCAAGTGTTAGAATATCTTGTCCTCCAAGAAATGATGTCCACGTGGTCACAGGTGCTCCGGAGTTTGTTTTTACTAGTGAGATTTGGTCTCCCAATCATCACATTCGTAAGGTGAACTTTAATTAGCTCTCATCATATTATTTGGATTTCATACCTATATAAGGTCTTATATATCTAATTATTTCAGTGCCACATAATGTAGGGTTGCATAGTCTAGCTCTATTTGGCATATATATAGGGCATGACCTTGGCATGTGAGAAATCCTTTTTTTTTTTTGTAGTGTACAAACATGTATACATAAATGATTAAATATATTTCTCTTGTTCTCTCAGGAACTACATGAAAAATGAAGGTGCTGTGAATATGGGAGGGATGTGCTTCGGGTTCGCTACATAGTCTGGTTTGACTTATATAAATATAGGTTTTTGATGTTTAAGATGTACGAAAAATACATACTTTATTTGGATATGTTTGTGGTTGGACATGTTGGATGTTTGTGGTTGGATGTGTTGGAAGTTTGTGGTGTATGAACAATACAGTTTGTTAATATAAAAATTGGATATTACAGTTATTTGATGTGTGTATATCTTCTGGATTATTGATATTATGTGTGTGTTCGATTATATATATAATTATAAATAAAATTTTGGCTATACAAAAATTAGCTTCTCTTGATGGTTATTAAATATCAACAATTAACGCAATCTGCTGCAAATGCTCTTTTAATTGAAAATTTTCTTGACGGCTAATAACCGTCATCTGGGCCGAAGTCAAGAAAAGTTTTTACCTACATTGACGGTTTCTAAAAATGCTTTGTTGACGGCTAAAAACAGTCAATAAAACTACTTTATATGAAGGCAAAAAACCGTCAAGAAAAGTCCTGCCAGCAACCGTCAAGAAAAAAAGGGACTTTTCTAGACTCCGGCCTACTTGACGGATCCGCAACCGTCAAGATACCCCTTTCTTGACAGGAAAAAACTGTCAAGAAAAGCCTTTTTTTTTCTTATAGTGACGATTGTCAATCTACCCTTTTTTTAGCTATATGGATAAGCACTATACAATTCTTACAAATACGTAAAACTTTTTTTAATACCTAACTTATTAGGTAAGGGTCAAGCCTAAGCTAGGCATGTACCCTTTGACTTCTTTTTGTCTTGTTGATGTAGCCTGGACCCCTACTTTTGTTCTCTATTTATATGAGACCAAAGCTTTAGAATGTAGTAAAGATGATGTGCTCGACGTTTCTCCACATACCCTCATTCAACACCCACTATTGGCAAACTCTAGACTTATAGCGCCATCAGGAGAAGAGGTGATCATAGTCACTCGTACGATTTTCCACGAGTCTGAAAATGTACACAACAACCAAAGCCCCTACACGTTATCATCAAATTTAACTCCTATATCCGACAGTTGAATAACCATGCCCTAGAACTCACTCAAGTGATCCATAATTGACGTACCATCTTTGTACCTTAAACCCATATCATCTTTCGTATCCTAAACACTTTTTGATCGTTTTTTTAGCATACAAAGACTTAAGCTTTTTCCCACAACGCCTTATTGTGCTCGATTTTCTCGATGTGGTTGTATACATTCTCATCTAATGCCTAGTCCTTATCGTTTCCTAATTTATCTGACGCAAATAATACTGGATGTAATTTTTGATGAACAAGATATCTTTCATCTTATTTTGCCAATAATGATAATTGGTACTATTCAGGTTAACCATGCACACTGGTTTCACGGTCATTTTTTCTACTCGGTCTGACTGTAAAACTCCTAACACCTACAACATATAGCTCTAATACCACTATGATTGGAACAGATACAGAACTAGCAAAATAAATAATGTTTCAAAACCAGAATAAACAACAAGGACTAAAATAAAGCACAAAATCAGCACACAATTACAATAGCCAGGCGAAAAAGTAATAGTGGAAACAACCACTTTTATGTGGAGAACCTTGATAAGAAAAATTACGGGATGATTGGAGTCCAACCCAAAAAAGTCTTCACTGCTGAATTAGAAAAGTACATGTACTCCTTTATAATCTTCTTCTACCAATCCAAAATGTGTCACCACCATTCAAATAATATGAATGATTACACGATGTGTTGGAGCTTTTCCTTTAACATATGAAGAGAGCTAGCTCTCAACACATGCCTAGTGATTTTTAGTCCCACATTGGAAAAGCACCATGAGTTGTATCTCTATATATACTTGGTATATTGATTGAGATGTGCACATGGGGTGGTGACCCTAAGGAGGGAACCATGTGGGTGATTTTACTGGGAGGTACGGATAAGACTCCATGGTAAAGCATTAATGCTTTTCGCTCTTGGGAATTAATTCCCATTGGAGCTAAGCCCTGTAGGGGCTTAGCGACTCGACTCGACTCGAACTCGAACTCGGACTCGTACTCGGGGTCATGGGCTCATGAGGCGTAATGTGGCATTTTGTTGGCACACTTTGCAATTAGTACTACAACATCGTCGCTAGGTGCATAGTGCGCTTAAGTTGCGCTCTTTGCGCGAGCCTCTTGCGCAGCCGTTCGCAGCGCCAGTTCGCACGACCAGATGGCGCGACAAATTAGCGTTGACCAAGTGGCGCTGCCCAGTAGCGCGCCAGTTGGCACTGCCTGTTGGCACGGCCAGTTGGCGTTGCCTATTGGCTCGGCCAGTTGGCGCTGCTAGTTGGTGCAGCAGACGGCGCTGCAGTTGGCACGGCGGTTGGTACGGGGTGCACATGGTGCGCATGAAGCGCATGTGCGTGCGGGAGCAAGTGTCCATTGGCGTGGGGTGCGCACGGTGCGCATGTTAGTTAGCATCCCAGTGCCCTTACGAATCGGGCGAGAGGTGGCAGACCTCTCAGTAGTTTCTCCTGGGCCAGAGCGATGCGATCGTATCTCCACCATCCTGAAGGCAGATCAAATAAGGAAATGAATACTGAGCAGGAAGCGATGTCATCACGGAAGGACAATTTATTTCAAAAGAAGGTAATTAACAACAAGAATGTATAGATGGCAGGAATTAGATCAGAATTTTTCCTAACTATGATTGAGTACCTCTCAGCTAAAGCCTATTTCTTAATTCCTATCGCAGGCTCGCAGTAGTACAACTAAGTCGTTGTACTACCACGATATCACACTAATGTGAATCTCGACCTGCATGAACCACCACTAAAAATGTGTCACGACTCGCACCCGATATAAGGACACAAGTGCATAACAGCGCCCAGCCTACGCCGCAGAATCGGCGGTAGAACGTTATACTAGGTCGCTATCTAACAACTCACGTAAGTATATAATATACCTATCATAGATCTCAACTCCGAATGGAGGACAAGTATAAGATATGATAATACTCAATCACAGCCTAAGCACGATAAGGTAACACATAAGTCTAAATAACTATATTAAACTCAAAAACAACAACAACTTAAATAAACTACTAAAATAATAATATCTCAAACAATCTCAAATACAAAGTCAAATATCTCTACTTATTACAATTCAAGTTCAAACATGAAATCTAAAATAAGTCTACTAAGCTAGTCTCCCGATCACTCCTGAGAGTCGGGACCCAAGGTAGCTAAATCATCTCCGGATACATAGCAGGTAGGATATGTAACATCTGTAAAATTTTGTCAATATATCCAGTCAGGATTGTAACGAACACATCTCATCTAAAAATTCCAAGTAAATGATAAGACCTATAAAGCAGTTATAGACAGTTATACTGATGTACATGACAAGTTATGTAATATAGCAACAGTTTAGAGTAAGAGAAGTAAATGCAGTAAAATAGAAAAAATATGGCACTGAAGACTGTAAAACATAGCTAACTGAACTAGAGTAAATATGATACGAGTCCAGACAGTACAATGTAAGTCAAGTGTGATTCCAGTCAGTGATTCGAGTTAGTGATTCGAGTATGATTCGAGAGCTTCGAGTAATGATGCGAGTCAGTGCTTCGAGTAATGATGTGAGTCAGTGCTTCGAGTAATGATGATTCGAGTAATGATTCTTGTATTTATTCTAGTAATGATTCTTATATTGATTCGAGTAATGATTCTTGTATTGATTCGAGTAATAGAAGCTTAACAAGTCAAGTACATGTATTGCGAGTAAATGAATCTAGAATACTAGTACATGTTGTAACAGAGGATCAAATAGAACTAACTAGAACTGAATCACAGTAATCATCAAGTAGATGAAAGAACTATCATAGAATGTACTCGTCTGATATCTTGAGCGACTGATGTATACAAATATCCGAACCGGAGTCACAATGTCCTATTTAGAGCAATACTGGTTAAAATTTGTTCAATATGTAGTAATTGAAGTTTACAATAAAATCTACATGATTCTAGATCAATTTAGGTCAAAGTCAACTCTTGGTCAACTTTGGTCAACATTCTAGTCAAACTAGGTCAACTAGTCCTATTGGGTCAATTCTAGTCAAACTATAGGGTATAGCAATGTAGGCTAAGATACTAAGCCCAAAACCTATGTTATACCCTTACATAGATGAAGACGACCCCAATCAATGCCTTAACCCACATCTATCTAATAACCATATAGGTAACATATACATATATGGTCAACTTATAACAGGTATAAAAAGGGGCTAACATATATCTATATATTAGATATATAGAACTAAACTAAACCCTCAACCTCATATGTATATACCAACTCAAATCTGAAACCCAATACATATGTAAACTAATATTCAAATTCCCATATATCATAACCCCTCAAATATATATAACATATAAACTCAAACCTGGAATCAAAACCCCAACTGAACACAGTATATAAACTCAAACTCTAATTCTAAATCAAACAGAGGTACATACATACCTCACTTGAATCCTATATACCTGTATCAGACATGTATCCAATAATCTGACTGGAACCTAATTCATATCAAACCCAAACTAAAACCAAAATTAGGAAAATGAAAACTAACTATCAGATATCAAATGTACAATCAAACCCAAATAACCAATCAAATCCAGGTATTCAGCATACCCATACTGAAATCAAGTATCAGAAATTAACCTTATTAATTTTAAAACCCAAATAAATACAAACTGGAAAAAGGAAGAGGGGGTGATTTGTGTGTGTCGAACTGGTGTCTACAGGTGTCGAGTGAGTGTGTCTACATACCAGTGTCAACCCAGTGTCAATGAATCGTGTCCAAATGTGTCGAACAGTGTGTCAAATCTAAGTGCCGGTACATGTGCACAGCACAGTCTCGTGCGTGTGTGTCGAATGAGTTTGGACACAGTGTGTCCAACCACGTGTCATAAAATTATGTCAGTAGGTAGCCTAGGTATCCTGGTGTGTGTGTGTGTCCCACTGGATTGTGTCCACGTGGTGTCCAGTGTCGTGTCCAAGCCCATACAGTCGGGTTTTCTCGCGTGTGCATGTGTGTGTGCGACCACTGTGGGCTCGAGAACTCCTCGAATTCTCTACGAATTTGCCTTAAATTTTGTACATGGCCTGACAGTCATAGCCCCCAACTACTGACCAAATTTGGTGTCGTCTCGTGTCGTGTCCAGTTAGATACATGTGTGTGGTAGCAGGACAGTACACGAAGCCTCGTGCATGTGTCCCTGTGTCCAAAAACCGATACAAAAACTTCCTAAAACCAACTCAGTCATGAAGAATAGTAATCTATATAGTATTAGCTATAAATTCATATAATTAGTTTTTGAAATTATGAAATATTAATTTCTATGTGGCATTTCACCAAACACTTTACACAACACTCTGATACCCCTCCGATACGCATACCAAATGGACACGAATCGAACCCAAACTCAGCCTAGGACTAGAGGATCCTAAATGAATGCATCTATGAAAAGAAATCAGGAAATTAACAGGTTTAGAGGTCATTACCTATTGAGAGTTAGAATCTCAATGAAAAGCCTTTAGATCTAGATCTCCACCAAACTCCAATGGTCAAATTGCTCCCAATTCTTGCTAGCTAGTCCCTAGAGACCTCCTCTACACTAGGGGAGTGTGTTATAATTGATTGGGCTCATTTTGGAGTTGATTTGGATAAAGGGGGTGAATTTGGAGAAGAACACAAATTAGGGTTTATGTGTGTAATGAAAGAGGCAAGAGGGGGCTAACATGATGTTATATAGGGGGAGGGGGATGCTTTGTGGTCGGCCAAGGGGTAGCCTAGGGTTAGGGTTAGGTTCAATTGTGTTTAAGGGCTTCCTTTAGGTTGAAATCAAGGCTTTCGAGCAAAAGTCCAAAGTAAATTAGGGTTTCTAGCTAAAATATCTCCTTAGGCTTAATATCTAGAAACTACTAACCTTGTCATTTAGTTGGAAGCTACTAATCAAACATCTAGGCTCATGATCAATATCTAGATTGGGGCAATTCTAGGTTAAGGCCTAACACATTAATTAGCACATTATTAATTAATAAAAATTCAAATTAATTCAAATGTCACAAATGACCAAAATATCCTTAGGCTAAAAGTGGTAATTAGCTAATCTAATCACATTAGTTAGGTCTCCATGGCCATTGTTAGTCTCTAGGCTAAGTAGTTCTAAGGTTTTACTAGCATAGGACACAATCACAATACATCACTTAAATATTATAAAAATAATCTAAAATTCACCAATTAGTTATTATCATGATTTAAATTTATTATTCTATAACTAACATGATCAATTTTACAAAAGTTTAAAATTATCCTTATTTTTGAAAAGTGATAGTTACAAGTCTATCCCCCTTAAAATAATTTTGTCCTCGAAATTTAAGATGGTCGTACTCCTTCTAGGTCAAATCCTCGACAATCAAGGTCAAGAAAATAACATACAAATTATGGTCCTACTGGTCGTGCTTTCACAGTCTTGAACAGGGTCACTACACCATCTAGCATAATACAAGAATATCCTGACAGGTACTAATAGAATCACACAACAAGATGTGGAAGAAGAACAGGAAAGACAGACCTGCTAAGCCGTCACCCGCAGCGTCGATCTCTTCGACCGTCAGCGCAAAAGCCCAGTCCCTCTGGTGCTGGGCATGGTGCTGCACCACAAGTGGCCTAGCTCCCTCTCTCTGACCCGGTGCTCCGTCATATGGGGGTGCGATAGGCAATCCCTGACCTGGTGAGCAGCGGATCCATAGAACAGGCAAACCTTCAGCCGTTTCCTACAAACATCCCATGCGTGCCCCGGCTTCCTACAGTAGGCACAGTTAGGCTTTCCCTGGCCATGTTCCTGAGGCTGCGGCTGCACCTGCTAAACTCTAGCCGGTGCCCATATCTGTTGGGGCTGATGTACTACCTTCTGCACAGTGGGACGCTTGGCACTGCCACTAGCCCCTGCTGAATCATCCCAGCTCCTCTTGGACTTGAGCTCCATGCCATCCTCTCCTGCCATGGCCCCTGCCAAGATATGCTCGAAGGTGGCGTCGCAGTCGCTCTTGGTCAGCGACTTGACCTCCTTGAGCAAGCCCTTGTGGAACCTCCTCGCCTTCACGGTCTCTTTCAAACCCTCCATAAATCTGCCCAGACGACAGAACTCTCCAACGTACTCCTCTACTGTCTGGCTCCCCTGGACCAGACTCTCAAACTGCGTCTCCAAGGTGCCAAGTGTTGTGTCAGGGAAGAGCTTCTCCTTGAAAAAATTCTTGAAAGCCTCTCAAGTCTGCCCCTTAGTACCAACTCTAGGGTCGGTGTGATACCAAGTCCGACAAGATCCTTCATCTGGCTGCCCGCTGCCTCAATCTGTATCCCAACTGGGATCTGTGCTAACCTGAAGATCTCCTGGATATGCTCCATCCAGTCATCGGCATATAGTATTCCCTCCGTGCCTCTGAAGTCTTTCGGTCGCATCTACTAGAAAACTAAGATGTTCTCGGCTCTCAGCTGCTGCATCTGGCCTCTCTGGTCTCCCTGGTCCCCCTGTGGCTGGGCAGTCACCCTCTCTACTACTGTCATGGCAAGCTGATGGGCATTATCGATGCCCTGCCTCATATATGCAGACTGGCGTAGCTGATCCTCTATCATATCTCGGTAGAATGCGAAGAGCTATGCTGCATCAACTGACCCCTGAGGTGGTGGTGGTGGCTGAAACACATCTGGAATCACCGATGTAGGACTCCAAACAGGTGGAGGAACACCCCCAAAAGCTGCATATGCTTCTACATGAACAGGAACAAGAGGTGCCACGGTCCCAGTTCCCTGACAAATTGGGCGAGAGGTGGCAGACCTCTCAGTAGTGTCTCCTGGGCCAGAGCGATGCGATCGTGTCTCCACCATCCTAAAGATAGATCAAATAAGGAAATCAATACTGAACAGGAAGCGACGTCATCAAGGAAGGACAATTTATTTCAAAAGAAGGCAATTATCAGCAAGAATGTATAGATGGTAGAAATTAGATCAGACGTTTTCCTAACTGTGATTGAGTACCTCTCAGCTAAAGCATATTTCTTAATTCCTATAGCAGGCTCGTAGCAGTACAACTAAGTCATCGTACTACCACAATATCGTACTAATGTGAATCTCGACCTGCAAGGGCCACCACTAAAAATGTGTCACGACCCCCACCCGGTATAAGGGCACGAGTGCGTAACAGCGCCCAGCCTACGCCGCAAAATCAGCGGTAGAACGCTGTACTAGGTTGCTATCTAACAACTCACGTAAGTTTATAATGTACCTGTCATAGATCTCAACTCTAAATGGAGGACAAGTATAAGATATGATAATACTCAATCACAGACTAAGCACGATAAGATAACACAAAAGTTTAAATAACTATATTAAACTAAAAACAACAACTTAAATAAACTGCTAAAATAATAATATCTCAAACAATCTCAAATACAAAGTCAAATATCTCTACTTATTGCAATTCAAGTTCAAACATGAAATTAAAATAAGTCTACTTGTGAGCACCCTGAATTTCGGGTTGATTTTTTTTTTTTAATTCCTGATTGATTGATTTTGAAAAATAATTTATTCTGTTATTTTTCCTAAGTGTACTTTTCCGTGCCATTGATATTTGGAGTATCAGGGATGTTCAACTCTGGAAATCTTCTTCACGAGTTTTGGAGTGGACAGGATTACCTTCATGACGGTATATGGTGTCCCACTCAGACTTGTTCCCTTGTGCTCTTTTTGCTTCGCTGAACTTCGGGTCGAATTAGACCATTTGATTATTAATTGATTTTCCCACTTTTTTCCTTGATCATTATTAGCACGTTACCGTGACTTTTAATTTGGGAGCGCAAGACCAGTCAGTTTCTTGAAACCAACTCCTCATTGATGATCTACTCGAGACGCTCGTTACCCATGACCTTCATGTCCCACTCAGACACGTCATTTTGTGCTCCATTTGATTCGCACAACTTTTCCGACACGTGACCCGATTTTATTTCACTCCACGGTGTCACATTCATCTTCCAACTTGATTTGTGGGTCCCCTGTCAACCAAAACCTGTCAATCCCAACTATGGACATGGCCCACATTGAGCCTACTACCCGTCCGATACTTGTGTCCCATTTATTGGAACCCCCATGTGCTACTTATTTACCCATGATCATCGATTCCTAATTTTAATTCAATTTTTGCACAATGTCCGATTTTGATCCAATCCGGCTCCACCGAGTCCAGTCCAGCTTTGTGTTACCCTCCATCATGACACCCTCATATTTCTTGCCCAAAAATATCAAGTGCTCATTTTACCTATTTTTTTAAATATTTAATGGGAAATTTTCTATCGATTTATTTCCCTTGGAATACCCTATTTCTCCATTTAATTCCTAGCCATTTGATTCTCCAAATGAATCTCACCCATTAATTTCCCATGCAACTTTTCCCAATCCCCCTTGGCCAACATGGCCGGCCCTAACTTTCATGAGAGGACAAACATTTTTTTCTCTCTCTTTCTCTTTTCATTATTGCTATTCTTTCTCTCTCTCCCATTCAAATTTTTACTACACTACAACAAACAGTTTCCTTTCCCGACCTTCCTCCTTAGCACAGCCTCCTCCTGGCTCCGACCACCCTGGTCGGCCATGGCCGACGACCCCGACCATTCTCCTCCTCTTCCTCCTCCTCCTCCTCCACGAACCATCACCATCTCCACTCCATTAGATCACCACCACCAACACCAACAGCCCCGACCACGAGCCGCCAATACTCCACCATTCAGTCGGTCCCCGCCACCGCCGTGTGGCCGTCCCGGCGTCGCCATCACACCACCTTGCGCCGTCCTGCCTCGCCGGGCTAGGGTGCAGCCTTCCCGCGCCATAACAGCAGCTCCGGCAGCGGCCGCGAGCACAGCCGTGCGCCCCTTGCGCGCGCACAGCGAGCGCTGTCGTGTCGTCGCCGGCCACGCGCCGACATGGCCGTGGCCTTCCTCCCACGACAGGCGAACTCCGACGACCCCCCTGGGTCAGCCTCTCCTCCTACAGCGCGACGTATAGGCGATTCGTGCATTTTGTACGACGTCCCGTCGTGACGCGCGCGAAATCAAGTTCATTTTGGCGCCCCGTCGCAGCAACTTCGTGCACAATTTTCGAGAAATTTGACCGTTGGATCGTCGCTTTCTTCGCTCCGTCACAATCTCAGTATATCTACCTTCACTCATGTCAATTTTCGTCCGTTAATTTTATCGTTTGATACATCAAAACCGGCCACCAAGTTGACCGTTTAAATTGTATTAAATTTGGATAGTTTCGTGGGGCCAACTTCGTCAGCTTGTATCTCCTCCACCGCAGCTCCGTTTGGCGTGCTACCAGTTCTGGTGCGAAGCTGGTATAACCCTCTTGCTACTCCTTCAGTTTCGTTTCATTGTGAGCTTGTTTGATTAGTTGAATTCGACGCCAAAGTTGGCCGTCCGAATTCGTAATTTCCAACTTGTAAAATTCTATTTTTGAACACGGGACTCCAGATTTCATTCTGACACCACCAGTAGACTTGTGGCGTCGTTCTGGCATATTTTCATATAAAATTTGTTAGATTTGGAGAACGTGGGCCCTGGCACGTTCTTCGGTGCAAAGTGGGTCCCACATTCTGGGTCAACGGGACTTTTTGACGCCGGCTCATCAGAATCTAATTTCGGATATACTGTTGAGTTCGTATCGTCATTCTGGACTCGTTGACATATAATTTGCTAGGTTTTGGTGGACATTGGGTCTGGCACGCATTTTGGTGCAAGTCGGATACCAATATCCGGGTCAACGGGTCATTTTGAGATCGGCTCATCGGAATCCAATTCCGGATATTCGTATCACCATTCTGGACTCGTTGACATGTAGTTTGCTGAGTTTTAAGAACTTTGGCTTCGGCACACATTTCCGTGCAAACCGGAATTCCAAGTTCTGGTCAACGGGCCAAATTGAGATCGGGTCAACGGAATCCAATTCTGGAGATACCGTTGGGTTCGTATCGTCATTCTGGTTTCGTGGACATATAATTTGTTATATTTTATAGACTTGTTTTTTTGTACATTTTTCGGTGCAAAACGGTTCCTACAAGGACACCGTTTTGACCCGAAATTACCTTTTTGCCCTTGTGTCCAAATTGGACCGTTGGGTAGGCTATCCTAGCTAATTTGACCATTCTGGACACGTTGGCGATGTTTATTTTACCGTCCGATAATGTTTGTTGATAATTTTTCTGAGTTTAATCTTTTTATAATTAATTAATAATTAATTCATATAATGTTCGTATTTCGGGATTAGTACAACGAAACTGAGATCAGCCAATTCCAGTGATCTCACATCGCTGAAATTGACAAGTTGGACACGTGGATCACTATAATAAGATTATCAACCTTACCGATAATTTTTTTATCTCGATTTGCGTGTCGTAAGTTTTGACGTACAAATAACGAAGTACACTTTATATTAGACTAGAATTGACCCTGTTTGACCAGAGTTGACCAGTTGACCCAAAGTCAACTGTAAGTCAACACTTGACCTAGTTTGACTAAATTATTGACCGGAGTTGACCTAGGGTTATTTTTGACTTAGAAGAACCTAGAATAATGTAGATTGATTATAGAGATTCATTTATTACAACTTGAACACCTTGTAACCTGTGTTGCTTTAAATAGGACTTTGTGGCTTCAGTGGGACCCCCTATACTTATCAGCTGTCCAGGTTATCGAGGCGAGTACATTCTCTGATCATTTCATATCCTGCTTAGAATTATTTCCTGCAGTAGATTACTTTACTTGTACTGTCACGTTGGTCACACGGATTGGTACTATATGGATCCCTTCTTGAGATGTTATCCTTAGGGAGCATCGGGTACTACATATTCTGTGCGTTTCACTTACATGCCGTATCACTATGCTTCATTGGTTCTTTGATCACTTACGACATATACTCTTATGATCGTAGAGTCTTCCTGGAATCCTTATCCCATTTATGGGACTACTATGTATCACCTTCGGGGTCTACCACCCTTCGGGGGCTTATCACCTTCGGGGTCTACCACCCTTCGGGGGCTGTAATGCCTGTAGTTCGTATTACGTATCTTGGAATACATGTACGTATTTTATTTTGTATTGTATATCTCTTGGCTTGGCTCGGTTTGTTTTGGGTTGGTTCGGCTAGGCTTGGGTTGCCTTGGTTCATCATGAACCAAGGGAAGAACCCCTACCTACCACTACCATCCCCATTTATTAACCCCTCCTCTTTCTCTCTCTTCATTATTCTTCTTCTTCTCCACATTTACTTCTACACCTACCAGGAAGGGGAGAGAGAGAGAGAGAGAGAGAGCTTAGGCAAGTACAAACTTGCTTCATGATGGATCTTAAGTTTTATTGTTCCATTCTCTTTCTTACTTGATTCTAAGCCTCTTTAGAACTTGACATTTTTGGATTTGATGGATGGATTCTTGTAGATCTAAGTTTGTAAACTTTTCGGTTTTTCTTGGTTTTGATCTATAAAACTTGGTTATTTTCGAAAACTAGTGTTTCTATGTTGTAGAGAATTCAATTTCATGCAGTTTTGGCTTTTGTTTCGCTTGATTTCGACTTTGGATGAGGAAGTTATGGCCAAAACAATTTCTGGTCATTTCTATGTTCATCTGCAGCATGAACAGCATGTCGCAGAAGGCGCATGTCGCAGTAGGCGCATGTTGCAATGAGGCGCATGTCGTAGTAGCCGTATATCATGTCACAGAAGGCGCATGTCGTAGTAGGCGCATGTTGCAATGAGGCGCATGTCGCAGTAGACGCATATCATGTCGTAGAAGGCGCATGTCGCAGTAGGCGCATGTTGCAATGAAGCGCATGTCGCAGTAGCCGTATATCATGTCGCAGAAGGCGCATGTCGCAGTAGGCGCATGTTGCAATGAGGCGCATGTCGTGGTAGGCGCATATCATGTCGCAGTTGAGCCACATGAGGTGCATGTCGCGATAGGCGCATATCATGTCGCGCATGAGCCGCATTAAGGCGCATGTCGCAGTAGGCGCATATGGTGTCGCAGTTGCATGCATGTCGCAGAATAGGCCGCATAATGCATATTTTGACTATTACTAACTGTTATATGTCCTAATTGGCTGAATTATTGCTCGAATTTCTTCCAACTCCCAACGTGGAAGTTGTAGGTCTTTTCCTTAGCAACAAGAATATGTCTCTAGTTATTTTATGCAAGTTTCTCTCATTCATAATATTGTAAGAATAGAACACGATAGTGGCCCGCTGTGGTGCACTCTTGACAAGTAAACTGACATGATATATCTCGGCATGCTGTTACGACAGCTAGCCTGACATGACAAGTATGAAATACCTGGACACCGTGGGCGATTGTGTTTGTAATAAACTGGTACTGTCTTGCATCATGTCTAGGATGGGGATCCCTGAGTACCACGGTCAGGGGTACCTACTGAAATTGACTAAGCTAATTAACTAGAATGATTCAGTAGTCATGAAGAGATTCCCAGCTACAGGCAATCCCGTTATCTGGGCGCATTCAGTGGACTTGTAGCCTACCGACGAGTAGGGCACATTTCCAACACACAGTCATGTGTTGCATTCTTCCTAAATAAACATTCGACCTGGATAATCGGATGGTCTGCAGGGCTTGTGGCTGTTGGGATAATCTCATTGCATCTTGCTAGTAACTAGGCCTGTGATAACCCTAGTTAGTTAAAAGTATCAAGCCGTACTCTTGATTGGCCGTGATTGATTGGATGAAGTTTATTCCAGCTTAGTCTTATCATGATCCTGTACAAGATTGTATCAGGACATAATTTTTTGTATCGATAAATGATGGGATACCAAGTTCTGTTCAGATGAAGGGTTACAACCCCGGTCCTTGTTTGGTTTAAGGGTTGTAACTTGGCTATCTGAATAGTTCCATGGTTATCTTATCATATATCGTCCTGCTTATTGTGCCCGCCTTAACAATAACGATCAGGGGTCCAGTTCTGTTCAGGCAAAGGATTACAACCCCGGTCCTTGTTTGGTTTAAGGGTTGTAACCTGGCTCCCGGAGTAGTTCTGTGTCCTCTTTTCGTTTATTGTCTTATTGTAATCCCTGTCATGCTCGTCATGTTTTACCTTTACTTCAATACCATAATTATTTATACTGGCCTTAACAATAAAGATCAGGGGTCCAGTTTTGTTCAGGCGAAGGGTTACAACCCCGGTCCTTGTTTGGTTTAAGGGTTGTAACCTGGCTTCCGGAGCAGTTCTGTGTCCTCTCTTCGTTTATTGTCTTGTTACCTTATCAATAGTAATTGAGGCGGGTTTCTATTCAGGCGAAGGATTGCAACCCCGGTCCTTGTTTGGTTTAAGGGTTGCAGTCTGGCTACTTGAATGATTTCTTCGTATTCAATATATTATTGTTATCTCAGCTATTATCACTATCTTTTAATTACCTTTACTATTTATTTGTGATATGCTGGTTTTAGTTCCTAAGTGAAGCCTCCTTTGTGGCACTTGCTCTTTCTGGGGTCTGACCCAGCTGGTTTTGTGTGGCCAGATATCGGAGCAGTACCAGAGGATCTACCTACTATCCAGACAGATGGTGACCACTAGGCGTAACCCTGGCAACGAGTGGGTTTCTTTTTGTCCTCCCACTTTATTGTAAAATTATTCTTTTGAGGCGTTTAGCCGACGAGCACGTGTTAGCTCGATTGTCCTTTATTTACTGTCTGCCTACGGGCTGTAACATGATTGACAGATCCTAGGGTTGATCATGTATGACTGAACTCTTGCTAGTCCTGACATTTTGTACGACTAGCTTCATGATCATCCAATATGTAATGTATGGGACGCCTTACTATTGTATATTGATGCTCTAATATCTTGTGACTGTTACTACTTGCTTGTGATTGAGACAATAGGCTTATTCTTGACCATAGGAGACTGATGGATTGTAGTTAAACCCTCATATATCTAGACAGCCGTGACCGTATAGTGACGTGGATTCCATTTCATTATACGTAGCTGGCTATGTCTGCCCCCGCTCTCCAGTATTCTGGTTCTGGGGCGTGACATGGTTTTAGTGGTGGCCCATGCAGGTCTTGTAATTCAAGATATGTGAGGGTTTACCGAATAGATGTCTCAATCAGTACTCGTCCTTGATCTCTACTCGTATCCTCTTGATCCCTGAAAATCTTGACCTGATCACATGCTTGTATCGTTGATCTGTCCTGGTCCTTCCTTATTGTTCCCTATGTCGTCTTCTTCAGCGGTATTGTTCCTGGACCTGCCGATCAACAAGGCGGAGCACCTCCAGTGGACCAGCAGCACCCTGGAGATCAAGCCCAGCATTCAGGAGTAGCCTCCAGAGTTATGCCTACCGAAGGAGAACCACCAGTTCAGCCCGTCCAGCCTGATGATGGCACTTTGGCGGGTCTCATCAGGTCCCTATTAGCTTCCCAGGATCGTCGCAGAGATGCCTTACACCAGGCAGTGGCAGATGCTTTGACCAGAGGAGGTCATCAGGGTAATAGCGCGGCCAACAGCTTCAAGCGCTTGAACCCTCCCTTCTTCGATGGCAGTGAAGATACGATCGCTGCAGATGCTTGGCTTCAGGACACAGAGGTGATTCTAGAAGCAGCCAGGACTCCAGAGAACGAGAAGGTGGCCGTAGTGCGCCTGCAGTTACTAGATCTTGCCCACAGCTGGTGGGCAGCGCAGGCCGATGGATTAGTGGCCCCTATTTCATGGGCAGTATTCAGGGAGAGATTCCAGACCAAGTATTTTGATATTGTAGCTCGGTACGATCTACAGATGAGGTTCACCAATCTGAAGCAGATGGATAGGACGGTCGATGGATATGTGACCGAGTTCTCCAGGCTTAGTCGGTTTGCTCCCACCTTGGTGGCGACCGAGTTCGATAGAGCCTAGCGGTTCCAGCAGGGGCTCCATCTAGAGATTTTATTGGCGGTGGAGCAGTTTGAGCATCAGACTTTTGATGCAATATTGAGAGCAGCCCGAAGGCATGAGTATACATCCCAGAGGATCGTGGATAGGACCGGAGGTCGGAAGCGATCTCACGGCCAGATGAATTAGTCTTCAGCACCATCCCCGGCAGCCAGGGCTTTGACCATTGAAGCTCCGAGGCGGGCGGCCTTAGTGACGTCGGTTCAGCATTCCACCCCGATGCACCCTCAGCAGCAGAAGCAGAAGCAGTCTTCCGTAGTGGGATGTTCACACTGCGGGAAGCCAGGACATGTGGTGTCAGAGTGTCGTAGAGCACAGGGTTTGTGCTTGGTTTGTGGTGTCCCGGACCACAGGGTTGGGAATTGCCCGAACAGGGGGATTTCATCCGCTTTCTCTAGTCCTTCAGTTAGAGGACCAGCAGCAGCAGCTGCAGTACCCGTTCCCAAGGCCATTGCCGACGCAGGGCCAGGCATTCCAACAGCAGAGACCGCAGCAGTATGCCCAAGCCCAAGCCCTGATCCAGAGCAGGCAGAGGAATTTTCAGCAGAGGGGACCCGCACCCAGAGGACATGGTCAAGTGCTGGCTTTGACCATGGGAGAAGAAGGAATAGCACCAGGTGAGGTGGTAGCAGGTACTATTCTCGTCAACACCTTTCCAGCTTCAGTATTATTTGATTCTGGTGCCTCGTATTCATTTATGTCTGCACGATTCGCGACACGGATAGGACTGGAGCCCGAGTCATTATCAGTAAGGCTCAATATACTTACTGGTAACGGACTTGTGGGAGTAGATAGAGTGTTTTCCTCGTGTCGGGTCGTAGTTAGCGGTAGAGAATTCCCTGCTAGATTGATAGAGTTCCCGATGGCCGATTATGATGTGGTCTTAGGGATGGATTGGTTGAGGGACCAGTATGCTAGGATAGACTGCCACATTGGCAGGGTTATTTTTAGCATTCCAGGCGAGCCAGAGTTTTCTTTCTCCCGAGGCGAAGTTGAACCTTCTCCTCCATTATTGCGGATGGCAGTAGCAGCAGTACAGTTACCTCGGATAGTCGAAGAGTTTCCAGATGTTTTCCCAGAAGAGCTTCCAGGGATACCGCCAGAGCGAGAGATCGAGTTTACCATCGACCTGATTCCCGGAACAGCTCCAGTGTCAGAGAGAGTCTACAGGATGGCGCCGTCAGAGCTAGAGATATTGTACAAGATGATTGAAGAACTCAGAACCAAGGGGTTCATTCGTGCTAGTGGATCACCTTGGGGAGCCCCGATGCTTCTTGTAAAAAAGAAGGATGGTACGTCCAGATTGTGTGTTGATTATCGTACCTTGAACTCAGGAACAATCAAGAACAGATATCCTCTTCCGAGGATAGATGACTTGTTTGATCAACTCAAAGGGGCGTCAGTATTTTCGAAGATCGACTTGCGCTCAGGATACCATCAGATCAGAGTCAGAGAGCAGGACATCCCGAAGACTGCTTTCAGATCTAGGTATGGGCATTGGGAGTTCCTTGTGATGCCATTTGGAGCAACCAATGCGCCGGCTGTATTCATGGACCTCATGAATCGCATCTTTATGCCTTATTTGGATCAGTTCGTGATTGTGTTCCTAGACGACATCCTGGTCTACAGCAAGAGTGAAGCGGAGCATGAGCAGCATCTCCGAGTTGTCCTCCAGATTCTCAGAGAGCACCAGTTATATGCCAAGTTTAGTAAATGCGAGTTCTGGCTCGATCGTATTTCGTATTTGGGTCATATCATCACCCGAGGAGGAGTTGAAGTAGATCCCCAGAAGATCGTGGCCATTGAAACATGGCCAGTACCTAGCACAGTGGCAGAAGTCCGTAGTTTTCTTGGATTGGCCGGTTACTACCGGCGATTTGTTTCAGACTTTGCTCGAATTTCAGTGCCATTGACCCAGTTGACCCGCAAGGATGTACAGTTTCTTTGGACAGCAGAATGCCAAGATTCTTTTGAAAGGTTGAAGCGAGGCTTGATGACGGCTCCTATTCTCACGCTTCCAGATGGAACTGGAGGATTCTCAGTGTATTGTGATGCTTCGGGCAGAGGTTTAGGATGTGTTCTGATGCAGCATGGGAAGGTAATAGCTTATGTGTTACGACAACTTCGTGATCATGAGAGAAATTACCCAACCCATGACTTGGAGCTGGCAACAGTAGTGTTTGCACTTAAGTTGTGGAGGCACTACCTATACGGAGATAGGGTGGAAATTTTCACCGACCACAAGAGCCTGAAGTATGTTTTCACCCAGAAGGATCTCAACATGCGTCAGAGGAGATGGCTGGAGCTGCTTGTAGATTATGATGTCAACCTGCAGTATCACCCAGGGAAGGCCAACGTTGTTGCAGATGCATTGAGCAGGAGGGCAGGAGTTTATTTCCTGACAGCACAACCAGAACTGTTAGCCGATCTTCAGAAGATGGGTATAGAAGTTGTCCTCCCTTCCAGTGTGGCATTGATGGCCAGCATGCAAGTCCAATCTACTATAGTCGAGAGGATCCGGATGGCACAGTCAGCAGATTCCAAGCTTCAGCGACTCAGAGCAGAGTGTGAGGCAGGACGAAGACCAGAGTTATGTATCCATGAAGACGGTACACTTCGACATGGTAAGCGTCTTTGTGTACCCAATGGAGATATCAGACAGGAGATCATGGCAGAGTCCCACAGTTCGCAGTATTTCATTCATCCCGGTGGCACGAAGATGTACCATGATATCCGCCAGCACTTTTGGTAGAATGGCATGAAGAGGGAGATAGCCCGGTTTGTCTCTTGTTGTTTAGTCAGCCAACAAGTTAAGACTGAACATCAGAGACCAGCTGGACTACTTCAACCATTGCCGATTCCCGAGTGGAAATGGGAGCATATAACCATAGATTTTGTGACTGGATTGCCTAGATCCCCGGCTGGCAGAGACGCTATTTGGGATGTCATAGACAGGCTCACGAAGGTGGCTCACTTTCTCCCGTTCAGAGTTGGTCAGTCGACGGCTCAGCTAGCGGAGATGTATCTCCGACAGATTGTCAGGTTGCACGGTATACCAGTCAGTATCACTTCAGACAGAGATTCAAGATTTACGTCGCACTTTTGGCGTAGCTTGCAAGAAAGTTTGGAAACTCATCTCCAGTTCAGTTCAGCTTATCACCCGCAGACAGATGGCCAGTCAGAACGTACGATCCAGACTCTTGAAGATATGTTGCGGTCATGTACACTCGACTTCGGTGGTTCGTAGGAAGATCATGTGCACCTGGTGGAGTTTTCGTACAACAACAGTTTCCAGGCCAGTATTCGGATGGCACCGTTCGAGGCGCTGTATGGTAGGAAGTGTCGATCCCCGCTAGCCTGGGACGATATTGGAGAGAGGCAGATGCTTGGTCCGGAAATGATTGCTCAGACCGTTGAAGTGGTCAGAAGAGTCAGAGATCATCTTCGAGTTGCCCAAGATCGCCAGCGTCATTGGGCCGATTCCCATTGGCGACCCCTTGAATTCTCGGTCGGCGACCATGTATTCCTGAGGATTTCGCCTAACCGCGACGTCATTCGTTTCGGCGTGCGAGGAAAGCTTAGTCCTAGGTATATAGGACCGTTCGATATTCTGGAGCGAGTAGGAGATGTATCCTATCGTCTCGCTCTTCCACCATCGCTACGTGAGGTGCATGACGTATTCCATGTATTCCAACTGCGACGGTATATCTTGGACCCGAGCCACATCCTGGATCATTCGGAATTGGTTGTTGGTACCAACCTTTCGTATGAGGAGAGGCCCGTGTCTATATTGGACCGAAGAGAGAAGACACTCAAGAACAAGACTATCAAGTTAGTCCGAGTTGCTTGGGGTCATCACTCTTTGGGTGAGTCGACGTGGGAGCGTGAGGATAATATCCGATCGCGATATCCCGACCTGTTTGACTCGTAAGGTATAATGTCTTCCTTATGCCTTATGCTTTCAATTCCTTACTTGAATAAATGACAGCATGATAGACTGCTTATTATAGCTTACGATTATTATAGCTTGTCCTTGCAATTCTAGCCTCTTGATTAAATTCCGAGGACGAAATTCTTTTAAGGTGGGTAGAGTTGTAATGCCTGTAGTTCGTATTACGTATCTTGGAATACGTGTACGTATTTTATTTTGTATTGCATATCTCTTGGCTTGGCTCGGTTTGTTTTGGGTTGGTTCGGCTAGGCTTGGGTTGCCTTGGTTCATCATGAACCAAAGAAAGAACCCCTACCTACCACCACCATCCCCATTTATTAACCCCTCCTCTTTCTCTCTCTTCATTATTCTTCTTCTTCTCCACATTTACTACTACACCTACCAGGAAGGGGAGAGAGAGAGAGAGAGAGAGCTTAGGCAAGTGCAAACTTGCTTCATGATGGATCTTAAGTTTTATTGTTCCATTCTCTTCCTTACTTGATTCTAAGCCTCTTTAGAACTTGACATTTTTGGATTTGATAGATGAATTCTTGTAGATCTAAGTTTGTAAACTTTTCAGTTTTTCTTGGTTTTGATCTATAAAACTTGGTTATTTTCGAAAACTAGTGTTTCTATGTTGTAGAGAATTCAATTTCATGCAGTTTTGGCTTTTGTTTCGCTTGATTTCGACTTCGGATGAGGAAGTTATGGCCAAAACAATTTCTGGTCATTTCTATGTTCATCTGCAGCATAAACAGCATGTCGCAGAAGGCGCATGTCGCAGTAGGCGCATGTTGCAATGAGGCACATGTCGCAGTAGCCGCATATCATGTCGCAGAAGGCGCATGTCGCAGTAGGCGCATGTTGCAATGAGGCGCATGTCGCAGTAGCCGCATATCATGTCGCAGAAGGCGCATGTCGCAGTAGGCGCATGTTGTAATGAAGCGCATGTCGCAGTAGCCGCATATCATGTCGCAGAAGGCGCATGTCGCAGTAGGCGCATGTTGCAATGAGGCACATATCGCGGTAGGCGCATATCATGTCGCAGTTGAGCCACATGAGGCGCATGTCGCGATAGGCGCATATCATGTCGCGCATGAGCCGCATTAAGGCGCATGTCGCAGTAGCGCATATGGTGTCGCAGTTGCATGCATGTCGCAGAATAGGCCGCATAATATATATTTTGACTATTACTAACTATTATATGTCCTAATTGGCTGAATTATTACTCGAATTTCTTCCAACTCCCAACGTGGAAGTTGTAGGTCTTTTCCTTAGCAGCAAGAATATGTCTCTAGTTATTTTATGCAAGTTTCTCTCATTCATAATATTGTAAGAATAGAACACGATAGTGGTCCGCTGTGGCGCACTCTTGACAAGTAAACTGACATGATATATCTCGACATGCTGTTACGACAGCTAGCCTGACATGACAAGTATGAAATACCTGGACACCGTGGGCGATTGTGTTTGTAATAAACTGGTACTGTCTTGCATCATGTCTAGGATGGGGATCCCTGAGTACCACGGTCAGGGGTACCTACTGAAATTGACTAAGGCTAATTAACTAGAATGATTCAGTAGTCATGAAGAGATTCCCAGCTACAGGCAATCCCGTTATCTGGGCGCATTCAGTGGACTTGTAGCCTACCGACGAGTAGGGCACATTTTCAGCACACAGTCATGTGTTGCATTCTTCCTAAATAGACATTCGACCTGGATAACCGGATGGTCTGCAGGGCTTGTGGCTGTTGGGATAATCTCATTGCATCTTGCTAGTAACTAGGCCTGTGATAACCCTAGTTAGTTAAAAGTATCAAGCCGTACTCTTGATTGGCCGTGATTGATTGGATGAAGTTTATTCCAGCTTAGTCTTATCCTGATCCTGTACAAGATTGTATCAGGACATGATTTCTTGTATCGATAAATGATGGGATACCAAGTTCTGTTCAGATGAAGGGTTACAACCCCGGTCCTTGTTTGGTTTAAGGGTTGTAACTTGGCTATCTGAATAGTTCCATGGTTATCTTATCATATATCGTCCTGCTTATTGTGCCCGCCTTAACAATAAAGATCAGGGGTCCAGTTCTGTTCAGGCGAAGGGTTACAACCCCGGTCCTTGTTTGGTTTAAGGGTTGTAACCTGGCTCCCGGAGCAGTTCTGTGTCCTCTCTTCGTTTATTGTCTTATTGTAATCCCTGTCATGCTCGTCATGTTTTACCTTTACTTCAATACCATGATTATTTATACTGGCCTTAACAATAAAGATCAGGGGTCCAGTTCTGTTCAGGCGAAGGGTTACAACCCCGGTCCTTGTTTGATTTAAGGGTTGTAACCTGGCTTCCGGAGTAGTTCTGTGTCCTCTCTTCGTTTATTGTCTTATTATCTTATCAATAGTAATTGAGGCGGGTTTCTATTCAGGCGAAGGATTGCAACCCCGGTCCTTGTTTGGTTTAAAGGTTGCAGTCTGGCTACTTGAATGGTTTTTCCGTGTTCAATATATTATTGTTATCTCAGCTATTATCACTATCTTTTAATTACCTTTACTATTTATTTGTGATATGCTGGTTTTAGTTCCTAAGTGAAGCCTCCTTTGTGGCACTTGCTCTTTCTGGGGTCTGACCCAGCTGGTTTTGTGTGGCCAGATATCGGAGCAGTACCAGAGGATCTACCTACTATCCAGACAGATGGTGACCACCAGGCGTAACCCTGGCAACGAGTGGGTTTCTTTTTGTCCTCCCACTTTATTGTAAAATTATTCTTTTGAGGCGTTTAGCCGACGAGCACGTGTTAGCTCGATTGTCCTTTATTTACTGTCTGCCTACGGGCTGTAACATGATTGACAGATCCTAGGGTTGATCATGTATGACTGAACTCTTGCTAGTCCTGACATTTTGTACGACTAGCTTCATGATCATCCAATATGTAATGTATGGGACGCCTTACTATTGTATATTGATGCTCTAATATCTTGTGACTGTTACTACTTGCTTGTGATTGAGACAATAGGCTTGTTCTTGACCATAGGAGACTGATGGATTGTAGTTAAACCCTCATATATCTAGACAGCCGTGACCGTATAGTGACATGGATTCCATTTCATTATACGTAGCTGGCTATGTCTGCCCCCGCTCTCCAGTATTCTGGTTCTGGGGCGTGACAGGGGCTGTTACATAGCATCATATAACATAACCTGGCTGGATCCTTGTGTATTGATTGGGGGTACGGGGGAGTATAAGTGGACATGTGAATAATACACCAGTAGTATCTTATCAGAATCATTCCTTAGTGTCTTATCAGAATCATCCCAGGCCATTTACATGTTCATATTGTACTCTGACTCACTAGTCACTGCTAGTTCTCTATGTATAGTAGATATTTCTATTACAGTTCTCTCTCTGTTTACATACTGCTTTCTTTCAGTACATGTATCTTACTTTACTGCATGATTATATTTTCTAACCTGCTATAATCTGTTAAGATGTACTGTACTCGCTCCTGTCCTGACTGGACCTGTTGATAAATTTTACAGATAGCCTGGGATTGCTGCTAGCTTAGAGGAGACACATTAGAGGTTGTTTAGATGGTATTTCTTCTGTCTGGAGTTGTATTTACTTTGTGGATTACTGTATTTGAGTTTTGATATGTATTTCTGGATTTTTGTATCTTAGACACTTAGACTTCTATCTCCTGTATCTCTTTTTGATTTCATGTTTTATCTATTCTTATCATGCTCTACCTTAGATGTGATTGAGACTGTATCTGCTATGTCACCCCCATTCGGGGAGTATAAACTGCTTAGCATTATATGTTAGATGTTGTGACCTAGGACAACGTTCTACCGCCGACACTGCGGCGTAGGCTGGGCGTCGTTACGTTCTCGTACCCTAACAGTGGGTGCGGGTCGTGACACATTTTTAGTGGTGGCCCATGCGGTCGAGCTTATGTAGTGGTATTCGAAGTAGAGTACCACTACAGCCTGCAGTAGGATTAGGACCTATTTTGAAGGTACTCAATCACAGTTAGGAACCCTTAAGAGATTCCTGGGACGACCCTTGAGAATCTTATTTTAACTTCGATTTAAAAACTCTTTTTTCCTTGATTTGATTATCTTTACCTTCTGTTGTTAAATTTTAATTTTGATAGATTATTGTTGAATTTGAGTTTGTATTTATTGATTTTGATGGATGATTGTCGAATTTTGAATTTTGATGATAGTTGTTGCATCCGAGTTGTATTTTGATGGATTTTAGTTCATTTTTGAATTTTGATGTTCGTTGATAAATTTGATTTGATTTTGGGTATTCATTGTTGATTTAATTTAATTTTTGGCAAGATAAAATTATATGGGCTAGGTCATCTATGTTATGGAATCTAGTCTTCCATAGTCACATTAGCCAGCATGGTGAGGACATATAGTCTGACTCTGGATATATTTCTCGGGTGTGGGAATTTAAGGTTTTCGCAGCCAAGCTAGCGGCACCGCAAAAATGTTAAATACCATGATTCTAGAGATATGTGCATAAGTCAAGGGCTCTGTGATTATCGTAGCCTTGCTTACTAGTATGACTAGGATTTAGAGTACCATGATTTTGGATAGACGCATATGATTATCAGATTGCACCTTAAATATTTTTGAACATATTTTCTCTACTTTTGTTCAGTCATTCAAAAAAAAAAAGAATTATTATTTGTTTGTTTGTCTAGTTTTCTATTATTTAACTCAGGGGTAAGTTTAGTTGGTTATATAAACCTTGTGTAATTTCTTGTTATGAGTTTTTCATAATACAATGAATCGATGATTTTGCTAGACTTTATCTTGAATTTGATATTTTAACTCTGGATTTCAAAACGGTTCCTTCTTTAAACAGATAAGCAGAACCGATTTTATCGTTATTTCTTTCTTGCTATTATTCTTGTATTAAATAATAATGATAATAAAGCTGTCTTGATTTCGTCAATCACCTACTTGCAATCTTGGTAGGAATCTAAATATTAGTCTCAACTTAGAATTAATTTTTTTTATATTGGGACATGAGAATATATATATGAATACATATAGCAGACACTTTGCTTAACACGTATGCATGCTACACTTGATTTTCCACCTACCTGAATATCTATTAATATGTTGTTGATGTTAAATTTTCAAAACCCTAATATTTCTGATTCTCTGCTTTTCCTAGCTTAACCCGTAATTTAAATATAAAATTTCATGATAATAGTTTTATTTATACTACTGCACATGTATGTTATACATAGGGTGTCAATTCAAAAAAAAATTTGGTTGAGTTTTGTGTTAAATTTGAAAAATCTGAGACTGTGTGCATATTAACCCTTGATACTGGATTTTAAATGTTAGATCAAATTGTTGTTTTGAATGTAATATTTAGAGCTTGTACATTGTTGCCCGTAGGGATATAATGTTAGGTTTCATATTCTTACATGTTAATCTGTGATAAACATTGAGTTGGTTTTGATGTTAAATTTTACCAAAATCCTGAAAACTGAATACATGTTAACATTTTATTTTGATTTTAATGTTTAGTTCAATTTCAGAGTTAATATGTAATATTGAACTGTATGCATAGATAAATGCGTGGATAGTATGTTAGGGTTTTATTTCCATCATGTTAGGTTGTGTTAGGAGCATTAAGTTGGTGGTGATGTTCAAGCCCTAGATTCTGAAATTGTACTATGTTAATATTACACTTGTTTAAGTGTTAGCTTATTTTTAGATTTTTTTTATGTAAATGTTGAACTAAAACTGGGTTTAACCATTCAATACTAAGTTATAACCCTGTACAAGGACACACACACACACACTCTAACTTAGTATACATTGTCATGTAACCTAACCTTCCTCTCTATGTTATGATCATATACCTAGATAGATATATATAGAGTTTATACGTACATGTTATAATATATATAAATACATAACTAAGTTCTACCTTTTTATATATATATGGTTAGCCATGCATGTTATGAGTAAATAAGTTGCGTATTGTAGATTGTTTAACCAATATGCCATGATTAGTGTAATTTGATAGCCATTGAATTGAAACACAATCCTCATATACACTTTCATGTATATTCACGTGCACCCACGCCTACTATCTAACCATATGAACATGTTCCCATACACATGATACTAGTTTTCCCTCTCTAACGCTCTCTATATATATATATTGTGATTGGATTTCAATACAAGTGACTTTCAATTCCTTAACTTGTGATTTTGATTTTCTTGGGATAGTACCTTTTTTTCAGATAATTGGTAGTTACCTTTGTTTTATTTTTGATAAGTACCAGTTTTCATATAGGACGGTAGATTGCCTTACAGTTTTGATGGTTGTTGTTTCTGTATCTTTCTATTTTAGTACCCTGGATTGCTTGTGTGTTTGATACCCTATGACCCTTTCGGTTAGCATGACTAGTATACCTAGATGAGACTTCACTGTCCCCGATTGCCATGACCCTGTATGCCGTTCTTTTATTTGGTGGTATGATTGTTTAAGTTCTGGGACTTTGATTGTGGGGGTTTGACCTAGAGGGAGTATGGACATTTTAATTTCGAGGACGAAATTTTTATAAGGTGGGTAGGATGTGAGTACCCTGAATTTAGGGTTGATTTTTTTTATTTTATTTTAATTCCTGATTGATTGATTTTGAAAAATAATTTATTCTGTTATTTTTCCTAAGTGTACTTTTCCGTGCCATTGATATTTGGAGTATCAGGGATGTTCAACTCTGGAAATCTTCTTCACGAGTTTTGGAGCGGACAGGATTACCTTCATGACGGTATATGGTGTCCCACTCAGACTTGTTCCCTTGTGCTCTTTTTGCTTCGCTGAACTTCGGGTCGAATTAGACCATTTGATTATTAATTGATTTTCCCACTTTTTTTCTTGATCATTATTAGCACGTTACCGTGACTTTTAATTTGGGAGCGCAAGACCAGTCAGTTTCTTGAAACCAACTCCTCGTTGATGATCTACTCGAGATGCTCGTCACCCATGACCTTCGTGTCCCACTCAGACACGTCATTTTATGTTCCATTTGATTCGCACAACTTTCCCGACACGTGACCCGATTTTATTTCACTCCACGGCGTCACATTCATCTTCCAACTTGATTTGTGGGTCCCCTGTCGACCAAAATCTGTCAGTCCCAACTATGGACATGGCCCACATTGAGCCTACTACCCGTCCGACACTTGTGTCCCATTTATTGGAACCCCCATGTGCTACTTATTTACCCATGATCATCGATTCCTAATTTTAATTCGATTTTTGCACAATGTCCGATTTTGATCCAATCCGGCTCCACCGAGTCCAGTCAAGCTTTGTGTTACCCTCCATCATGACACCCTCATATTTTTTGCCCAAAAATATCAAGTGCTCATTTTACCTATTTTTTTAAATATTTAATGGGAAATTTTCCATCGATTTATTTCCCTTGGAATACCCTATTTCTCTATTTAATTCCTAGCCATTTGATTCTCCAAATGAATCTCACCCATTAATTTCCCATGCAACTTTTCCCAATCCCCCTTGGCCAACATGGCCGGCCTTAACTTTCATGAGAGGACAAACATTTTTCTCTCTCTCTTTCTCTTTTCATTATTGCTATTCTTTCTCTCTCTCCCATTCAAATTTTTACTACACTACAACCAACAGTTTCCTTCCCCGACCTTCCTCCTCACCACAGCCTCCCCCTGGCTCTGACCACCCTGGTCGGCCATGGCCGACGACCCCGACCATTCTCCTCCTCTTCCTCCTCCTCCACGAACCATCACCATCTCCACTCTATTAGATCACCACCACCAACACCAACAGCCCCGACCACGAGCCGCCAACACTCCACCGTTCAGTCGGTCCCCGCCACCACCGCGTGGCCGCCCCGGCATCGCCATCACACCACCTCGTGCCGCACTGCCTCGTCGGGCTAGGGAGCAGCCTCCCCGCGCCGCAACAGCAGCTCCGGCAGCGGCCGCGCGCCCCTTGCGTGCGCACGCGAGCGCTGCCGTGTCGTCGCCGGCCACACGCCGACGTGGCCGTGGCCTTTCCCCCACGACAGGCGAACTCCGACGACCCCCCTGGGTCAGCCTCTCCTCCTACAGCACGACGTATAGGCGATTCGTGCGTTTTGCACGACGTCCCGTCGTGACGCGCGCGAAATCAAGTTCATTTTGGCGTCCCGTCGCAGCAACTTCGTGCACGATTTTTGAGAAATTCAACCGTTGGATCGTCGATTTCTTCGCTCCGTCACAATCTCGGTATATCCACCTTCACTCATGTCAATTTTCGTCCGTTAATTTTATCGTTTGATACATCAAAACCGGCCACCAAGTTGACCGTTTAAATTGTATTAAATTTGGATAGTTTCGCGGGGCCAACTTCGTCAGCTTGTATCTCCTCCACCGCAGCTCCGTTTGGCGTGCTACCAGTTCCGGTGCGAAGCTGGTATAACCCTCTTGCTACTCCTTCAGTTTTGTTTCATTGTGAGCTTGTTTGATTGGTTGAATTCGACGCCAAAGTTGGCCGTCCGAATTCGTAATTTATAACTTGTAAAATTCCATTTTTGAACACGGGACTCCAGATTTCATTTCTGACACCACCAGTAGACTTGTGGCATCGTTCTGGCATGTTTTCATATAAAATTTGTTAGATTTGGAGAACGTGGGCCCTGGCACATTTTTTGGTGCAAAGTGGGTCCCACATTCTGCGTCAATGGGACTTTTTGACGCCGGCTCATCGGAATCCAATTCCGGATATACCGTTGAGTTCGTATCGTCATTCTGGACTCGTTGACATATAATTTGCTAGGTTTTGGTGGACATTGGGTATGGCACGCATTTCGGTGCAAGTCGGATACCGATATCCGGGTCAACGGATCATTTTGAGATCGGCTCATCGAAATCCAATTCCGGATATACCGTTGAGTTCGTATCGCCATTCTGAACTCGTTGACATGTAGTTTGCTGAGTTTTGAGAACTTTGGCTCCGGTACGCATTTTCGTGCAAACCGAAATTCCAAGTTCTGGTCAACGGGCCAAATTGAGATCGGGTCAACGAAATCCAATTCTGGAGATACCGTTGGGTTCGTATCGTCATTCTGGTTTCGTAGACATATAATTTGTTATATTTTATAGACTTGTTTTCTTGCATATTTTTCGGTGCAAAACGGTTCCGATACGGACACCGTTTTGACCCGAAATTACCTTTTTGCCCTTGTGTCCAAATTGGACCGTTGGATAGGCTATCCTAGCTAATTTGACCATTCTGGACACGTTGGCGATGTTTATTTTACCGTCCGACAATGTTTGTTGATAATTTTTCTGAGTTTAACCTTTTTATAATTAATTAATAATTAATTCATATAATGTTCGTATTTCGGGATTAGTACAACGAAACTGAGATCAGCCAATTCCAGTGATCTCACATCGCTGAAATTGACAAGTTGGACACGTGAATCGCTATAATAAGATTATCAACCTTACCGATAATTTTCTTATCTCGATTTGCGTGTCGTAAGTTTCGACGTACAAATAACGAAGTACACTTTATATTAGACTAGAATTGACCCTGTTTGACCAGAGTTGACCAGTTGACCCAAAGTCAACTGTAAGTCAACACTTGACCTAGTTCGACTAAATTATTTACCGAAGTTGACCTAGGGTTATTTTTGACTTAGAAGAACCTAGAATAATGTAGATTGATTATGGAGATTCATTTATTACAACTTGAACACCTTGTAACCTGTGTTACTTTAAATAGGACTCTGTGGCTTCAGTGGGACCCCCTATACTTATCAGTTGTTCAGGTTATCGAGGCGAGTACATTCTCTGATCATTTCATATCCTGCTTAGAATTATTTCCTGCAGTAGATTACTTTACTTGTACTGTCACGTTGGTCACACGGATTGGTACTATATGGATCCCTTCTTGAGATGTTATCCTTAGGGAGCATCGGGTACTACATGTTCTGTGCGTTTCACTTACATGCCGTATCACTATGCTTCATTGGTTCTTTGATCACTTACGACATATACTCTTATGATCGTAGAGTCTTCCTGGAATCCTTATCCCATTTATGGGACTACTATGTATCACCTTCGGGGTCTACCACCCTTCGGGGGCTTATCATCTTCGGGGTCTACCACCCTTCGGGGGCTATTACATAGCATCATATAACATAACCTGGCTGGATCCTTGTGTATTGATTGGGGGTACGGGGGAGTATAAGTGGACATGTGAATAATACACCAGTAGTATCTTATCAGAATCATTCCTTAGTGTCTTATCAGAATCATCCCAGGCCATTTACATGTTCATATTGTACTCTGACTCACTAGTCACTGCTAGTTCTCTATGTATAGTAGATATTTCTATTACAGTTCTCTCTCTGTTTACATACTGCTTTCTTTCAGTACCTGTATCTTACTTTACTGCATGATTATATTTTCTAACCTGCTATGATCTGTTGCGATGTATTGTACTCGCTCCTGTCCTGACTGGACCTGTTGATAAATTTTACAGATAGCCTGGGATTGCCTGCTAGCCTAGAGGAGACACATTAGAGGTTGTTTAGATGGTATTTCTTCTGTCTGGAGTTGTATTTACTTTGTGGATTACTGTATTTGAGTTTTGATATGTATTTTTGGGTTTTTGTATCTTAGACACTTAGACTTCTATCTCCTGTATCTCTTTTTGATTTCATGTTTTATCTATTCTTATCATGCTCTACCTTAGATGTGATTGAGACTGTGTCTGCTATGTCACCCCCATTCGGGGAGTATAAACTGCTTAGCATTATATGTTAGATGTTGTGACCTAGGACAGCGTTCTACCGCCGACACTGCGGCGTAGGCTGGGCGTCGTTACGTTCTCGTACCCTAACAGTGGGTGCGGGTCGTGACACTACTAAGCTAGTCTCCGGATCACTCCTGAGAGTCGTGACCCAAGGTAGCTAAACCATCTCCGGATCTATAGTAGGTAGGACATGTAATATATGTACAATTTTATTAATATATCCAATCAGGATTGGAACGAGCACATCTCATCTAGAAATTTTTCGATGTAACAAAAGGTTGAATGAATTTTTTATTTTATTGAACGTATAAGGTATCTATGTACAAGAAAGGAAGTCCTAAACATGATATTCTAAGTATAGGGAGAAGAGGTTTCTGGAAAAGTGTGACGATGGAGATCGAGCACTGCAGCGGCTCCTTTACTCTGTTGACGATCTGACGACGAATCAACCTTGCTATGGCTCTCTAGCGCCTTTGATGGAACTCTGGGATCACCGATTAAGAGGCTGTCTGGATGAGAAGATCCCTTGAAGATGGTTGGTTGGTTGGTTCTTTGGTTGATTGGTGGATGAGGGTGGACGACTCTTCGTGGATGGAGATCGTAACTCCTTTGAAGATTGTCGATTATCAATATTCCCTCTATCGATTTTGGTGCTTTGGTGGAAGAAGAACTCCTTCTATTTATAGAGAACCGAGCACATATGCGATGTGCATTAGGGTTCCTGAGATATGAAAGAATCTGCCGTAATTGTACGGTACGGGCTTCTGCGGTGCTGACACGTGGCGAACATCGAGATTCCCCTCAAACGAGATCTCTGGCGGTTATAAACATAACCGAAGGAGGTGACACGTGGCGCGTGCCGATTTGTTTGCTCGGATACATCCGAGTAAATCTTGGGATTTCATCCTAGATTTGGAGTCTAATTGATCCTCATCTAAGATTTAAATCAATCTGATATGATATCAATCATGATTTAATTCCAATCTTCTCTGCAAGAGGCGGTTTAAACAAACTAATTGGGGTGGACCCATGCTTCCTGCGCCTCTGGTGAGGATTAAGTGTTGCTACGCTTTTGGAGCGAGGAGTAGACCGTGCTTCTAGAGACGATGGAACCTCTGTACTTTCAGGCGACAAGTGGACTTGGCTTCGAACGACGACGAGACTTCTGTGCGTATAGAACAACTTACAAAGCTATGTTTCGAGCTACCAGAGTCACTGTACTGTAGGTGACAAGTAGGCTTGTGCTTCAGGTTGGCGAGGTTACTGTAGTTTTGGAGCAACAGGTTGACTTGCATTGGTTGTGATAGAAGTTCCCAAGTCACTTGTAGAGAAGTGACTTAAGCTTCTGATCCGGAGCATATGACTGCACCGTAGGAATAGAGATGGTGTGAGCATATCACCATCTTGCACCTCATGTGGACGCAGGTAAGTAGCTGCGCCTCTGAACAGTGAAGGCGTTTGCTGCGAAGGAAAGGGTATGACACCCTTGCACGTCTGAGATTGGCGCAGGCAGATAGATGCGCCTCTGGAGTGCAGACACTAGCTTCTGGAATAAAATAAGGGGAGGGGGGCTACCACCATATTGTTTCTGAGGTTGGCGCATGCAGGTGGCTGCACCTCTGGCTCAAAGGCCCTGGCTTCTTCAAGGTAATGGGTTGCTGATATGCTTCTGAGAGGCTGCGCCCATAAGAATATCAGAACATGCTTCGGTGGAGGTCAATCCTCCAGCGTTTGTATCGAGAAGAAGGAAGGTTGTGCTTCAATGAAGACTGCGTCCCTTGTAGATCCTTCTAGGCTTCTGTGGAATCTGTACTATGATCCTTTGTAGAAGAACAACATTAGTCCCTTATGTATAGTCTTGATGTGTCTATACTAGTCTTGTGGAGTGCTGTCCCATGACTAAACCCTAACCCTAATCCCCCCATGACTTGGCCGGCCAAACACAGCAGCCCCCCTTTTCATTTGTGAGAAACTAGTAGCCGTCACAAATTCAAAATCCTACTTTTTTCCTTCTCCAAAAGTCCCATTCTCTTGTTTCTCACCCAAATCCTTCC